>VWZO01001555.1:0-75095 GCA_013396975.1 Bucco capensis | reverse complement strand
GACCCAGCACGGACCCCTGGGGGACACCATTAGTCACAGGTCTCCAGTTAGACTCTGCTCCACCGACCACAACTCTTTGGGCTCTGTCCTTCAACCAATTCCCAATCCATCTCACAACACAGTCTCCCAATCCACACTTCTTAAATTTGGCTATGAGGATACCATGGGAGACAGTATTGAAAGCTTTGCTAAAGTCAAGAAAAACCACATCCACTGCCTTCCCCTCATCTATCCATCTAGTTATGCCATCATAAAAGGCTATCAGATTAGTCAAGCAGGACCTCCCCTTATGGAATCCATGTTGACTACTCGTGATAAGCCTCCTTTCCTCCACATGCTTGGAGATGGTGGTAAGAAAAAGCTGTTCCATCACCTTTCCAGGGATGGAGGTGAGGCTGACTGACCTATAGTTACCCGGGTCATCTTTCTTGCCCTTTTTGAAGATTGGGACAACACTGACCTTCCTCCAGTCCTCAGGCATCTCTCCCATTCTCCAGGTCCTCTCGAAGATTATGGAGAGTGGCCTAGCAAAGACCTCTGCCATTTCCCTCAGCACTCTCAGGTGCATCCCATCCAGACCCATGGACTTGTGGAAATCATTTAACTCCAAGCACCACTGGGAGAAATTAGAACCCTAGGTTTCAATAAGGACAATGGGAGGGGAGTAATGCCACAGGTATCCTCAAAAATGATCCATCAGCATCGTTCTGTGGGTGCTTTTGGTGTTACTGGAACTGGGACATCATCCTAGCATTCAGCAAAAATCAGATGTGACCATCTGACCTCCTGGGAGTAAGTCTCTCCACCTCGCTTAGAAAACCAAGGCTCCATGCTGGAAAGAAAGGAGCTTGTCAGGACATGCATGTACCCACTGGAGGACATGCTCCCATCAGCCCAAGTTACAGGTCCTGCAAGTGCTTTCTCCTTTAAAAACAAACATAGGGCCACAAAGCAAGCTCAGGCTGCGATTTGCACTTCTGAATTTAATAAACCCTGAAGCTTCATAATTAAGCACGACTGCCCTTGCATCCCTACACCAGCCCTTCAGGTCCTTTGGGGAGAGGTATCGGACCCACCACCTTCATGAAGAGCAACCCTCCCCACGCCTCAGGGTCTCACTGTCCTGACAAGGTTTGCATCCAAGTCACAGGTTTTCCCCATGCCAGCACTGAGAGGTCCACGTGCTCCCTTCCGTAGCCAAGCCTGGCATAGTGCTTTCGATGTCCCCTAACAATGACAGCCCTGTGACTGAACACTGGCCCCTTGGCAGGGTTAATGCTGGGATTGTTCGCCTTGTGCTCTCAAGAAGTGAGCAGATGCAGCTCCGGCAGCAAAACCCAAAGCATCCTTCAATCACACAGGGACAACAAGCATACGCTTATACGAGAGTTCAGGTCCCAAGTGATAGGACTTGTTTTGTGCTTTTAAAACGTTAAACCCTCATCCTGCAAATTTTAGGGAACGGCCTGGATAGGTCCATCAGCTAGCACTGACAACAGAGATGCCTCCTGTACATCATCCACAGGGCGGGGCACCGCAGGCAGCACCCAGCTTTGAGGCTGCATGTTGCTCTCAATTAACATTTCATGACAGAATCACAGATTATCAGGTTGGAAGGAGCCTCTATGATCATCTGGTCCAACCTTCTTGGCTAAAAGCATGGTCTGGACAAGATGGCCCAGCATCCTGTCCAGCTGAATCTTAAATGCATTCAGTGTTGGGGACTACACCACTCTCACTCCCACTCCCAGCTATCCCTTGCAAGTCTACATAAAAAACACAAACCCACCAGCCTGACACTGGAGCTGGGGTATTACCACAACACAAAGAGTAAGCTGTTTGTTTGGCAGTCACAGTGACATGGGTATGACCCTACTGAAGCCACCTATGAAACCTGGTATTTGTCCCTGTCCCATGGCATCCATGAGCTCCAAAAGTTGCAACTTCAGAGCAAACTCTGCAAACGTGAAATACTTAAGAACATTTCACTGTATATATTACAATATATATATTCCACTCAATAAGTACAAATACATTTTCCAGCAGCTTGTTCTCCCTCTTTCAAACCTGGCTTATTGCTGGTCACTAGATATGTCAACATTCAGCTAAACTCCTCCAAGCATTGCCATCCACAGTCAACGTGCCAGAAACACCCAGCCTTCTGCTTGGAGAAGCCCTCCACTGCTGTGGACACCTCTCTGTGGTAATAGTGGGTGCCCAAACACCCAATGAGGTCTACCCTTGGTGGTGGCCCACGGCAAACATGCAAGACATGCCCAGCTCTCTGCTTGAGGAAGCCTTCCACCACCATGGACACCCCTCTGCAATGCTGCTGGGTGCTCAAAAGCACAGTGAGGACCAACCTTATTTGAGTAGTGTCACAACCAGCCCTGCCAACCCAAAGTGCACTCTTTGTGTGCAAAGAGTAAACCTCCAGCCTGCTGAAAACCCATTCCACCTTCTCAGGATCTCCCAGGGAGCCTCTGGGGCAGCTCAGGTGTTTTTGAAATGAATTTTGGAAAGGAGAGAGAAGGCAGGTGCCAAACCTTAAGGTTTAAAGACTCTGAGGTGAGGTTATTTGCATTTTTTTCTGTTTCAGCTGCTGTCAGAAATCCATCAACCAAACCAAAACGTAATGCAACTTTCAGACCTCTTGAAAATAAGGAGGATGCAAATTCCTCTTCATGTCCTGACCTCTACAGCTGCTCCCTTCACGCAGACAGGCTTCTGTGATGAAAAGCTTCTTGCCACATTTAAATACTCTTCTCATTTTAAAAAAATGCAGTGTCTAAACCACCTCCTTAACATAGATACAAGCTCTTCTGAACAAACCCAACAGGCTAAAATAAATATTTTACTTCATAAATAGTTTTTCTCTTATTAAAATGAAAACATAATTACGATGTCAAGTATAGAGGAAAGCAACGGCTGCAATCACTCCATGCGGCCCCAAGCTGCTCAGGCTTTATTTGATTGTAAGTAACAACGCTGCTATTTTGGAAAAGCACACTCTCTTACACAGTCTGACTGGAATTATTTTGGAAATCTATGTATATGGAAAGTTGGCATCTTTGCCAGCAAGAAGTCCCCACCCAGGAGGACTTGTGCTCAGTGGAGGCTGCGGGTCCATAGCATGGGGCAGCTCTGAGCATCGTGTGCAACTGCATCCTCTTGCTGCTTATGACCAGGAGCTTCAAAATCACTGTAAGAAGATCATAGCAACCCTGGGTAAGCATCTAACAGTAAGATGAAAAGGAGAGAAAAAGCGCTACTGGAGATGTCGCATGAGGACACCCATGCAGGGTCCAGTACTAACCATGCTGCATGGGAGTAAAAACTAGGACAAGATGCAAATACTCAGAGCTATAAAACATCCCAAGAAAACATTTCTCTATCAGGTTTTTGTTTGTTTTAAGCAAATCTAAGTGTCCCATTGCTGAAGTTGGCTACTACGAAATTAAGAGTGAGTCCTTCTGCCAGAGTCAACAGGGACACTGACACAGATGTCAAAACAGACACACACCCCCCTCCAACTTTTACCCAATCTGCTGCTCTGCTCATTAACAGCCATAACTTAATTATTGCATATCTCAAGTAGTGTTAGCCAGGAAGGTTAGGCTGGGTGGAGTGGTGACAGGCATTACACCTGTTTCCTTAGCATCCCACTCTGTCTGAGCATGGATGCTGCGCTAGGCATGTGCATGCTCTTGCATCCCATACCCTTTTACACCTCTGGGTCTGTTACAAGTTTTGATGCAACATGGATTACCCAGGACAGATGCACAACACTGCATCACAGCCACCACCGCTGCACTGAAGTTGCTTTAAGTGTTAAGTACCACTGAGCTGCCCTTGTGTTTATTCCTAGACAGCTTTACAGCCAGGGATTCCTCAAAAAAACTCAGATAGGTACCCTAGCACTTAAGCCCACGGCTGCAACACAGCAACTTCCACATAACATGCCTTCTGTACAAGTCCACCTCTCCCGTGAGTAGCAACGGTTGTAAATCAAGACTCAAAGAGCATCCACTGCTAACAAAACAACCCCCACTGGGCAGCAAGCAAGGAGCAAAAAGGTCAGTGACCCTATGACATCGGCAAGCCCCGAACCGGCAAATCATCCTGGAAAATCCATGCCAGGCGCAGCCAGTGCAATGCTGTTAAAAAGCCCCAAACTCCCTGGGCACAGCCCACCCATGGCTGAGGAGATAAGAAAAAAGGAAGAAAAGCCAGCCTGGCCTCCTCCAGCCTCAGAACACATCGCCGCAAGTTTACAGGCCAAACACATCAGGAAATGCTTGTGCGCCGTTCCCCGAGTACACCCGGTCACGTCACCACACATGAAGCCCCAGGCATCCGTCCAGTTGTCCAGGGCTCTCCACTAGGCACAGCGGTGCCAACCCTGGGACTTGGCCCCTCATTGGCCCTGTCCTCTCCCGGCAGTGCCAGCGGGACCTGGAGGACAACAGGCAGGCTGCTGAGGCTAAGCGTGCCTGCACAGCGGCTAATCAGTTGGGCAGGCAGGCAAAACCCCCCTAAAACACTCGATGATCGGGATGCCAGCGAAAGTTTCTAGGAACAGACACATCCGTGGGGCAGCGGGAGTGGGGCAAGGACACCTGGAACACACGCTGCTGGGATGCGTCCCACCTTGTGCAAGCCAGGCTGCCCCTTGCACACGGGGCTGGCACACCCTGCTTGCACATCTGTGCACACTTCCACGGAGACATGGCAAGGCAGGCTGACGCACACGCACTTGCACGGCACCGCACACACTCTGACAGCGCTGCACACTTCACGCAGACCGCGTACACACACACACACATATACACACTTGCACGACACCGCACACGCACACTGACCTGCAAACAACACCCTCAGGGCGCTGCCGGCCCCTGGAGCACCCCACATCCTAACACTGCCCGGCCAGAGCAGCCAGAGCCGCGGAGGCGGGCTGGCCACACTGGCCGAGCTCGGACACCACCTCCCAAGCTGAGGCGGGGTGGGGTGGGAGACGGGACACAACTCCTGCCTCTCGCCCGCCCGGCGCCGCCGCTGCCGCTACAAACTTTTCCTAGCCGGCGGGGCGGCACCGGGAGCCCCCGATAAAGCCTCAGACGGCGGAGCTGCCACCCCCGCCGGCAGATCACCCGCCCTCGAACCTCGCGGCCAAACCCTCGAGCTTACCTGCGCTGGGAAGCAGGAATCGGGACCCGACCCCGCTCCCTCTCTCTCTCCCGGCTCGCACCTCCCCGCCGGGCACGGGCAGCGCGCCGCCCGCCCCGCGCCGGTGCTAACGTCACAGGGGGTGGAGCCGCCCGCGGGAGCCCACGACCGACCGCGGTGGGTGTGGAAAGGGGAGGGGGAGGAGAGGGGAGTGAAACAGCCGCGTGTAGCGGGGCGGGCGCGCGCATTCAAGGCTGGGCGCGTGCCGCCGCGCGGGCGGGGTTGAGAGGGGGTGTGTCCTTCTCCAGAGCGCGTGGGCGTGGGAAGGTCTCGCGCGGGGGGAGCGTGGGGCGGATCTGGTGCACAAGGCGGGGGGGCGGTGCTGTGGTGTCGTTGTGGAGGGGTGGCCCTTGTGCAAAGCCAGCGTTCACGGAGTGGGGGGTTAGGAGGGCTTTGTGCGAGGGGCAGCGCTCCTGCAGAACAGGCGCTTGCGGGGGTGGGCGTGGGATAGCAGTGTCCTTGTGCACAACAGGCGCGCGGAGGGGCTTTGTGTGGAGATTCCTCACGCACAGGAGAGTCCCAGTACAAACCACTTCCAGGGCAGGATAGGCTACAGGAGCCGAGCTTCGTGTGAGGGAGTGAATACACAGATCACATCGGGGGGGTGGTTACACTCGAGCCCTTTTCCGTGCAGATTGGGCAGTTCAAGGTTTAGGCGCTTTTTTTATTACGTACTTATTTTTCCATGCATTTTGGTGCAGGAGGGGAAGCTGCGCGGTGCTGCCCTTGTCAAGTGTTTGCTGCGAAGCTTACCATGCTATGCCACATCCCTGTGCTCTTGGAGACTGGAGCAAAAATCCACCCCCCAGTGCTTCTCTCCCAGGATGGGAATTCCTGCAGTAGGGAAGAAACAGTGACGAAAATGCTAAAACAAAATCAAATCTTCCTTCTCAATGAACGAATGACTTGTGCAGCTCGATTTCATGAATTCAAGAAGAATGCTTCAGAGTTTTCCACAGCTTCAACTCCAAGGCAGCACAAGCCAAAAAAAGGTTTTGTGCTCATTAAACCCCCACAGACTAATTAGACACCCCATCCTGACACTGATGAGCACTGGCTGGGGTCACACAGCCCAGCAGGGATGCTGGGCTAGGAAATGGGGTATCAGGAGCCAGAGCAGATTCAAGATAGATGCAACACGTAGCCAGAGATGATGACTACAGAGACCATTGTGGTGGCCATCTCATGTTGGAATACCAGTTGAGTGAGAAATACAGAATCAGAGAATTGTTTAGGTTGGAGAAAACCTTTGATATCATTGAGTTCAACCATTAAACCAGCAGTGCCAAGTCACCACTAAACCATGTGCCTCAGTACCACATCTACATGTCTTTTCAGTCCCTCCAAGGATGGTGACTCCACCACTTCCCTGCTCAGCCTGTTCCTGTGCATGACAACCCTTTTAGGGAAGAAATGTTTCCTAATATCCAATCTAAACCTCCCATTGTGCAACTTGAGGCTGTTCTCTCTTTTCCTGTTGCTTGTTACTTGGCAGAAGAGACTAACCCTCATCTTGCTACTACCTGAAGTTGTCAAAAGCAAGGATTCTTTGAGCCTCCTTTTCTCCAGGGTAAACAACCCCAGTTCCTCAGCTGCTCCTCTCAAGACTTATGTTCTAGATCCTTCACCAGCTTCATTGCCCTTCTTGACCACACTGCAGCATCTCAATGTCTTTTTTGTAGTGAGGGGCCCAAAACTGAACAGAGTACCTGAGGTATGGCCTCATTAGTGTCGAGTACAGGAAGACAATCCTAGTCCTGCTGGCCACACTATTTTGGATATGAACCAGGATGCTGTTGGCCTTCTTGTCTACCTGGGCACAGTGCTGGCTCATATTCAGCCGGCTGTCATCCAATACCCACAAGCAAGGGCATAAGCAGGTCCTGTGCTGAGAACGGCCTGGGCTACGCGAGCCATCACTCTTGTTACCCGCCCCTTTGTTTTTTCCTGGGTTTAATCGGGATCTGATGATTAAATTTCCTCTTCCTGGTGTTGGCTCCTCCTGTGCACAAAACTTGCAGTACTGCAGAGGGAGATGGGGTTTTTTTCACCAGGGTGAGAGGAAAGTGGGGCAGGCAGCAAGTTCTCACATGGCCAAATCCCATCTCGGGTGTCAGCTGAGGCTCCCCTGCCTCATCCAGCCCTTTTGCTGGCTTCATTTAGCGAGCAGAAACTTAACGAGCCATGTAACCACTTCAAAGGAGCCTTGGGAGCTCAGTTCTGTCGTATTGTTTTGTGGTGTTTGGGGTTTATCAAAGGAAGGCTCCCTGCAGCTGGATCACCTGGTTCTCTAATTGCAACAGGGCATTCTCATCTCACTTTGCTGGTGGAAATGGTTTAGATGGCACCCAGGGAGCAGTTGGGCTGGGTGCTGCTCCCATGCTGGCACTGAGTGCTGTGCAGGTACCAGGGTGCTGCACCCCTGCTCCAAGCCTGGGGCACCTAGATCAAGGTGCTCCTGCCCCTCTGCTTCTGCACGTATTGTGGAAAACTCTCATTAGCAGGAGCATATACTTGAGCTGCTGATTTATTTATCTTTTACATCCTTAGTCTGATTTTGTCTCTCTCTCAAACTGTGAAGTCCAAGACAACTTGTCTCATTAAATGTTTTTATATTAGAAATACTAAAGCAGCAAATCTTGCTATCAAAACAACTTCTGATGCCAAACAGCTGATGTTTCACAAAATTGATTGTTCTGCTTCACTCTTAAATGAATTATTCTCTGTCAGGGGAAAATTACATTCTTCTCTTCCCTCTTTGACAAAGTTTGAATGAACTTATTTCCTCCCTCCCAAACCCCAGTTTATTCTTACTCATTTTAGTCATTTCCTAAATGGCTGAAGCCCTGATGGGGCTGACGCTTTGAGTGTCTTTGGGGACAAAAGTATCTTTTCTGATGAGTTGGCTTGCTGGGCTGGAGGAGTTGTACATGCATCTGGAGTTTCAGCTCAGCCAGCCTCATGATCTCACTGTGGTAAACTCATGTCTTCGGGCAGTAAAACTGAACTTGAACTCCAAACTGTCAGCTTAATTGAAAATCAGCAATTCATGCAAGATGACCGCTGCCCACCACTGCCCATCCTGGGAGCTGCTTTCCCCATATTTGGCACCTTGCTGGTGGGGAAGATCTGACCAAGCCTGGGCTAAGCATCCCGTTCTGTGTTTCATCTCCCTCTCTTTTTTTGCAACAAGTATTGTGCAATACCCAGAAGAAGTTCAGAGAGATAAAGGGTGTTTGGTCACAGGATGGGTGCAGAGTGTGACATGGACCAAAATCTGTGGGTATGGATGAAGATGCTCCTTCAGCATCCTTCTAGCAGCCCAGGTTCCTGCCTCCCCACTCTGCTCCTACCCCTTTCCTGCCTGCAGTTGCCTTCTCCTGCCACATCCCCACCACTTCCAACATGACTGCAGAGAACTGGGAGAGAGACGGGCACAGCGGCACAGCAGCAGAGCCATCTCACCTTTGGCTGGGGGCCAATCCTGTTTCCCCTGCCAGGAAGCAATACTGGTGAGCAATTAGACATGGACAGGATGCCCCAACAAGCTCTGACTTTTATATGGTGCTGAGAATTCATTTTGCAGGAATCATAGAATGGTTTACATTGGAAAGGATTGTTAAAGGTTATGTACTCCACCTCCCCCTGCAGTAAGCAGGGACGTTTTCAACTAGATCAGCTTGCTCAGAGCCTCATCCAACCTGACCTTGAGTGTTTCCAGGAATAGGGCTTCTACTACCTTTCTTTCTTCCTTATACCTAGTCTGAATTTCCCCTTTTAGCTTAAAGCTATCACCCCTTGTCCTGTTACAACAGGCCCTACTAAAAAGACTGTCCTCATCTTTCTTACAGACTCCTTTCACACATTGAAAAGCTGCAATAAGCTTTCTTTTCTCCAGGCTGGACAACCCCAACTCCCTCAACCTTTCTTCAGAGGAGAGGTGTTCCTGTGTTAAAGTTCATTGCAAGATTTTCTCTGTCTACTCACCTATGGTATTTCTTAAGCACTTAGACAAAAGTGAATGGTAATTGTCGCCCTTTGCTTAAATAATGCTTAGGAGAAAGGCTGGTCCAGGATGACATAACTGTGACTCAGATACATGAGCGTGTCTGGCCCTTTCAGAAAGAGAAGGACTCACCTTTGCTCTGATACTACCTTTGGAATCACAGAGAGACACTGGACATATGCTTGTCTTGGAGGAAAGTACTTGAAACAAGCTGCCCTGCAAATGTGGCTGGGTCTGATGGAGCACATCAAACCCAGCAGCACCAAGCCCAGCAACACCAAACTTAGCAGCACCAAACTCCTCACCATGGCTGAAGGCATGGAAGGTTACTCTTGCACTGATAGCTCAACTACTAACATTGAATTCCTGAAACCTTGCAGATAGGAGTCTTTCTAAATATAAGCCTAATAAAATCTACTTCCCAGATTAATCTAATAAAAACCCTTGGTGACAGAGTCTGAGCTCTCGCTGCTGCCCAGGTTTGTTGCAGCCCGTTGCTATGCACTGGAGGGAGCATTTTTTCCATGATCCTCCAATTTTGGTAGGAGTCCAGCAAATCCGTTTGCCTGGATCATGCTATAGATTGCTTTCTGCAGTTGAGAAAGGGAGTGCTTGGCTGCCAAGGTACGTTTAATAACACTTCATTAGTACACTGAGTGTGACAAACTCCCTGGGGTGAGCTCTTCGCAGGCCAATCTTCCTCTTACTGCGAATTAATTACAGCCGTGATGATTAATGATGAGGGATAGGGATAGCTGGCAACTTTTGATGTCTCTCTTGGTTTGTGCCATACCAAGAGGAAATAGCCTCAAAATACACCAGGGGAGGTTTAGATTGGATATTAGGAAAAATTTCTTCCTTGAAAGGGTTGTCAAGCACTGGACCAGACTACTCAGGGAAGTGGTGGAATCACCATCCTTGGAGGTATTTGAAAGATGTGTAGATGTGGTGCTGAAGGACATGGTTTATTAGTGACTTGGCAGTGCTAGGTTAATGGTTGAACTCAATTATCTTAAAGGTCTTTTCCAACCTAAATAATTGTATGATTTTATGGAAGTGGGTGGCAGAGCTATTGCTGCCTTCCTGGGAAGCAGCAGCTCTTAATTATTTGCATCCCTTAGCAAAGGGCAAGGCAGGCTCTGGAGCATCACTGTTACAGGCAGTACTTAGAGGTTTTTGAACTCTGTCTGGTCAGGGTTCTCAGGTTTTATGACTAGGATAAAGTAACTAAATGATTCAGACAATATTTATTTTGTATGTGTAACTTTCTTGTTTCAAAACCAATTACTCACAAAAATTTCTAATAAATAATTCTCAGTGCATTTGGAACTGGCAAACAAAAGCATCATCTTCCTTCTGCTAAACTCCCCAAATGGATTTTTTCTGTTTCATTTTCTGAATTAGATTATGCTGGGCTGTAATGAAAGCAGGGCAGATTTACTCCTCTGACACCCACCTCTGCTTTGAATGTGCATTCACTCGATTTGTTTTTGTAACTGGAGCCTGGAGGACTTTTTCTCCATTCTTTCCTCAAGCTCACGCTGTGAATGTTTCGTGAGATCTCCATCCACTGCAATGGCAGAAGGTGAAAGCAACAATTTCCTATCCTGTATTAGCAATCCTGGCCTCTACTTTTGCTTTTCCTCAAGACTCCAGGCACAACAACCCCCAGACACGTTTGCTAGGGTAACCATTGCACTGCAGCAGGTGAGTGCCCCCTCCCTTCATAAATTTGGGGTCAAAGGTAAAGGAAAGTTGTGGGATGGTGGGGCTGTGAGTCACTTGTGACCACTGTGGAAACTACTCAGCCCTTAATGTATTGTGTTTGTAAGGTGATGATAAACACCTGGCCAGGTAACATTTGCTTCCTACAGTGATTAGGTTTTTCAAGCCTGATGAGGGGTGGATTTCGGTTTCTTTGGCTGTGTGACATGAAGTGAGTAAATGAATGAACAGAAGAAAGCAAAGAGGCAGAGGTGAGAGATAACACCTCTCCTGAGGATGGTGGCCTGGGGATGGGCATTGCCCCTTCTCCAATCCTTGAGATCAAATCTACAGCACTCTTCCACTCTGCTGCCTGCCCCCATCACATCACTCATCCTTGGTGTCATGCATCAAATGGTGCAACTCCTACTTGCTACTAACTCTGCCCCTTCGGGGGGGACATATGGTGGAGTTTGCTTTGGGGACCTTTGCATCCGCTGCCTCCCTCCTCCTGGAAAATAACTCCGTGTGGCAAAATCATTTACTGGAACCAAATTCCTTTATTTTAACCAACCATTTCCAGTAAACAGCACTCTTCACTTTTCTTCATCACCCTTTCACTTGAAGACAAGCAATCCCCTGTCCATACCTCCCACCCAGGCTGGCCAAACCAAAGTGCCAATTGCCATGGCTACACCTGCGACCCACAAGTTAATGCTGTGGTTTCTCACAAACAGTTTCTTCTTCTTCCTGACTCCAATGGCACAAAATAAATCAGCTTTTGTTTGCGATGGAGATTCTCCTGGCAACGGAATGATGGAAGATGCAAAAAAAAATATCAAGGTTCAATGATAGCTCTGTCTAAAACTAACCACTAAGATGAGTCTGTTTTATCATCATTAGTTAAGAAAGCACCAAGCTAATTGGAAGGAGGAAATTACTACCGTTTATGATGGCTTCATAGATGGACAAATATCCCTGCATAGCAGAGGAGGCATGCAAAAGGGCACAGTTATCAGTGTGTTGACGGGAACCTTGAAATGAGGTTAAGAGATGAGAGATGGGCTCTGACCCACACACTCCACCCCCACTGAACTGACAATATCAGATGTGTTATGGGATTTGCAAGGACTCCTGCAGTCAGTGAAGAGGCTCCAGCAGATTTCTGTGGGTCTGGATTGGGCACAGAGCTTGCAGGAGGGAGTTAGAGGAGCAGAAAGCCATGTTTTGCAGCCAAATAGGACTTTGGTCTTCAGCACAAGGCCTTCCTAGGCTGCCTTTCTGTGTCACTCAGAGACTAAAAGTAGCCAGTTTCACCTTCTAACTCCCAAATTTCCCCATATACATCTAAAGATCTTCTCTAGGGCAAAGATATGGGGAGCAAGACCCATTTATGGTGCTGCTGAGTGATGTGCCTGTCATTTATTTCCTTCCATTGAATTGCTGCCAGACCCCTTCCACATTTCAAGCAGTGCCACGATAAAACAGGAGACAGTTTCCTTATTTGAACAGTGTAAGACACAGTAATTTCCCATGTTTGATGATGAGCAGCCTTGTTTATGGCATTTGCTGAGCTCCTGTATTAATCAATGTGGTTAACTGAACCAATGATTGCACAGGCTTGTGTTCAGAGCAGCTCTTTCACATCATTAGCTCAGCTTAACATGATGATCTGTCAGACAAGATGCCCGCCTTCATACAAGCAGTGGGAGATCTTGGGTCTCCCCACTGTATACCAGCAGTGGCCTAGGGACAGGGACAGGCATTCAGATGGTGCTACGCTGCAGCCATCAGTCTCATTTCTACTGCATATGAGCAGCTAAATCAGATTTGAACCCCAGGGCTGAATTCACCTGATACACAAACAGGGTAAACCCCAAAGAAGCAGCATTTTCTACAAATTCATTCCAGGGACACTGGGTACAAGTGTCCTAGGATTAAAGGAAAGGATAGAAGTATCAGCACCTTTGGCTATCTGCCATCCACTTTACAGAAGGGCTCATGACTCAAAAGGTAAGAGGAAAAATAAGAATTCCCAGGCCTTTAGAGGCGCAGGAAAATAGGAGTGAGGAATTAGCACAGAAACTCAGAAAAACTGAAAGCAGTCAATCATGCCATAACAAGGACTGGAGCAAGAGCTGCCGGAGCATGTGCCCCAGCAGCAGGCAGAGGATGTGCAATGATGATTTATGGGAATGTTATCTTCCCACAGCAAACACCAAGGGCTGAGGACCAGGTGGCACAACCAGCGCAGCGCTTTCCCACTTCTTGTATGGTCAATGAGCACTATTTTTTATCTTGCTGCCTCCCTATGCAGGAGGGGCATCTCTTCTCAGCCTCCTTTCCCTACATACAGTCCTTGCATTTTATTTACCAAAAGCCACCCAGACTCTGGCAATTAGCATTTTCACCTGGGCTGATTTTCTTGGACTGAATCCTGTGTGACCAAATTTCCATAGCTCCTGTGTCAGGTGGGTACACATCATCCCCATTTTGTCCGTTTAGCACAGCCAGGGCACAGTGCTAAAATTTGCCAAACTCCTGTCATTCCCTTGGATTTCCTCTGGAGCATTGGGCCAGATAGGGCTGTATTTGCCTGGCTGATTTTCAATGGAGGTTGGAAGCTTTTCCTCTAGTCCCAAAAGACTTGAAGCTGAAAAAGTCCCTCTAGCAGGAAACTTGTTTCTGTCCTAAGCATGTAATAGCCTGGGTCAGAGCAAGCTTGAAGTCTAGATCACCTGAAGATCTGCATTGCCAGCACTTAAATGAAACCTACAAGAAAGCTGGAGAGGGGCTTTTTACAAGGGCATGTAGTGGTAGGACAAGGAGTAATGGCTTTAAAATGGAAGAGTGAAGATTTAGATTAGCTGCAAGAAAGAAGTTCTTTGCTGTGAGGGTGGTGAGACACTGAATCAAATGGTCCAGAGAGATTGTGGATGTGTTGCCTCTGGAAGTGTTCAAAGCCAGATTGAATGGGGCTCTGAGGAACTTGGACTAGTGGAAGGTGTCTCTGTCTGTGGCAGGCAGGGTGGTTGGAACTAGATCATCTTTAAGGTCCTTTCCAACCCAAAGCATTCCATGATTCTATTACTTCTGCTCCTGATGTTGTGCCTTCTATCTACCTGCCATGCTGGTTTTAGGTTTCTGGCTGAGGCAATGAACCTCCTAGGGTTCCTCAGCAAAGCTATCTCCAAAGGAGTGTCTCTGCAGTCACCCTAACACCCAGGTGCTCATGTCAGGGCCAAAGGACTACAAAGCTTTCCTTTGCTAAAGTTCACTAAAAATAGGGAAATTTTACATGGGACTTCTCACTCTTCTTTAGAGGGTTGAGGGATATTTAATCATCAAGTAGCAGTAAGATTTTACTCCTCCTCTGACATGAAAAAGCCCTGTGTGTGACCCAGGTGTGGCTCTGTGGGGTCCCATCTTAGAGATGCTGAGAAGAGTCAGAATGCCGAGGGCACTCAGAACTCTGCAATACCAGATGCCTGCAGACTTGCAATCTTTTCTCCTTTTTCTTAACTCTAGGTACTCTGTATTTGCAGAAATATCCCTTCTGACACAATCACCCAAGTGCTCTCTCCCTAGGGTCTCCTGCCCCACAGCCCTTTTTCCCCCATCTTCACCCTGGTTTCTTTGTTGTTTTAACAGGTCTCTCACCCCAGCTACCCCAAACTGCCTCTGAGATAAAACTGGAGTCATTTGTTGCTGGCAAAGAGGGAGCAAAGAGTGGTGCTAATTTGTGATGGACCAGCTCGGAGCTCGTCCACTAGCCCCCCTGCACCCTGGCTGGCTTTTAAATCCAAAATCATGTGCAAAGCCTGTCCTGCTTGTACAAGGCATTATCTGTCCCTTCCCTGGAGCAGTCCCCAAGGACGATGAGATGGTGGCTAGGACAGATGGTGTTTTGCAGCAATCACCACCACTGGGCATGTGGTCCCTGTCCTAGGGGTGATTGCACACTGGCAAGGGCAAAGAGCAGCACGAGCCAGTGATATCATTATAAAATGATATTAAATGTCAGATGTGCTCCACTATGTTAGCTACTTCTCTGCACAGCCCTCCACACATTGCACGATTTGTGGCTCTCTTCACAAAGGGCATCTTGTGAAAAAAGCACTGCCTGGATGAGATTTAAGCCATCGAGAGATAACCACTTGGCTGTTTCTTGCTTGGACCTCAATACCTCCTCTTGCAGGGTAAAACACACTTCCTTTCTGTAGCGCCGGATTTGCTTTTCAATGCTTCATTATGTTTCAAGGTCACGGCGTATCACACAGTTTGTTCTGCAGCTCTGGGAAGAAACGAAGTCACAAGAATTTATTTGTTTAATAAATGCATACGCTGAGCTTGAATTGCTTTCTTATAAGCACATAAAGGAGAACGGAAAGCACTCAGGTCTATATTTTTTTGCACTCTCTCTTTTCTAAGTCTGTTATTCACACTCCTTTTCTACTGTGAAGAAATGCCCAGTTGTCTTCTTTTCCAGCTCACAAGTGCTGGGCTCTCATTTAGTTCCCAGTGCCATGGGATTATTTGCATGGATGTTAAGAAACCATACCCTTCACCAAAACAACAGTGGCAATTGGGCAATGTCAGCCCAAAAGCTGAGTTTTCCAGTTAGTATCCATCAGTGGAATTGCCATCAGCTTCAACAGCACTATTCCCATTTAAAAAGCAGAAAATGTGAGGCTGGAGGTTGTTAAATCAGGTGGTAGCATCATCGATTGGCCTGGATGTGTTCTAGTGGGCATCAGGTGAAAAGGACTTGGGACTCATGTGGTCCATTCATGTTGTGGTCCATACCAAGTCTAGTATTGCACTTGAGCAGCAGATTGGAGAAGCAAGGCTTTGGGGTAAAATGTTTATTTCTTTGAAGTCAATAGTGAACTTTCTGCTGGCTTCAACCATCAGCTTTAGCACAACAAGGACTTTTTAGAGCTGCTGACAGTCATGTTTGTAGCAGGTGCCTGTCTGGTGGCATCCCATTGCCAGCTTGTTTGCAATATTAATTAGGGCCATGAGTCTGCAGTGTTTTCAAGCTCTGTGGCTTCACTTCACCATGTGGAAGTGCAGAGTGAATTCCTCTGTGCAACGCTTCTGAAACAGGCAATATTATGACCTCTGACAATGCTCAGACCCATCTTGGGTGATGCAGGGACTCCCATTGCTGAAAAAGCATTATTACTAGAGCAGCTTTCTGTAGGATGCAGTGTTTCACAGGGTGCAGAAATGCCATTTCTGTCAAGGCTCCAGCTGCAAAGCAAGACAGCCGGGCTAACCGGTTTTCCAACAGCAAATTTTTGGCAGATCTCCTGATGTGAAGCCAAGGGTGATCACTTCTTGGGCACTGGCATTTTGCAGGGGTTGAGAGCCTGCTGACCAAGAGACCACATCCCCCCAGATATCCCTGTAAATCTATTTGCAATCTCCCAAAAGTGAAGTTTATGCAATTCCTCCCCCGCTCCAATCTCACTTCTCTAGATTTCACAGCTTGTGGCTACTCGACCACTATAAGCTTTCACCACTCCTTTCTGTCCTGATGCTGGCAGAAGATGAGCTTCAATCCACCATGCTGGCTGGCAGCCTGCTCTCTTCCCTGAGGAGTCCCTGAGGCTAATTGCAATCAAATCTGACACAAGCATGGCAATTCCAAGGAGAAATACATCCTGGCATAATTTTATACTGAATAACATCTGCGTTGTGAAGAAAGAACCTGTGAACGTCTCATCGAGGAAAAAATTACATGAGATGCTCATACCTTATTAAACATCAGAAAGCCCACATCAAGAGAGACATAAAAGTCCCTAATGTGAGAAGCATGCAGTTAATCTCAGCTGCTGAAGAAGCCAAGATTTGGTAGCTCTTCTGTGCTCATCCAGCTAGCAAATGTGAAACTTTCATCTTTCCCAGTGACAGTGGAAATGTGTTGTGGCATCACTGGCATTTCCCCTTTTCATAAAAACACATCAGCCCTTCCCCAGCTCCTGCAGTGAGAAATACCTGGGGCTGCCAGCTCCCTGATGGGGCCTTAGCATTGGAAATAAATTCTCTGCTGTGATAAACATCCCAAACCCTTGCTCAGAGAACTAGAATGAGCAAGTAAACAAGCCTGGATTTTCCCCTGTGCATGCAGGAGCCTCTCCAGCACAGCAGAAAGCATGATCAATAATTAAGCGAGAAGGCAAGCTGCTCTGAGCTTTCACAAAGCACAGCCTGAGCATCCAATATTTATTTTCACTCCTTAAATAATGTATCTGAAAATGTTTCTAACTGGATATTTTAAGGCAAACAAATTTATTTCATGAAAAGTTAATTGGCAAGAACATCTCTGAAGGAAAATCAATAGCAGCCACAAAAATTACCCCTCAGCTGCTCAACACGTTGGTCTTGTTCCTCTTCATGAATTAGGGGGCAATTCTGTAATTTCTAATTAAGGAGTCATTCCCTATTAATTAGCCCATATAAGTAGATTTCACTTGCTCCCCAAGCTAAATCACTTAAGCCCTGGCATTTCCTCCCCTGCTGCAATGCTGGCTGCCAGTGAGGTGGTATGGGGATATGAATCAAGGCATGGGGTGGCCAGTCCTGGTTCTGCTACTGATTTCCCATGGGAGCTTGGTGGAATGAGCTCATCCCTATGGGTTAGTTCATTCAGAAGACACGTAGCAGCTACTGTAGGCAAATAGGGGAAAAAAAAATCATAGAATTATAGAATGGTTTGGGTTGGAAGGGACATTTAAAGGTCATCTAGCTCAACCTCCCTGCAGTAAGCAGGGACATCTTCAACTATATCGGGTTGCTCAGAGCCCTGTCCAGCCTGACTTGGAATCATCCCATTTCCAGAGAGGTGGTGTGGGTTGGAGCTGGTCAGGCCTTGCATGGCATGGAGATGAACTGTATGTCCAGAGCACTGGTCACAGGTGGCCCTCAGGAGGAGTCCTGGGGCACTGACAAGTGGAGGTAACACTGTTAAGAACAACATGAGCAGAAAGTGAAGGGAACAAACCTGCTCTGCTGCCAGCTCCTATCTGTGTATCCCACCACTGCATCCCAAAACAGCAGTCAGCATGAGCGTGAAGCCAATAGCCCCATAGAAAGGACCTTGGCCAGGGCTGACACATTCCCACAGGCATTTTGTTGCACACTGGCAGCAGATAAAGTATCTACTGTTAAATCCACCAAGTCTTTAATGCTGGCACATTCCCTCCCCACCTCATCCTTCAACCCCTGCCATCCAGGGCATGACAAAACATATTGCCATGCCAACGTTCAGTCCTGGCAATGCAAAGATCATATCTTTGATCCTCGAAGAGATGCAAATCCTGCCATGCACCATCACATAACCACCCTGCTGTAGGGCTGCCCCATTCTGCACCACAAACCAGGGTGGGGGGCAAAGCTCGCTATCCTCATGCAGCATCCGTTGCCATTGGTCTGCCTGCCACCCCCAGGACACCCCAGCACCCAGCGAGATTTTGGGGACAGGCTGCTTGGCCTGAGCCACTGCTGCCACATCAGACTTCTCATTACGAAACCCAAACAGATAAGATAAGAAAGGTTCTTAACCTCTCATCAAAGGACAAGATTTCTCATCTCCAGCCAGGCTTTCCTGCCTCTGATGTTTATTTGCCGTTATATCTCGCATTCAGCAGTAGATGAATTGCCTCCCCTGGGATTTCACTTCAATCCGATCACAGAAAATTGCTTTTGACAGCTTTGTGATAGAAACATCTTGGGCCAAACTCAGCCCTGGCTGAAGCTCCCTGGGGTCAACCAAGCTGGATTTGACTCTGGCTGGCTGAGCAAATGCAAATCAGTAATGAAAAGCCCGGAAACAGATTAACCTGGATCCAAAGTGTGCTTCCAGGTAGCAAGGGATGGTTTAGCCCTCAACATCCTCAGGAGCTTAGAGGAGACACAGAAGGACAGGAGGCTGGCTGTAGCTGCATCAGGCTGTATGATGCTGGCATTATTTCCTCCAGAGCTTCAGCTGGCACAGAAACACAGCCTTAAAAATCATAAGCTAACCTGAAGCAGCCATACCCCAAATGCTCCTATACAAACTGAGCTGAACCTGACAGAACCAGCACTACTGCTTTTCTAGGTGTTGTTTCTTCCGGGACTTTAAGAAGAACCAAGGTTTTACTGGCACAGAGCTCTGAACATCGAAATGTTAATCCTTGAATCCTTTCTTACAGCCAAGTCTTTGGGTTGAGGGAGGTTTTCCCACTCCAAAGGATTTGCAGGAGGTGGGAGGGCTGGGGAAACACAGATGTGCTTTTCATGCCATGCTGTCCTCAGTTCAAAAGGCTTTCACCTCCCCAAGAGCACGTTCACTGTTCCTATCTAGTCACAGCAGTTCTTGTACTCGTCAGGAGCTGGGACAAACAGGAAAGCACAGAATTACTTTGATCACAGCCTTTAGTACTACAGGGCTAGATCTTACACGTGGATAGCACGAGCTGGATGCTAGCAAAATGGGGAGCAGCCTCCTCAGAGGATGTTGTGGGTCCTAAAACCTTGAGGCTGTTTGTTGTGGTTATGACCCAGTGAAAGGGCAGGGAGACTCACAGGTTGGGGCTGATGGTTTCTCAGCAAAGTACAAAGCTCATTCAAGCAAGGACAGATGCTGGCAGCAGCAGTGCAGCCAGTGTGAGGGATCTGCCTCCTGGCTTTCATCCTGATGGAAGGGATTAGCAAGAGTCTGCCCAAATTGGGACTTTTTGCACATATCAGCTTTTCAGAAAGTAAAGAACTTCAGGTAGGACTGCACCAGTGATAATGAAGAGCCTGTATCCCTCCCAGCCCACCTCAGATGGATAACTTGGTGCCATGGTAGTGGCAAAACTAATGTGGGTGTTGTAGTAGCTGTGATGAGACAGGATTGTCACAGACGTTTTTACAAAGCAATCTTAATTTGGGATGAAAACACCATTTGAAAAGTATATCAGGAGTTATGGCCAAGCATCATAAAACTTCAGAACAGCATAAATCTGATAGGAAAATCATTACAAAAATGATCTTACTTTCCCTTTCAACATCAGATGCCATTTCCAGCTTTGCTGTCCACAATTCACCCATGCAGACTTCATTAAAGATTCCAGTAAATCATTTGCAGAGTCGGAAGCTTGCTAGTTTGCCTGCAAATTAATGGCATGATTCACTTCACTGTTATTTTCTTTATTTGCTTCAGACTGCATAAAAACAGTCAGGTCTGACTTACTCACAACCAAAAGGAGAGCATGGATAATAGGAAAGTTTTAGTTTGGCCCATTTTGTTATTAGCACAGTGAGAACTCATGGGCCTCTAGAATATACTCATTAAAACATATATAACTGTTACTTCTATACAGATATAATCTATATATGTATAATATATTGATTAAAACTATATGTATGTTTATATAAAGCATATTATTAAAGGATATTAACCACTCCCTCTGCCCCAACAAAGCCAACAGCAGAGAATAGGACTTTTGCTCCTTGAGGTCACTGGTTACTCACCAGATCACAGCCATTGAGTTCAACACCTTTGGGACAGGCTGGACTATCAAGAGAACATATCTGTGTCTCCTGGTGGATTTTCCCAGTCCCAGAGAGGATCTCTGACTCTCCTTGCACAGGGTAGAATGAGGTGTCCCTTGCAGACCGGGGAAAAGTCAAAATGGGCTTTCAGGTGTCCATACCAGCTGTGAACAACTCTTTAGGCAGACTCTTTACCTTTGCTCAGTCCTGAAAAAGCAATTCAGCTCCATATTTTACATCCTTAAACAGTGCATCTTGCTTGAGTGGCATTTTCATTAGCCCCAGGGTTTTGCAAAACAGTCTCAAGAGATAGTCATTAGAGCTGTCAAACTCACAGCATCCCCTTAGCAAGGAGCAGCCTTTCCTCCTGCTGCAGGGTCTGCCATAGCAGCCACTCCTGATCAGCAAATTTGGGTGATTCAGGGGCAATCACATACTTTAAAGCGTAGATGTGATCACCTTTCCTGATTAGTGTCATGCTTCACTGGACTTTCTAACTAATTTACCATTAACATTCATGTCACTATCCATAAAAATACTTGCTCTTTTCCAGACAAGCCTGGTATATCATTTACTGAGTGCATAAAACTCTATAGTTTTTTTACCCTTTTTCTTTTTTGTTGAAGAGCAGCCTAGGGAAACCAGCAAGACTTTGGTCTGCCAGTAAAGCTGTAGTCAGCCTTTTCATGGAAGTGGATGCTGGCAGCCATGGTTGTACAGTGCAGGTCTCCATCAGTGTGGCTGGAACCAAGTGCTGCATGCTGTGGCTGAGATTGCCTTCTCCATGTCTGATGTCTGCACTTACTACAGAGCTCCAGCAGGTCACTTGCACCAGGCTCAGGAAACTCAACCTATTTTACAAAATCTGGGGAAAGACATCACAAGGTGGTCCTTGTTTACCAATAGATATAAATAATGTCCTGTTTGCCTAACCTCCTGTTTTGAAAATGAACCTTTTTAAGTTAGAAAGGTGGCATGGTCCTGCCCTGTCCCTTCAGCCACCCCAAACTGATCCTTTAGGCAGGAGGCAAGCTGGGAGAAGAGCCCATTGTGCACAGTACATTCTGGAAGGAGATGATGGAGTAAGGGCTCATACACTGGACAGGCTTTTTCAAGCTGTTCTAAGCCTCTTAGAGGAGCAAATGCCATTCACACTCTCTTCCCCTAGTGCATGTATTTACCCGTGGAGGGATTCACGTACTCTAAACTGGATCATACCACGTGGCTGCTTATTCCTGCTCCAGAATGAGCCCCATTCCTCTAAGACCCACCATCCTGACCTTGCACTCTCAGGAGCTGCTGTATCCCTTCTTCTGCCTCCAGATGGAAGGCTGGGACATCTGAGCATGCAGAAAAGGAGTGGTGACCTTGCAGAGATGGCTCTCCTGCAGCCACCACCAGTGGTGATGCTAGCTGCCATTTCATTTCCCTGTTGTTCCAAACAGTGAGGGTTGTGGGTTCCCTCAGCAGTCAAGCAGGTGAGATTTGCTCAGCTGTTCATTGTCATTGTCCTTCCCTGTTCCCAAACAGGTCCTGGAGCCACCATGCCACCTCTGAACAAGGTTGGCTTATGCCTTGCTATCAAAGACTTTTTTTTAAAGCCTGGCTATGTGTTTGTTGAAATACAGCCTCTGTGTGGCTCTTTATGATTGAGTTCTCCATGCTCCTGAGTTAACAGTAAATGCAAAAACCAAAGTGTCATATTTTAAGCAATAAGTTCAATGCTTTAAAAAGCTTCTCCCACTGGCTTATGCTTGGAGAGGAATATGGCTTCTCCATATCTCACAGAATCATAGAATTTTGGGGGTTGGAAGGGACTTCTGGAGATCATCTAGTCCAACTCCCCTTGATTCAGGAGACAACGGAGCATAATAGTGGCTACCAGCTTCCATTTCTGCTACAACAATGTCTTTTCTGGTGAGGAAAAAACCCTTTCCAATGGTCTAAAGAGCAATTTTCAGTTTATAAACATATGATTATCTCCTAGAGGTCCCTGAAATGGGATGCATTCATTGTTCAATGCATGTGGGCAGCCAGAGGGATGCAAAAAAGAAATTGCAGTGGGGACCTAGGAGCATGAAAACTCATTAATTCTTGGCCACTTTACAACTGCACAGTCTGTGCAGATGCTTTTTGGTTCAATTTAATCTAATCTGGATCGGAAGTGATGTCCCTGAGGAGGAAGAGATCATGAATGTAGTTGTTCTAACTCGGTTTTGATTGCAGTGTGATTTCCCAGAGCAGGCATTATTTGTACGACTGTGATGGGAGGGACAAGAAGTCTTTTCCAAGGTGCTGATAAAAATGACCTAGGGCATAAATTTGTTCCCAGCATGACTTGAGCCCTAAAGTGGTCAGGTGAATCTGCTGTAATAAGAGTAAAGGTCTTTTTCCCAGAAGGACAGGTACTAAGGTTGTTTGACAAGCAGTTGAGTTTTATAACTTGTTGTAAAAGGAGACAAAGAGGGCTTTTTCCCCCAAAAAACCCCCATTCAGCAGTCAGGGTCCAAGCTTTCTGCATGGGAAGATATCCCCCCTGGGCTCCAGCCATGTTTGTGTCTTAAAAAATACCTGTTCTTGAGGTTTAGATTCTCCATCCATCCCTGAGTGCCCTGGACAGGATCACAGGCTTAAATACCTCATGTGAACTAGAGCCAGAAGAGACACAAAGATCCATTTGGGTTCCCTTCACAGGGGTCAGGAAAAGGAAAGAAAGCCTCAATCTGTTGTTTTGTCCTTGCCAAGAGACCCTTTCCTGCAGACTTCAGGTTGCCACCTCACACAGACAAAGGATGAGCAGGAGGTTTTGTGATGCTAAATGGGGATGCTATCCTGCCTGCTCCTGCCAGCCATCCTCCTCAGCTGTTTTTGGGGATGCTTTGTGGGTGAAAAGTGCAGAGCATTTATAATCCTTAAACTATACTAACAGGAAAAGACAGAGTAGACCCAAGACCCATAGAAATGGTGAAGGGAGCCAACAACAGCATAGCTGAACTATTGCTTCTCAACAACTCCCTTTATAATGTTAATATCCTGGGGAGCAAGAGTGCCAAGAAATTGCTCGCATTCCTCCCTGCAACAATAAACCCACAAGAGCCAAACCCCCGACCCCACACATTTATCCTGAGCCAGTGTTTGCTTTCCGGCTGTGGGTTCTGGTGTGCATGTTCCCTTTCCCTTCAAAAGCCACATCCCAGAGCTGAGCTCCACTCCTGCTGTAGTTGCTTGGTGCAGTTTGGTGCCGGGCATCTGCTAGGTGCAGGCGTACCCCTTCCTACCATGTATCCCAGCTCCTACTGCCTCCCCTCATGCTCTCTTTCCCTCTATGCCACTTAAAAAACCTCCAGCTGATATTGGTCTGAAATTCTCACAACGAAAAAGGATTTGAGGGAATTTCTCCTGTGGTGCAGGGATCTGAAGCAGGAGGTGGTCTGTGGCCTCCATTCCCCACGAGGTTAGGTTGAACAGCAGGACTCCTGCCCACTCAAAGCAGCACTGGCCCTGAGTGTCTTCTATCTTCAATTTAGGAGCACGGGTGCTGTCAGGAGAGAGGCTATGCCTGCTGCCCACAGCTGCCCAATGCTGGCCCTTGGCCCTCTCCATGGTTCCTGCCTCTGGCAATGCTGCTTCTCCAACATAGCCCTTGGAAACGACTTGCCATTGGGATGCTAACAAGAGATGAAATGAGCCAAAGAGCAACCTGGAAGCAGAGCACAGATGGCCAAGCCAGATCAGTGCAGGATTAGATGCAGCCCCAGTGCCAGAAGAGGAAGGTGAGCTGGGCAGCCCTTCCCTGCTAAACATCACCTTTTGCAAAAAGCCTGCCTTAGAGGGCTTCTTCAGCCAAGAGCTCTCTGCTATTGCTGCTTTATACCAAGAGCTAGGAAGGCCTGAGTTCCTTCCTGGCAAGCAATTAGCTCTAATTAACACGCAATTAGAGAGCTTCTGTTCCATTATAGTCAACCAGTGTGATTGGAGCCACTAATCACCAAACTGATCTGGCTACAACCCAGAAGATTGCGACCCTGGGGTCAACCAGTCCTGCCAACTTCCTGCTCCTGGTCCACAATTCCCTTCTCTAATTAGGGTCCTGACACCCAACAAGACTGAATACCAAATGAAAGCTCCCTTTAAAACTCCACTTTTCTGAGGCAAGCCATTCCTTAGTCAACTGGAGCTTGCTCTGAATTCAGATGGGTGAATTCCCACATGAAGGACAGTTATATGATGAAGACATGAATAAAATGCTGTGCCAGAGTGGGATGCTCTGTACATGGGCTGGCACTGTAGCCTGAAGGAAAAAGCAGGAAAAAACCCTGAATTCCTACTGAGTTTGTGTTCCTGGATAAATCTGAAAATAATTGTTCTGGAGAGAGATGAGAACATAAAGCAGAATGAAAATACTTTTATGTTGTTCAGGCACTTAATTCTAAGGAAGATGTCCATTGACAGGACATGGTAGGGTGCTTGGTGTTTATCAGCCCATCAATTTTCTTTGGCATAGAGGCCATAAACAAGAACAGAGCAGCACCAAGTCTCTGAAGT
This sequence comes from Bucco capensis, assembly GCA_013396975.1. Taxonomy (NCBI): domain Eukaryota; kingdom Metazoa; phylum Chordata; class Aves; order Piciformes; family Bucconidae; genus Bucco; species Bucco capensis. Next base: position 50,086 of record VWZO01001555.1, on the reverse strand, counting down.
CCAGAAGAAGTCTCTTGGCTTTGGAAAGGCTCTGTAAATATTACGACAAACACTATCTTAAAAGGCTCAGTGCCTTTGATTATGTTCCTGTGTCTAGCTTCCTCCATTTATTTTTGTCTCATCATCTCTAATGTTGCACTGTGTTGCCTATAGAGAAGGTTGTGAACTGAAACATCACTGCAAGTTTCTTTTGCTGGAGCCTGAGCTCCAGCAGAGAAATTGGCAGTTGGATTGGGAGCAGTATTTCTAGCCATAGGCTCAAAAGACAATTTATTTTTTTAATGGTGGAGCTATTGTGGCTGTGACAGTCCAAGGTCATGGGTAAGGTAAGGTCTGTGAGGAGAGCTAATATCTTTTTTAACCCAGCAAAAAACCTCAAGCCCCCAAAAACTACTAAAAATTTTAGACATGCTGGACTTTCACAGTATTTTTCTCACTGTGAGGAGGTTAAGTATTCCCAACACAGCAAAGTCATGTGCACTGGCAACATTCATGGGACTCCAGTGTTGAGTGTGGGACTTGTGGGTTGAATGGAGTAGGATCTGTAGGCCGAGATGGTATAGAACTTGTGGATTGGATGGAGAAGGGCATGTAGGTAGGAAAGGTGTAGGACTGGTTGGTTGGGTGGTGTAGGACCTATAGGTTGGGTGGTAGAGAGCCTGCAGGTTGAGACAGCCTTATTGTTACAGCTTGGGCTCTGGCCAGCTCATTAACACTCATTTTGGAGTATCCTGTGCTCTGCTGCAAACTCTATGTGCTAGAAACTGGCTTATAGCTCCTGTCCTACAGGCTACCAAATGGAGGCTGGATTTGCCTAGATATCCTCAAGAGGAAAGGAGTTCTGTCATCATCTTATTGTTAATCTCCTGAGCCACTACAGCTTATTGTTGGTGGTCCTACTGCTCCTAGGGCAAAAGCTCTGTCATAGGGCCCTGCGAGTCTCATCACGTTCTCTTCTACATCGTGGCAGAGTTCCCACTGACTTCCATGAGAGCAGGGACCCAGCCATTGTCTGACACCTTTGTTATTTTCTGTGTCTGAAAGGAGCTATTTTTGTGTAAGGAAGGTCAAAGCAAGAGCTTGCACAGGGGAAGAGGGTGGACAACTTCAAAGCTTGACTCTGAAGTATCTATGGGCAGGAGCCCACAGAGCCCTGTAGAGATAGCCAAAGCAATTTCACTTTGAAGGAGGATCCTGAATGCTATTTTTATGGTGGAAAGATCCTTCTAGAAGAAAGTTTCATAACTCCCCAGAGGGTCTCAGCCCCTTGGCTTGGTCTTTCTCTGCTGTAAGTTCAGCCTGATCTCCTCACTCTTAGGGGCCGTGATGTGATTCTGCATTATCTAAATGGTTTGGGGGATAAAAATCAGATCATAGGACATATTTGTATTTTACAGTTCCCTTAGGATGAGACACAAGCACCCTGTGGCATGTGTGAAGTCACCAAGCTGGCCATGCTGACCAAGGATGATAGCTATCCAAGCTGAGCCCAGGGTTAATGCATGGCAGGGCCTCACAGCAGCATGCACAAGTGCAGTGCTGCCTTCAGTTACACGACTGAGTATCACAGTCATTTAACTGTTTCCCATGACACACAACAGCCTATGTTGCTGGTTCAAACCTGTGAGTGGTACTTGCAATTTCTGCGTAATGGCTTTATTACTATTTGCCATTACATTATAATCAAGGAGTCATTTTGGTTGGAAGAAAACTTTAATATCATCAAGTCCAACCATTAACCCAGCACTGCCAAGTACACCACCAAACCATGTCCCTAAGCACCACATCTACAGCTGTTTGAAATCCTTTCAGGGATGGTGACTCTACCACTTCCCCGGGCGATCTGTTCCAGTGCTTGACAAACCTTTCAGGGAAGAAATTTTTCCTAGTATTCAATCTAAACCTGCCCTGGTGCAACATGAGGCCATTTCCTCTTGTCCTGTCAATTATTACTTGGGAAAAGAGACTGCCACCTACTTCACTACATCCTCCTTACAGGTGATTGTAGAGAGTGATAAGGTCTCCCCTGAACCTCCTTTTCTCCAGGCTAAACAACTCTAGTTCCCTAAGCTGCTCCTCACAAGGCTTGCACTCTAGATCCTTCACCAGCTTTTTTGCCCTTCTTTGGATGCTTTACCAGAGGGAGGAAAATGTTCTTTTCAGCTCTTAGCCTTGCAGTTAGGATGTCTGCTTGTTGTCTTTACTTTGTCCAAGGAACAATTATTAGGAACATAGATTTGACTGCAACATCAAAAGCAATCCCTTCCTCCATTTGCTATTGGCACCTTGCATGAGTCATGCTGGCAATCTGAGATTTCAAAGGCAGCCAGCAAGTCAGGAGAGAAGGGAGGAGGGAAGCTGTTGCTTTGGGGTTTTTCTGCAAGAGAGAGGTCAAAATGAAAATTAATTCCACTCTGGAGTGTCTATCAACTGCAAATTGTTGATATTTGTGGCAGATATTTAATAGCTGCTAAGAGACAAGTGCTCAGTTTGTACGGGTTTGTCTTGTTGAGAACTGAAAGAGAGCAGGGAGGAAGACTTTTTCAAGACAAAAGGACTACATGGAGCAGAAACTCCTGTGGAAGTGATAGCCCCTGGGGCAGTGAGGTGCAGGATGCCACAGGAACACCAGCTCTGAGCAAAAGGCAGCTTTGGAGGCAGCTTTCTATATTCTTTTCAGTCTTACTCCAAATACATGACTTTTGAAGTCTGCTTTAATACGTGCTGGGTATACTCCATAATGTTCTCTGGACTCTCTGGTTGTCTGTAGGATGGACCTCTGTACCAGTGGCAGGACCTGGAGGTAGGTATAGCAAGGATACTGCTGTATGTCCACCTCCCTCTCCACTGTGTCAGGGGTCTAAAGCCTGAGAAGGGGGGTAGTTTAGCTCATATCTCCCACTGCAGTATGTCATGGTCCCTCTCTCCTCCAGAGACCAAGCATCTTTCTTGGGTGGCAATATTGCATGTTCTTGTACAACTTTCAATGGCCTGCAAGAAGAAGCTGAATGTCATGGTTGAGACATGGCTTGGCAGACATGGTCTGCTTCAGCTTTAAAGAAAAGTAAAATACAAGGCTATAGTTCCCATTAAATGTTATAATTCATTTTTCTGCTGATGTGTGTTAGGTTTGTGCTGAAGAACGGGAATATATTTTTACTTCAGTGCACGTGCCGTTTGCTGGTTTGGCTGTTTTCTCCTCCATTAGTACCTGTGCCAGTTGCTAGACAAACAAAACCATCCAAGTGAGAACTTGTGGTGCAAGCTATCACCTACCAGCTCCTGCAGGGGAGAAATTAAACTCTGCCTGACTCTCTGGCTCCTGACTGCTGTTAGAAACCAGCAGTGGAGAAAAGCAACCCTTGTGAGGAATGGCTGAGAGAACTGGGGTTGTTTGGCCTGGAGAAAAGGAGGTTCAGGGGATGCCTTCTCATTCTCTAAAAACACCTGAAACAAAGTTGTAGTGAGGTGGGTGTCAGCCTCTTCTCTCAAGTACCAAGTGATAGGACAAGAGGAAATGGCTTCAAGTTGCACCAGGGGAGATTTAGATTCAATACTGGGAAAAAATTCTTCCCCAAAAGGGTTGTCAAGCACTGGAACAGGCTACCCAGGGAAGTGGTAGCATTGACATCCCTGGATGGATTTAAAAGACGCGGTGGTTAGGGATACGGCTTTAGTGGTAGACTTCACTGTGTTGGGTTAACAGTTGGAGTTAAAGATGTTAAAGGTTCCTTCCAATCAAAATGATTCTGTGGCTGACCAGCACAGCATCAAATAGCTCCTGAAGTGGGATTGGGGAGCACAAGAGCTGAATTATCTGGAGAGAGTCACTTATCTCAGTTATTGGCTGGGGGAGAGAGTCTGTCTCTCCTCACATCCATAAATCTTGTTGAGCTCCTTTCCTCCCTGTTTATCTGATGGCAGGCCCTCTTCCAAAACCTCTTCAAGCTGCCCAGTGGCATCATGTGCCAGATAACTTGAACAGGAGGATGGGGAAGGTGATAGTCTCTCCAGCTTCTGTAAGAGCGGGGCTGAGCTTGGGCTATTTTTGACTGCTCTCCTTCCTGCTGCTCAATCCTTACCGCAAGAGGATTTTTGCCTTGACGTCTGCAAAAACAAAGCCTTTCCTGAAAAAACTCTCCCGGGAGGTGTAAATTTTATTGCACAGAAAGCCTGGCAGCGAGTGGTGAAACACAGTAAGTAACTGAGAGCATCCTGGGCAAGCACCCAAAGCATCGTCACAGCAGGACCAGGGAGGGAGGCGATGGCTTTCACTCCAGCCTTCCCTGATGGCTCACTGGTGGCAGAGTGGCTACCTGGCATTACAATGAGCCTCTGCTAACATGGAGGTGTCATAAATCTGATGGGTGACAGGAGACAGATTGAAGTTATTTAAGACAATCGCATTTTCTCTCTCCTAGGCTTTTTGTTGCTTCCGCTCTCCAGCACCTCATTCCAGCTCTGGATGCTGAAACTGTTGTTTCTGGAATAGAACACTTTGTCTGGTTGCAGTTCCACTAGGGGATGAATAAAAGCACTAGTTTCTGGGTGACACAACATTTCCCAAGTTGCAAGAGCAGGTAGAGTCGTTTCCTCAACAGCAGGGGAGTCTTTGCAACTGAAAGAGGGTAAATTTAGACTAGATATAAGGAAAAGGTTTTTTACAAGGAGGGTGGTGAAACACAGTTTGCCCAGAGAGGTGGTAGAAGCCCCATTCCTGGAAACACTCAAGGTCAGGTTGGACAAGGCTCTGAGCAACCTGATCTGGTTAAAGATGCCTGTGCTCACTGCAGGAGGTTGGAACCAGACAATTTTTAATGGTCCCTTCCAAGCCAAAACATTGTGTGAGCCTATGATTCTGAGATCAAACAAATCTCATCTGCAGCTGTTATGGTTCTTTCATGGACAGCCAAGCTTCTGCATGACCAAGTGTAATACAACAGCACTGAGATAACTGCAGCAAGTCCCCTCTTCATCCTAGTAACTCTTAGGCATGAGCTGCAGCACGGTTGGATGTCCAGGGAAAAATTCAGCCTTCATGAGCTCCCTGGCTGTCCTGTCTTTGAAGCAAGCAAACAGAGAGCTTTTGGGCTTGCAAATAAAAAGTTTGGTAGGCATGTCTTTTGTTAGAAGACATGGCAAACTACTCACCCCAGGAGTTGCATAATGAAGGGTTTGACACAAGCTACCTGCAAACATGGTAGCTGTGTGCTATCTGGAGGCTGCTAAAACCTGGGGGCTGAAGTCCTGCTCTTCAGCCACAAAAGCCAATTTCCATCAGCTCAGGGCTCAAGCCCACAAAGTTGGTGAAGGATCTAGAGCACAAGTCTTATGAGGAGTAGCTGGGGGAACTGAGGTTGTTTAGTCTGGAGAAAAGAAGGTTCAAGGGAGGCCTTCTCGCTCTCTACAACTACCTGAAAGGAGGTTATAGTGAGGTGGGTGTCAGTCTCTTCTGCCAAGTAACATGCAATAGGATGAAAGGAAATGGCCTCAAGTTGCTCCAGGGATGGTTTAGATTGAGTGTTAAAGAAATTTTCTTCCCAAAAAGGGTTGTCAAGCACTGGAACAGGCTACCCAGGAAAGAGGTGGTCATCATCCCTGGAGGGAATTAAAAGACATGATGTGGTGCTTATGAACATGGTTTAGTGATGGACTTGGCAGTGTTTGGTTAATGGGTAGACTAGATCTTCCAGGTCTTTTCCAGCCTAAATGAATCTATGATTCTAAGACATGGAAAACAACTTGCCACAGGAGTGGCATAGTGGGCAGACTCACAGAAGCCACCTGCAAATATGTCAGTTGTGTGCTGTCTGGAGGCTGCTAAAACCTGGGGACTGAACTGCTCCTCAGCCCAAAAGCCCATTTCTACCAGCTCAGGTTTCAAGCGCATGAAATGAATGGACACCTGGCTTTGGGGCAGTGCAAACCATGTGGTAGGGCCTGACAAAGGCAGCCTTTGAAGTACAAATCATGCAGGGCAGTGTTGGACCCCCATACGATCACAGGAGCATCATCTGTACAGATGCAGGATTTGAGGCCTCACTTCCCCAGCTAGTATCTCAGCAGGCTTCCTGAGTGCTGTTTACTCCACTGGACAACTCACATTCTTCAATGATTTGCTGAGCTGTGGCATGTATTAGATTCCTGAAGGATTCACATGCTTGGCAAGGAAGGTTTAGAAGCAATTTCTTTTTTTATTGCTTTTTTTTTGCTTATTGTTCTTTACTCTGCTAATAAATCAGTACATTCCAGAGGCCTGACATCACTTAAGGGAAAAAGAATGAAGGTAGGAAATGAAAACACAAAGAAAAGCAGAGCCACAGACAGAGGCATTGCTCTTTGCCTTATTTTTTGGTGAGTTTTCCAAATGTCAGGGTTTTTTTCAGGATTATCTGTACCATAATTCAAGCAAACATCTTTCCACTATACAGCTCTAGAGCGGCTAAATACCTACTTCATCTGAGGTTGAAGCAAGCAAAGGTGAAAACATTATTTAATAAAAAATAATTACTTCTTATTTTATTATTTTATTCTTATTTAAGTTATTATTACTAAATAATAACTTCTTAGGAAATACCATTGTTCCATTTCTGTCTCTGTTATGAAGGGATGGAGAGCTGGCATTGGCTCTTGGTTCCAGCAGCTCAGAGGTACTGTGATGCACCAACCTGGCTTTGTTGTAACCCAAGAAAATGGAACACTTTTGGAAATCAAGGCTGTTTTGAAATCTCAACAGGCAGCAGAAGCAAGAGCAGATGTGTTTGAATTTAAAGTAACAGATATTCTACAGCTTTTATCTATGGAAAAGTCCTAAGCCAAACTGGTAAGGAAAGAACCATCATGTTACTAGAGCTTGCAAGATTAAGTTCTAAAAGAGTTTCTAAAATAAGGTAAACTCCCTTGCTTCAGGGCATGAGCTAGGGAAGACCTGGAAGAAACCTTCTCAGAACAGTCATTCCATGCCTGCCCACTTCCAGGATTTTTATACCTTTTTTGGAGGCTTCACACTGTCCTGATGATGCCAGTAGGCTCAGGAGATTTAAGAGCTATTAAACTATGGATTATTGTGTGTCTTTTCCTAAAGCTTTCTGTGCAAGCTGTTTGTAGGAAAGGTTCATGGAGGACTGCATTTAACACCATTTTTGACTGACGTGTGTCTCATCTGTGAGCTAACGAGGTGCCACAAATTCAGACCCAAACCAGGACCAGGCAGTGCTTTATTTCAGTTAAATGAAACATGAGAGTGGCATTTTGGTACCTCTAACTCCAAATCAACAGCAAGATGTTAATTACTGAAAGAAATAAATTAAGCATTTGAACCTTGATTCAACAGTACATTTAAGTATATGTCTACATTGAAGCCTGTAACAGCAGCAGGGCTGTTCCTAAACTGGAAAGGAGGTGAAGGCTTAATTATGGTTGCTGAATCAAGGGCTTCCAGCGTGGAGAACTCAAATGTTCCATGTCAGCATGAAGGCAGATTCCTATGGCCAGTTACAAATCGCTAGGATTTATAATCGCTTTATATCCTGGAAACGCTGACAGCTTTAAATATAGCACTGTGGCTGTGATAAATTGTTGGCATTTTTTTCTTGTTAGCCTTTTGTAACTAAATTTAAGGTATCCATTTCAGCATGATCCAATTATGGAAGCATAATCGGAATGGCTCCCCATGCAAGAGGCTACATCTATTTTTGACCGTGAAGCTTAAGTCTGCATTTCTGAGCTCATGATTTATGTCAGACTTTAAATTAATAATAAGGCATCTATCCACTGGCAAATATTTGTATTGCAGATCCATTCAGCACAGACTCAGCAGCCAGCCAAAGCTTCCCGAGCAGCCAAGATTCAGTTACAACAACAACACAGGTCCTATTTCAAACATCACCTGGCCTGGCACAATTATCATCAACTCCTCCTTGCTAAGGAGAGCCTGAAACTGATAGCATGTTAGCTTAACTACTGAACCTCCAAAGATTCATTCCTGAAACAAAAAAATGGTCCTATTTCAGTAAGGTTTCCGGCAGATCACATCCTCAGCTCCATTGTTGATGGGTGTGCTTCCACAAATATTTCCAGTGACAAAATGCAGGTGTCCTGCCTTTGTGGGCTTAAGCAGGCAGCTGAGCATGCACAGATGTGACCACAAATACAGACCCAAGGGACATGCAAAGCTGAAAGGGGGAAAGATAAATCCTCATCACACTGGAGCACAAGCCTTGCGACATAGCAGAAGTGGGAGCAAATTCACTCCTCTATTGGCTTTTTGAGCAGTCACCCTCTCCTGCAAGTGATTTTCAGACTGTGCCTGACCCTCTCCTGTATTAAACAAAGGAAAATACACTGATTACTTTACAAAGTGCTTTGGGACCTGCTGATGGCAGAAGCAACGCAAAAGCCAAGCAATGTTGTTGTGATCCAAGTTCAAGAAAACTTCTGCAATTAATCTTGCCTAGAGTAGCTTGCCCCATAGTTAAGGATTTATTTATTTTTTTTAAAGTATCTGGGGCTATTGCCAGTTCAGCTTACCTGTGGAAATGCACCTTCAGTTTTCTTTCTCTCAAGTCAGTAATGCTTCCAAGTAAGCAGAATCCCTCAAGAATTACCCAAAGAAAACCAGAGGACTTCTACTTTAAGCTGACAGCAAAATTGGATACTAAGTGACCCACACTGAGGGATAAAACCACTTAAGCATCAAATTCTCCAGGGAAATTGAGACAAGAAAAATTGTATTTCTCATGTGATTACCTAAAAGGGTCAGCTCCAAGTCTGGGAAATAATTCTGCAGTTGGCAAGTTGCTCAGTGTCACAAGTGCTACAGAGCTTCTTTCCCTGAGCCTGTCCCTGCCTCCACCTCTTGTGTACCTCCTACTTCTGCCTGAGTTTTGACAGGAATTCCTTGTTCATCCTTGATGGTCTTCTGCCCCTTTCACTCATTTTCCTGCCCATGGGGATGCACTGTTCTTGTGCCTGGAGGAAGTGATCCTTGAATATTAACCAACTCTCTTGGACTCCTCTTCCCTCTAGGGCATGTTTCCATTTGATTCTTCCAAGAAGTTCCCTGAAGAGGCTAATGTTGGCTCTCCTGAAGGTGAGGGTTGTGATCTTGCTCATTGCCCTACTTCCCCCTCACAGGATACTGAACTCCACAATCTCATGGTCACTGTAGCCAAAGGCAACCTCCAACATTCACCTTACCAACTAGATCTTCCTTGCTGGTTAGTATGAGGTCTAGCAGCACACCTTTCCTCATCGGCTCCTACATCATCTACATCAGAAAGTTTTTGTCAATGTTTTCCAAGAACATCCTGGATTGTTTGTGCCTTGCTGTGTTATTCCTCCAGCAGATGTCAGGATGCTTGAAGTTCCCTGTGAAAACCAGGGCTTTCTTTAAGATATTTTCCCATGTCCATGCAGAAAGAGGCTCTGTAAAAAATGCCATAATCCAGAGAGGTACTACCTTGTTTGTAGAGCCTAGCAGCCTAATATGAATCCAAGAGCCATGCAGCCTCACCTGTGTGTCTCAAAGGGCTCCCCAGGCTGTAGCAGAAATTAATTAAGTGGTGAGTAAACACCACAGCTCTTCCCAACCTGACAACTGGAGCAGAAAGCTGACTTTAGAAGAGAACAGCTAGGCTGTGGGGATGAGGAGTCGTCGGTATCATATCAGGCAATATGAGGCCAATTTCGGTTCATTAAGGAAATTTATCCTCTGCTCTGGAGGTAGGAAGGAGTAGCTGCACAAAGGGAACAAGGACAACATCAGACATGTTTGGCTTTCCTGCATGTCCTCTGCAGTGCTTTGAATGAAGGAGCAGCCTTGATACTGTGTAAGGTCATGTCTTTGGCAGGGACCTGGGACTGGCAATTAAAGCCTTGTCACCAAGCAGTGGGAACTTATTCAAGGTACCTACTCTCATCTGAGCTCATGACCGTCAGCACTCACTACGGTGAGAAAACAGGAGTGTCAAAAGCACTGTGCAGCTAGCCTGGATTAGAAGCTCCATAAAGAAGAGATTGTTAGCAGTACCTGTTCCTCCTCAGTTCTACCAGAGCAGCAAATCCCAGCCACCTGGCTGCATGGATCATAGAATCATCAAAGAATCATTTAGGTTGGAAAAGACCTTTTAAGACCATGGAGTCCAACTGTTAACATAGCACAGTGAAGTCCACCACTAAATCATGTCCCTAAGTGCCACATCTACATGTCTTTTAAATACCTCCAGGGATGGTGAATCCAACCACTTCCCTGGGCAGCCTGTTCTAGTGCTTGAAAACCCTTCAGTGAAGAAATTTTTCCTAATGTCCAATCTAAATCATCCCTCACACAACTTGAGGCCATTTCTTTTTGTCCTACTGCTTGTTACTTAGGAGAAGAGACCAATTCCCACCTCAATACAACCTCCTTTCAGGTAGTTGTAGAGAGTGAGAAGGTTTCCCCTGAGCCTCCTTTTCTTCAGGCTAAACAATCCCAGTTGCCTTAGCTGTTCATTAGAAGACTTCTGCTCTAGACCCTTCACTACCTTCTTTGAACATGCTTCAGCACCTAATGGGATGTCCCACTGGCCAGGAAACTGTCCTCCCCTCTGATGCTTAGCCCCTTACACCTGTGCACATTGCTCAAAGCCTTCTCAAATGTGTCCTGCACCTGAGAAAACTCAGGAGAGCATCATGTTTCTAGAGGTCCTGGGGCCAGCCCCTCTCGAGGCCACTATTGTTTTCTTTACACTGTGCTGTTTTACACTGTGCAGGGCAGGTTAACAGCCATTTCAGCCAGGCAGGGGGTTTATCCAGAGTCTGAGAAGGAATTCCCCTATCAAAAATGCAATTTGTTGGTGAAAAGGGACCCATTTCCCCAGAACTCAGTTCTGCTTTGATGGAAAAGAATTGGTGAGCTCAGCATTAGACTATCTCAGGCAATAAACTCACAGCTGTGAAGAGAAAACCTTCCAGAGTGATGCCTCCACCAGTTCAAACTGCTGCTAATGGAAGCTGAAAGATAGCAGCTCACAGCCCAACCTGTCCCCAGGCATTGCAGTGAACTATGTGTGGCTGCATTGTCCTCAAGTGTCCCCATCTGACCTAAATCAGTTTGATAGAATTAATTGATCATTTCTCACTGCTTATTAACATCATTAATGCAGCAGAGCCCACACGTCTTGTGACACCACTTCACCTGCCATCTGCTCATCCTGCAGCGGTACGATTTTCTTTCCATTTTTCACACCTCCTTCATTCCCACTGTGCTTAACTGAATGTCCTCCCCTACCTCCTTTCTCACCCTGTCTGGTAACAAACCAAAACCCAGTAGGGTCCCTGTCAAGGTCAAAACTGTCTGACAGGCATGAAAACATGGGCAAGCATTTGCTACAAGATATCCTGACATTGGTGGGGATAGATGGCAGTAGCAGTTTGTTTTTTCCACATAGGCAAACAAAAGCTAGTTTTTTCCTAGGTATTCCTAATTCAGGACAATGCTGGTGATGTTTTCCCTCTCCTGTTTGTTTGAGGATTCAGAAGCTGTAACCAAGACAAGCTCATTTGATGGCACGGCTCTTATTTCTTATGGGCCCATCATTAATGAAAAGTCATGTTAAACAGCAAAGTGTGATGCTTTTCTTCCCAGAAGGATAAACTGAGGGTTTCTCACCTCTGCTCAGACCCTAAGTGCAGTAGCACTGAAAGGATGTGCCCAGACAAGCTGCAAACTTTGTGATGATGATATTAAAAAGCAAAGACAAAGTTACCTCGAGGCTTGAGACAACTCACAGCTCCCTGACTGTGGGACATACGCAGTGCTGTTGGAGCTGCAGTGCTGAGTCCCACTTTGATTTTCAAATAGCTCATTTATTCTATCTCACTGCTAAACTCTGCAATTATTTATCCTTGGTTTTCCCCGCCCAGGGTGTGCAGCCTTTGCTTTACCCTCTCACAAATCCTGCTGCGCAAGGAGCGAAACGAGCCCTGGCACCAGGGACAGTTGTTGCAACAGTCCCTGGCTCTGCACTGAAATCCAAGCCTTCAGGGAGCATTTACAAAGCTGCTTTTAAAACAATCTCTTCCTTGAGCCTTTGTAGTTCACAGAATCACAGAATCATTTGGGTTGGAAGGGACCTCTGGAGCTCATCTAGTCCAGCCTCCCTGCACTGGGCAGGGACATCCCCAACTAAATCAGGTTGCCCAGAGCCCTGGCAAGCCTCACCTTGAATGCCTCCAGGGATGGGACCTCAACCACCTCCCTGGGCAACCTGTTCCAGTGTTCCACCACCCTCGTGGTAAGGAACATTTTCCTAGTATCAAGTCTAAATTGACTCATCTCTAATTTAAAACCATTGCCCCTTGTCCTTTCACTACAGGCCTTTGTAAATAGGTTGTCTCCAGCCTTCTTGTAAGTTCCTTTTAGGTACTGGAAAGTCACTAGTAGGTCCCCCCGAAGTCTTCTCTTCTCCAGGCTGAACAATCCAAACTCCCTCAGCTTGTCTTCATAGGAGAGGTGTTCCAACCTTCTGATCCTTGTTGGTCAGCTCACACCATAAAATGCAGGCAGTGTTCTGAGACCGTCTGCTGCACAGACCCAGACTGGGCTTAATTTTCAACTTGCAAAGCAAGGAAGCAGAAAGAATTACTGAGCCCTTTCCTTTGGATGGGAGATTTCTCACAGACATAGCCAGGCTCCTGTTAGAGCTGAGTTACCAAGCCAAGTTGTGGAGAGAACAACATAGGACACCTGCATCACTACCAAGCATGTTTACTGAAACTGGGGAAAAAGCACAGACTTGTCAGTGTCGCTTCTTACCAGCTCAGGGACGCAAACCTTTCCCCCCAAAAGCCATTGGATGCTCAGAGTGTGCAGTTTAGCCTTGGGACAATTTATCAGTCAGCACCAGGGCTCTGTGGTGACTTTTCATCTCCTTTCACCATGCATGAATGGTGATAACCATAGGCCACTTCTGCAGGAACCGGGCCAAAGAAGCCCTTCCACAGGGGCTGCAGAAGAAGCGTGTGGAGTCATGTGTGACCTTGAAGATCAGCTGAAATGATGCCAAGAGAGCTCACACATACTACCCTCTCTTCACGATAAAGACACATTTTTCTAATAAAATCCAACATCAAAGAAGAAAAACTCCACAGAATAATTTTTATGCCAAGATTCCCATTGTTAACTAATTTCAGTGTCAAGAAAGATTTGGGTGATATCTCATTTTGGAATAACATCTGCCCCTGAGGGCCAAGTCTTTCAAACTATTACAGTGAATAGCAGGAACTGCAGTTCTCCAGTAAATCTAACCCCAATAAAAACCCAGCTTCCCTGGCATCTGGACAGTAGGGAAAAAAAGAGCAAATGCAGAAAGCAAGCAATCGGTGCAGAGTTTATTTTTATTTTTATTTTAATAAACTCTTGCGAGTTAAGTAATGCCAGCTCTGATTAGCACTGGAGATTAAAAAAACGTAAATATTTACCAGAGCATCTTCAATATCCTCAGAGTCAAAAGGTCAATTTCTGCATGCAGCTTATCAGTACTACTTGCTGTTGCAAGCTCTGAGCTTTCAGCACTCTCAGACAACAGCTGGATTATGCAAGGAGCTTAAATATAATTATATTTTTTAAATACCCAAAGTATTAGAGTTTTATTTGCTTTCTGTTACAAATCTAAGGTTTCTATTCTTTCTTCCTCCTATGTGAGACTTAGAAATCTCTTTTAACAAAAGCTGTGATTCCCACTTCACTTGAGGAGCTAGATTTAACGAAAAATAGCAAGTATTGTGATGCCTGCAGTAAATCAGGGCTGTGATACCTACTATAAGCTCCCCGTTGGCTTCAGAATGTCTGCTTTTGATTCTCCTTCACTTCAGCAACCTTTTGTTCCAGCCCAGCATGTTTTCACACAAGCCTGCCAGTCACCTGCCTTTCTACTCTGGGAGGTCAGTGGAGGTGAAGACTAGCTATTTGTATCCAGGTCATGCACATGTGTTATAGGGTATGTAAATGGCTGGAGGTATCCATCTTTCCTCCCCCTTCACCCCCTTGACCGTTAATGTGTTTGTTTGTAAACTGTCAGTGGGGTGGGAGATAGCCCTCTCCACTGGCCGGGCCGTGCGGGCAGGAGTGGAGCCAAGCTGGCGGTGGCAGGTTGGCACTGTGACCCGCACCCCTGCCCGGGTGGTGCCCACCTAGCGTGGAGCTGCACTGGTGGTGTCGGCTCTGTGGGAGATGCGCTGGCAGAAGTGGCAGAGCCAGCCCCAGCACCAAAAGAGAGACACCGCCCACCCCCCCCGAGCAGCGAACAGCGACAGCCTGCACCCAGGAGCTGCTGCAAACAACGGTGGAAAAAGTGACCACGCAACTGTGGTGTAGCCAGGGTGTGGAAGGCAAAAGTGTGGATGGCACACCATGGGGAGGGACTTCCATGACGAGGACTGCCGGGAGCCCCTGGTGCTTCTGGGAAGAAGAAGAAGAAGGAGACAGCAAGGGGAAGAAAGCGTGCTCTCCTCCTTCTTGAGGCAGCCAGACTATCTCTTCATCTCCTATCCATTCCTCTACCCACCATCATCATCCACCACCCGGGTTTCCTCCACTCTTCATCTCATCTGTCACCTCACCTTAGTCGAACTGCACCCTAGCAGGTTTTACTGCAAGTGGAGGGGCGGCCGGTGGTGTGAGGGGGGAACCAGGAGGGTTTGTATCATCCTGTATTTTCATCGTTACGTATTTTTCTCTGTTAATAGTTATTCTTTATAACTCACCCTCAGTGTACAGAGTGGATTATTCATGTTCTGTCCTTTTGGGGAAGGGGGAGGTTGTTAAAGGGGCCTTTTTGCAAATTTGACCTTTCAAACCAGGACAACATGAAAAAATCCTGGCACACCTCATTTTACCATGAGTTTCAAGCAGACACCTCAGGTCTTGCAATTCTTCATCCAGAGAGAGCTAACACATAGTGTGGCTTGCTCTGCCATGAGGAAACATCTGCCCTGGATTGCCAGTGACGCTGGTTCACAGTAAGTTCTGGATATCCAGTCACACTGAAAAGAAACTAGTTGCCTTTACTCCTTCACTAGATTATTAGACACCTTATTAAAGGAGGCTTAAAGCTAGTCTTAATTAACAAATGTGCTACAAATTGTCTGCATCTTGTCTCACCCTTAGTAGTCGGACTGCGTCTCAATACCTCACCAGAGACACAGAACATCACGTGTATATCTGCATTTGGGGTAGACTGTCAATTGGAGGTGAAGCAAAAGGAGTAGTCTCTCCATGCTTACATGTTTGCCTGTTCTAAGGTGTTCCCTCCTTTCTCTGTGATTCCAATTTTCTGATGTGATCCCACTTATCTTTCAGTGCACAATTCACTGCTTCAGTACTGTGTAAGCAGTAGTGCAAGATGCCATGGATGCCTTTTGGTCCAAACCTCTAAACTCATCCTCCAGGCCCATTCAGCTTCAGGATGGAGGACTTTGAACAGCTACTCCTGCTGCTGGGGCTGGGTTGCTTCTGGACTCTGGAGTCAGCATAAGCACGCAGGATACATGGTGCAAACCACACAAACAGCATGACCACTTTGCACTTGAACCTCAGTCTTCACTTCTTTGCCTACCTTATGCTCACACTCCTTGGTCCCCTATTGCCAGGTTTAACACGTCCATGGCGGGACTGGGCCTGCGGCTGATGGAGGAAGCTGGGACTTCATACAGCGAACAAAGATGTGGTGTTTAGTTCAGGCAGGAGATACCTCTTCACTTTTTCAGCCCTCCTTTGATCTAATGGGAGATATAAACCAGGACTTGTCTTGCCCTGGGATATCTCCCGCAGTGGAACAACAAATGATACTCTTTTGGTGTCACTGGTGCAAAGATGGTGATCTATGCTCACTGGAAGTATGGCTCTATGCTACAGGACTGAGGAATTTCCCCTGTGTTTCACAGCAGAGAGCACTTTTGACTTTTGAGGGACAATACTTCCAACCTACAGAGGTGGCCAAAGACAAGGAGAGGATGAGAGCTGCTGGGGCAGAGGCCTGTCTGCACATCTGCTCAGCTTTTTCAAGCACAAACAAGGGTCCTGAGATCCTTGCCTCCTTCAGGCATAGCTGGTGTTTATACAGTAAGTTGTCTGCTAGCTGACACAGTGTTTAAGAAACAAGTTGCATGGCAAGCTGTGAGCCACAGGGCTGCATGAAAAGAGGTCCTGCCCAGCTGTTTCATGCTCAACCAGCAAGCAAGTGGGCAGGTCCATAAGGGAAACAGCATAGATCACTGCTGCCTGCTGGCTGGGCTTGGATTTCCAGTCCTCCTGAAAACACTCACAGCTCTAGCAATGCCACTTCCTGCCTCCAGCAGAGAGGAACCCCTTGGTTTTTGGGGCATGAAGCAGCAGATGTGCATGGGACTCATGAGGTGTTTTCCAGGTACATTTTGTTACCTCTTACTGTGCCCTTGCTCATAGGAACAGGGAGAAAAAATCAAGTCAGATAGACTGGAAGCAATTTTTTGTTTAAGATTTAAGGGCCTGTAAAAGCCATGTGCTTGCTGGGATTTAAGAGGCAAATACTACAGGTAAGATGCAGCACTGCATATCTTCCTCATGAAGATCTCAATTCTTCAGGCACCACTTGCAAAGATCAGGGTTGGCAGAGTTTAAATGAAAGAGGAGGAATAAAAACCTCTTGCTGACATCCTTAATGCATCAGAAAAGGTCCCTGCCAGTGTTCTTGTTTTTCTTTTTCCACAGAAATCTGTTTCAAGTTGAGATTAGCTCATTTCAATTGAAGCAGCATATGCAGTGCTCTCCAAAGAGGCCATGCACTAAAAGTTCACACAGTCACTACTAAAAATGGTGGGTTTGCTGTCAGAAATCTTGAACTGAGAAACAGGCATCTGAGCCAAGGGAGATTTTTGACCTGCTCTGTTGTTGGACCTCTTCCCACTTATAGTCTTAGGCTGAGTCTCACAGCAAGCCAACCATTTGATTTGGCAGACGTGCTCAGGCCAGACCTGCCTTTTAAGTAGTTCTGAGCCATTAAAAAGAAAATACACAGCTCCACAATACAATAAAACCAGCTGTTCTTGAACGGCACTCAAGAGGGACAATAAGTCTTCTCATGTTGGGAAGAATTATCAAGCCTTTCCTTCCCACTGAGCCAATGTAAGGAAGGGAAAGGCTCGGCAAAGGGCTGAGCAATCCCGGTACTCAGAGTAAACAGAGGTGATCTGGCAAGTTGTTTCCAAACTGAGCCTTCAAACAATGGGGCCCAAAGGGAAATGGAAAAGCAAATATTAATGTTTTGCCATTCTCATGGCCCAGGAGAAAAGAGAACAATGCCTTTCTTTGGACACCACCTTGATGTCTTCCTCCTTCTCCCCTCTTACTCTAAAATGTCATCTTAGGACTCGTGATTTCTTTGGATAAAACAAGCAATTGCTGAAGGTTGTTTGCTGCTCAGTGGAGCCCTGCTGCCTGCTTTTCCTATGCCAGAGTGAAAGACAACTTAATTATAAATGTATTCCCTTGCCCCTTACACAAATTCATGCTCCTCCTCATGAAGGAAAAGTCAGAAGCCAAAAAGAACCCCTTTGATCTTGACTGTACCAATGAACTTGTATCAGCTGGGGTGAAAGCAGGGCTTAGACAAAGAAACAACTACTCTTAAACCTGGCAGAAAGGGTGAGCAAAATGCCAGTAAATTCAACAAAGTGGGAACATCCTCAGGGAGAAGCAGAGATGAATTCCTGGCTTGTTCTTTACTTCTCTGGCAGCATGTTGCTAACCGAGCCTGGCTTTATCAGAACTGTTGCACTTCAGCTCATAACTGGGGCATTAGCAGGACCAAGGTCCATCCCTGACTTGAGGGCCCAGACCCTCATGGCAATGGTCCCACTGAAGAATGAGGTTCAGCCTCCAGCAGTAGATAAAGCCATGTGTCAGAGGGATACTCACTGTGGATGTCACTGCAATGGTGGCATCTTCTAAAGCTGAGCTCCAGGAGGCTCTTGCAGAGAAAAGTGCCTCTCCTGGCTGTGCCAATAGCACCTGGCAGGATTTGTCATCAAGGCAGGTCATTAGCAATTGCAATGGAAAGAAAAAGCAGGCTCCTTGGGCCCCTCCCTGGGGCACAGTGAGGGGGGAGAAGACATCAGGCTGTCTTCTCTGACTGCACAAAGCTGTGAAAGCCACGCTGAAATGCAGCTGGGCTCTTATACAAGCCTAATTGTTCCAGAGGCAAATGAGACCAAGAAGAAGAGGAGAGAGAGCCCTTGTGCTTGGCCATTTGATATAGGAGGTTGTCATGGAAACCACTGTGTAATTAAAGCCTCCCTCTCCTCTCTTATATGCTTTGGTTCTGTAGGAGATAGGCTGTATCATTTGGAGCTTTTCAGTGATTGTAGCTGTTATAAATTGAGTTGTCACAGTTTCCTCTTAAAATCAGGCTGTTTCAGCAACATAACCATATTTCAGAAAAGATGTGGCAATGCTGGATGTTTACTGTCTTCAAACAGGACTGTTCATTGGTGCCTTATCATCAGCCATGACTGTCCTGCGTTCTTCTCTAGTCCATCCAGAGCAACAGCAAGGACAACTGCTAGAGGTCTCCCAGGACACAGTGTGAAGCAGGAAGAAAATCCTGTCTGGAGTTCAGTGAATACTTGAGAGCCCAATCATGACCAGCAGAGCAAGGTCATACAACCCGACACCACAATTGTGCTAATACCAGTAAATATGTGCTGTGGGCACTTAACAACAATTAGGCCAGCAGTGCAGCCCATACCTAGCAGAGATTTATTGTCCTGACCATAAGACAGTGTGTAGTGAAATGCCAAGTACTGAAACACACGTAGCACCAAAGGTGTCCCAAACTGATGCTGGTGCAGAAAGCTCTGCCTTCAGATGGGGAAAGGTGTGTGAGTCCCTTCTCTCTAGCTCCTCTGAAACAGAATCATAGAATGGTTTGGGTTGGAAAAGTAAAGGTCATCTAGTACAACACCCCTGCAGTGAGAAGGGACATACATCTTTAACTGAAGCAGGTTACTCAGAGCCTTGTCCAACCTGACCTTGAATCTTTCCAGGGATATGGCTTCTACACTTCTCTGGGCAACCTGTGCCAGAGTTTCATCACCCTCAGTGTAAAAAAAGATCCTCATACGTAGTCTAAATCTCCCCTCTTTTAGTTTAAAACCATTACCCCTTGTCCTGTCACAACAGGTCCTGCTAAAGAGATTGTCTCAATCTTTCTTACAGGCCACCTTTAAATACTGAAAGGCTGCAGTAAGGTTTCCCTGGAGACTTCTCTTCTCCATGCTGAACAATGCCAAGTCTCTCAGCCTGTCCTCATAGCAGAGCTGTTCCAGTTCACTGATCATTTTTGTGGCTTCCTCTGGACCTGCTGCAACAGGTTCATGTCTTTCTTGTGCTGAGGACAGCACAAGAAGATGCTCCATGGACTGGCATCAAGGAGAGCAGACACCAAGAATGGTTGAGGTTCAGATCCAGCAAAGAAGATGGGAAACCAGGGACATTCTATGTTCTTCTGTTCCAGCTAGATGATCAAAAAGCCACCCTCCCACTATGTGCCCCTGCTTTTGCTGCTCAGCTGAGCCAAGGCATTCCCAGGCACAGCATGGGTTTGGCAGGGTCACTAGTCAGAGATTTCGATTAACTGCTGTGTAAGTTAATCACCTTTGTTGTCTGGGAAATAGCCATGGGCAAGAGATGACTAGCTCTCCCTCCCAGCCTTCAGAACTGGACTTTAAAATGTGATGGAGAGACCTGCACATCAGTAGGGACATTAGGTGAAGAGGGATTAGGGCACTCTGCAGCTGGAGAAGATGATGGATAGTCATGTGCAGGTATCTGTGCTTCCTTATAACAACCTGTGTTTGAGCTCACACAACCTTACTTTCTGGCATGTCAGGAAATCTTTTAAAACAGAAAGGGTTTCTTCTTCCTTTTTCCATGTGTAGCTGAAAACTCAGGATTTTGGGGGGTTTGGTTTGTTTGTGTTTTGGTGGTTTATTTTTAATAAATCTCCTAGTGTGGGATGAATCACTGTTTTTTCATTCCATCTCTCACATTCTTTCCCCAAATTGCTTACAGTAAGTTTTAACTTAACAAAATCAAAGGAATATACTGAAAAGTCTCAGTAGTGGCGGTTTGTTTTCTCCATAGCAGCTCTACATTGTAACAGGGCAGGTTCATTAAATTGTAGCACTTTGATGTTATCTCTCTTGCTGAGCTGCAGGAAAGTCTAGGGAAACACGTGATAATTCTAGGGGAAAACACTTGTTTTGTTCATTAGTATGCATTAAAGCCTGGCTGCCTGGGAGCTAGTCATCACTAAGTAAATAAAGCAGCTCTGATTTCAACTGAAAAGCAAGCAAGAGCAGTAGCCATCCTTGAAGGTAAAGTTAGCTGTAAACCATCCTCAAGCTCAAGATTTTGCAGAGACCTCCAATCATAACTCTCCATTGCTGTCTGCTGCAGTCCATGGACAGACAGTTTTCCCACCACCTTCTGATGGTTTAAAAGTTAGCATGAATCCATGGTAAATTATATATGTGTGTGATTACTTTGGTATAGATAAGGCCTCTCCTCCTCACTAGCTGTGAGAATGACAAAACTGTAGGGTGGAAACCAATGACTCACACATCTGGAAATAAACCCCAAACACTGCAGATAAACAGTGTGAGTTTAAAATTGATACTTTTAAATCACTAACTCAAATTGCGAGGTAGAACAGTGAGTGGGAACCTGTGGGAACCTAATTTCTTCTGATAAGAAGGCAAGAAAACAGCATATATTTACCTACTGGACTTTCATTACTATCACTGACTAATAGATGTCTTAAATCACAGAACCTCTTGCACTCTCTCTACCCCAAAAACTGCTTTGTAGTTTCTATTTCTGTGTCTATAAAAAAAGTTACTGCAAACTATTGTGTTACCTCTTTTTTCTTTTTCTTTTTCAAGATCTATTTTAATACTCTGTGTTATTCCTAAAAAAATCCTAAATCATCATCTCTTCTTCCCCAGAGGCACCTTTGTTTTATATTTTGCTTTCTTAGCTGATGAAAGGAAAAATTCCTAGATGCAGATCCTGCTTTACTCAGCCTTAACTGTGCAAAATCACAAACACACATTATTACATTGTCAGTGTTCAGCTTGCCTTGGGATTTGGACTCACAAGGAGGGTTGGGCTCCTTTTCTCACATGCTTAAGGAGTTGAATAAATGCTTTGATATGGGTGTCCACCTTTCCTGGGCAGGCAAACACATACCACCCAAGCAGAGGGTGTCACGTAGTTATTTTTCTTTCATTGTTGGTGTGGAAAGTAATTTTTCAAGTGTCCTTTCATCCCTTGTGTCTTTCTGGCACTGTCTCCTTCATAAGCCTTGCAGATCCTTGTGCCCTTAGCCTCCCACCTAACATGCAGGTCAGACACCCTGGCCTGGCAGTGACTAGAAGACAAAGAGCTCATATTTGCTTTCACAGCCTGGAGGAGCTATGATGACCTAGTCTCTTCCCAACAGAACTCTGGGCTGCAGGACAGACTGGATCTCTGGGAAGGAGAGCACTCAGGGAGGATGCACTATGAAGAGCATTGGATGGGAATAACCAGCAGGCAAGGCAATGGGTCCTAAGCACTTGACCATGCTAATGAACATGGGATGGGAGACAGTCTCAGATATTAGTCATCTTTGCTACTTTTTTGCTGAGTTTTGCAATTTTAACTGAGGAAATGGCAGCTACCCACAAGAAGCTATTTATGAGCTATTTGAAGCTGGACAATATCAGACCATGCAGCCACTGGAGGCAGAGTTAAAACTATTGGGTGAAATCCCAACTCTGGGAGAAGTCAGCAATGTCTATTGCCTCCTGTCCAGGCTTTCTTAGGTTCTGTTTTCCCTGCACCCTGCTGAACTTCTCCTGCTTTCCACTCTTTTAGACCTCTCTCTTTCTATCCCTACAATTCCTCTATCCAGTCATCCATACTGAAAATTACTGTGGGGAGGAAAAGAGGAGACATACATAAAAATAAGAGAAGACCATTTTCAAACAGCAAAGTGTTTCTAGGGTTTGGAGAAGGACCTGAAGGTGGTACTTCACTTGATTTGCCAGAGCTGTGTTCCAGGAGGGGATCGCTGGTGACTCCCCCATCCAGCCAGCTCCACATGTCCAGCAGTGGTTGGGATGGGACAGAGCATCCAGGTATCTTGCAAACAGGAAAGGAGAGTGCACCATGAAATTGTCAGTGCAGTGAAGAGTGGGAGGGTTGCTTGCTTCTAGATATTGTCTCCTCTCCCAACCAAAGTTCCTTGTGAAATGGTCATGCATCCCTCTGTAGTTTGGCCTAGAGTTTAGTGGGCAACAAGTGGGGAGACGGAGACAAGGATTCCCCAAAATCTCTTGCTCCCAAATGGCCAGAGCCATTTTGTGTGTTCAGGTCAGGTAGAAGTGCCAGAGGCAATCCATGTCAGCATCAGACCCAAGGACACAAGCAATACCTCAGACAAACTCACTGCTGCTATTGACCCCTTGCCTGGTGCATGCTCCAAACCCCTACTTGCCCCCTTCGTGCAGAGATTTTAGAGACATGCAGAGATACCCCAAATTGTGTCATGGTTCTTTTATATCATTGTTGGGTTGAACCCACCTTATCTTCTGCTACCTTTACCTGCAATGATGTCCCTGTGGGCATCTCCTCTCCTTTCCAAACTCCCCTTTGGGAGTCACACCAAAGGTGTGAGCCCTCTCTGCCACAGATGCCCCAAGACCATGGAAAGACACAAGCAAAATGAACCTTTGGAAACCTCTTCAGCTCTCCCAAGCCCAGCCAGAACAGATGAGAAGGTGATATTTTTTTTAATGCTTTGGAAATGAGGGAGTGCAGTTCAGGCCTTGGCTGGGTGACAGACATTTGTGCTGGCGAGCAGGTCGCAGTAAAAACACTTTTACAGAGAAATCTGATTCTGTGTGTATTTCCCTGCGGGTGTTCCTGCCATTCCCTGTTATTTCCTGATTGCAGCAGCTGAGTCACAGCTGGCTCCTGAGGGCTGAGAAAGTTCAGGAGGAAAACTAACTGGTGCTGGTGTCTCTGGTGACCTCTACAGAAAAGCAGAGCTGGAGTTTTGCATGTGGGATGAACAGGTGGAATTTGTCAAAGACCTGAAAATTAGGCTGAGGTCAATGGCAATTAACAGCAAAGATGTTCCAAGTGGGATGGGAAGTGAAATGGGGTCAGGGGAAGGGTGGTATGTTTCTCTCTTGTTTAAAAAAAAAAAAAGAAAATTGAAGATTTTTGTGTTTTTCACAAAAACTTGAAGCACTTGTCCTTACTTTTGCCCGGTCTTTGAATATCATGGGTGACATTTTAGGGGAGAAAGGGATTGGTATTTTTCTTGAAGCTCCAAGCCCTAGAGTCAAATCTCTATCAAATGTGAAGTTTAGGTTTCTCAGGCTTACAAGTTTTAGGATTAAGCAGCAGTGACTGACACTGTTACCTGAAGTTCCACTAACAGAGCAGAAGCAAAAGGCAAAGAAAAGCAAATTTTTAAACCAACAACATCCTAAATCATGATTTTCTTAGCATTGGCCTGGGGTGGTGGAAAAGGTGGGGGTAATGGATGAGGCTTAGGAAGAGGAAGCTGTTAGGGGGGAAACACAGCACTCTGGTTCCTGAGCTGGGTCGTGCTGCCGTGCCTTCTTGCCACAGACTGAGCCAACCCTTTCCCAGCCTGCCTATGATTTTCATACCTCCTGATTATCCTAAGCTGCCCTTCCCCTGCACCCCACAATGTGTCCTGTCACCCCAGGCCATGAGTCCCAAAGGACATTTGGCCTCATTTGATGGATGTCACATCAAATGATGGGACAGCCCTAAGAGGATCCCTGGTAGGGCTTTTGTCATACAACCAAGCACAGATCCACATCTCCTTCAGAGGGAAGACAAGGAAAGCAGCAGAAAGAGGAGGAGACGTCTCCGTATTATTTTTATTCCCAGACTAGGCTCAGTGCCAACAGTGCTGCTGGTATAAATAATGGAGCATGATGACAGGGACATTTTTAAAGGAGAAAAAAATCACCAGACTACCTTTTAGAGCTTCTTTCCTCTAGTCTAAGTGATGTTAATGAGGGAGGTCAATCCGTTTCCCTTTCTCCCTGCTACACAAACTGGGACATTTATCTATTTTGACAAGAAAGCTCCCAGAGCAGACTTTAATCTTGCAGCTTGCACAGCTAGTATGTCCCTTTCAGGGAAGGAGAATGCTTCCAGAGGCTGTGATAAGACAATACCCTAGGGGATGCACACAACACTTCTTTCCCAGTGCCCTTGCTGCCTGCAATGATCGTTTTGAACACCACTGCTGTTGGATCCCATGTCTGAGATGCTGGCTTCAAGGTTATCTTGTAGTATGCTGGGGACATCTCACACTGCAGCAGCCCAAATCCACCAGTCCAGCTAGCGATACAGCCAGCTACCCATAGGCAGGACTTAAACAGGGGATGCTGGCAAAATCCTCATGCAGGGACCAACAACTTGGCAAGCAGAATGTCAGAGAGGATGACTTGGAGTGACATCATAGTTTCAGTCCTGAGCTCATTTCCTAATCATCTTGCATTCCAATGATCCATGCAGGAAGCACTCTCATTTCCATAAGAAATATATGTTCTCCTCTGCAGCCAAATCCCTGAAGTCTGGGACACAGTCCCCAGGGACCTAGGAGAGTGATGCCTCTCCTTCTTGTTGATGCAGCTGGAAGTGGATCAGGAGCTCCCATCTTCACAAACCTGGGCTCCTAGCTTCTCCTTTATGTCCAATTTAGCTGTGTCCTTTTGAAGGACTAGGCTTTCACAGATGTTCCCCTGCACTTTCTCAAGGGGAAAGATGCTGCCTCCTCCAGGCAAACTGAATATTGCCAGAGAGGAATCAAATGAAGCTGGCAGGGCTAAAGCTAAGCTCAAACAAGAAGAGATGTGTCCTCCAGAGTACAGCTCCTCATGGAAGAAGGTGGAGGATACTTAAATGTCTCCTGGGCTAAAAAACTGTTGGAGGAAAAATAGTGCTTGAGAGATATATCATCCATTCCTGCCATGTCTTCCCTGCCATCACCATTTTGGCCACTGGAATATCCAATGAAAGGGTTAAGTATTTACAAATGGCTGTACTGGNGTGGGTGGAGCCCTCCCTGGATCTTCGTTCGCGAAGCCTAGCCATACACACTGAAAACCAGCTTATGAGCCCAGTGGTGGCCTGAGCCAGGCACTCAGTGAGAGGCAGAAGCAAGCAGAGAGCCACTGAGGCACATGCTGCACCAGACATCCCCAAGTAGGTGTTTACAGAGCATGCCATGGCAGCATAGTTGGGAAAACACATCAGGAAACATTTTCAGGAGAGGCATATCAGGATGATGGACATATCCTGCCTCTTGGAGCACTTGCTGTGGCCTTACAGGCAAGGACTTCTCTCACTGCCAGTTGGAGCAGTGCAGGGCAGGCAGTGTAAAATGCCTTTTGTCACCCATGTAAAGCTTCATTAGAAAGTAGCAGTCACTTCTAGTTTTCCATGCTGAGCCCTATTATATTTGTCACGTGAAGTGAGAGCCTGGAAAGTGGGAGCTGGTCCCTGTCAAGCACTGCAGCATCTCTCTCTGTCACCGAAACCTTTAACAAGCATCTTGCTGGTGGGAATGGCTCTGGGCAAGCTCCTGAGGTCCATAACTGGTTTTCAACCCCTCAGCTAGTTATGATCAAGACTCACACTGGGATTTTTGCCTTGTTTAATAGCAGAAAGGTGTTTTGCAGGATTCAGCATTGGTTTTGTTCCAGGCTAAGACAAGAAACCCTGTGAACTGATTTATGTTCACATTCAGTGAAAATTCCTGGCCAAACTATCCTGACAATGCTGTCGTACATCCTCCTATAGGGCTAGCAACATGGAGACACTAAAGACCCCAAGACACTGGCTAAGTTTCTTAAAAATCGTGGAAGTTCGTTCATTAACCATGGTCCTTATCTCTCCATTCTTCAACCAGCTTGACAACCAAAAAAAGTAATAAGTTTTTTTACAACCAAATAAAGATTAACAATTAATCACCTTCTCCAGGGTTTAAATAGAAGAATATAAAATATTGCAAGAAATAAAGTAAGAAATAGTGGTGACAGAAATCTGTGTTTCAAAAGACCTGGTTTCTTGCTTTATTGTCATTTATTGCTGGGTGATAATAAACCTCTAAGAAATATTAATTTCTGAAAAATGAAAATAAAAAAGTCTGAAACAACTCTAAAGTCTCTGGAGCCTTCCCATTTGGTGAATGGGGTACATGTGCCTGACACTAATTAATTAATCTCCTCAATTTAAATTGCTTCTTCTGCATCCCAAATTTACAGGAAAACTTAAACAAGACCTGAATGCATAAGAGGGGAATCTGAATTTATTTAAGGTGTCATTCAGTAGCAGCAATTTTCTGTCTCCTAGACTGGGCTTGGTCTCCAGGGATGCAGCAGCCTTCAGGTTTGCTGTTTTTAGCTCACTTAGGGTCAGGGATGTGTGCTGGCCATGGGTCTAAAGCTGTAGCAAGTGCAGCAGAGACACAGGCTGGGCATGTGGGTGATGTTCCCTTGGCTGATACACTGGGGTGATGGAAACCATGAATGAATCATAGACTGGTTGAGTTTGGATGGGACCTCCAGAGGTCATCTTATCCAATCTGCCTTCTCAAACTAGGTCACTAAAGCCAGTTGCCCAGGACTGTGTCCAGACACCGTTTGAATACCTCCAGGGATGGAGACTCCATAACCTCCCTGGACAGCCTGTGCCAGTCCACGGACACCTTCGAAGTCAAAAAGTGTTTCCTAGTGCTCAGAGGGAACCTCCTGTATTTCAGTGTGTAACCATGGCCTCTGGTCCACCATGGAAAAGACCCTGGCTCCATCCACTTTGTACCCTCCCTGCAGGTATTTATATACATTAATAAGATCCCCCTGCTCATCCCCCAGGATGAGCAACCTCAGCTCTTTCAGCCTGTCTGTAGAAGAGATGTTCCAGTCCCTTCACAACATTTGAGGTTCTTCATTGAACTCTCTCCAGTAAGTCCTTGTCTCTCTTGTACTGAGGAGCCCAGAACTGGACACAGCACTCCAGGAGTGGCCTCACTAGCACTTAGTAGAGGGGAGGAATCACCTCTCTTGATCTGCCAGCAATATTCAACCTAATTCAGCTATCTTTGCAGCAGAGGCACACTGCTGGCTCATGTTCAACTCAGTCTCCACCAGGACCCCACATAGCTGCTTCCTATCTGGATGATGTCCCACATGCCTTGGTGCCTGAGGCTGTTCATCCCTAGGTGTAGGACTTTGCATTTCTCCTTGTTGAACTTCATGAAATTCCCATCTGCCCATTTCTCCAGCTTGTCGAGGTCCCTCTGGATGGCAAGCACGACCCTTTGACGTATAAGCCACTCCTCCTACTTTGGTGTCATCTGCAGATTTGCTGGGGGGTACACCCTGACTCATTATCCAGATCATTAACGAAGATGTTGAACAGGATTTTATCCAGGATTGTCCCTTAAAATGAAACTACCGTCCGAGCCAGCCAAGCGCGTGACGACCAGGACCTTTGGGACTGGACATGCCCTGCATGTCTCAAAGAGCCCGGTGGTGGCGGGAGAGCGGGGGGTGCCACCACACGGCGGGGACAGCTGGGACCCTGCTGGCAGCAGCTCCATCCAGCAGTCAAACGCTTCCCTCTAGCGACGTCAGAGCACAAGAGCAGGAGTCCCACTCAGGCGGAATTGCGGCAATAGGAAGCAAATATATTGCTGCAGAGGGCATGGGTACTCAACAACTTTTTTGCCTCAGTTTTTACTGGCAATTCCTCTCCTCACACCACACGAGTCAGTGGACAACAAGACGGGAATCAAGGGGGCAAGTAACCCTTCTGCCACCTAGCTTCGTGATGCTGTGCAGTTGCTCTGAGGACGTTGAAATTAAAAGGTCTACTTTCTGAGGAGGATGAAGTTGGATGGTTCATCCCTTTCCCTTCTTGAAAGCCTGGGCTGGGTTGATCTCTACATGCAGAGACACAGTCAGTTTCAAGCAACAGCTTCCTGCAGCAGAGACAGGCACATGACACAGACCACACAGCCTCAATTGATGGAGCCCCAGCACCCATTGGTGGGCAACCACTACTCTCACACCG
Organism: Bucco capensis; assembly: GCA_013396975.1. Classification (NCBI taxonomy): domain Eukaryota; kingdom Metazoa; phylum Chordata; class Aves; order Piciformes; family Bucconidae; genus Bucco; species Bucco capensis. The sequence goes on along the minus strand of VWZO01001555.1, from coordinate 21,897 downwards.
GTGGGAACCTAACTGGGTGCAGGAGGTTCAGTTCCTTCACTTGACTGCTTAACTGCAGAAGAATAGCAGGAACAATGCAAGGAGCTGGGAAGCTGAGAGGTCACTTGCTTCCCCAGGGCACTACAAAAAACAATGCCAAGAACCTATGTCACAGCCCAACCAGTCAGCTCTTCATGCCTAGGGACAGCCAGGGTAGGGACAGGATGTCTTTACAGCAGCACAAATGTGCAAATGGCACAGGAAAAGCACAAGCTGGATTGGGTGAGAGATGGACATAGCTGCTGGTGGAGAAAGGCTGTCAGCTGGGTGAAGGAAGAGCCAACCAATGAGATGGTTTGTGTGCTCTGGGTGTTGCCAGCTTGGTCACTTGCTCCCAGCAGACAAGACAGCTCATCTCCCTTCCTCTCTGCAGTATGGGTAGGTCTGGCCACTTCCTCTTAGGGTGAAAAAACTGCTGCCTATCTCAGCTGCCCAACTCACATCTCTTTGCTTTTTGATTCTGCACGCCAGCTGTTGTTTCTTTTTACCAACTGAATGCCTGAATAAAAGTGACTGGGTGCCAAACTGCACATTAAATGGATAAAGCATGGAAACACACGCTTCCCAAGGCAATGCTTGGGTTAGACTCAAAATCTGATGGGACAAGAAAGGGTGGGAAGGGGCAGCACTTTGCCAGGCAGGGCCCCTGAAATCCAAAAGCAAGGCTTGTCTCCAGACCATCACCAGGTGGCCCTAGAAAACAGCTTTTGCTGGTCTTGCTGAACTTTCCCTAGCTGGTTAAAGGGAATTTTTTCGTTTTATTTGCTTTAGTTTTCTGAAAAGCAGAACAGAGGCCAATATCATCCACAGTTGTCCTGCTTCACGGTTCTGAGCTCTCCAGTTCAAGAGAGACAAGGAACTACTCAAGAGAGTCCAGTGGAGGGCTACAAAGATGTTGAGGGGATTGGAGCATCTCTCTTATGAGGAAAAGCTGAGAGATCTGGGGTTGTTCAGTCTGGAGAAGTGAAGACTGAGATGGGATCTTCTCAATGCTTATCAACACCTAAAGGGCAGGTGTCAAGAGGATGGGACTGGACTCTTTCAAGCAGTGCCCTATGACAGGACAAGAGGCAGCAGGCACAAACTGGAACAAAAGAGGTTCCATCTGAACATGAGGAAAACCTTCTTTCCGTTGTGGGTGACTGTGCACTGGAACAGGCTGCTCGGAGAGGTTGTGGAGCTTCAAAACCCATCTGGACACGATCTCGGACAACCCGCTTTAGGTGAACATGTTTTAGCAGAGGAGTTGAACTAGATGATCTCCAGAGGCCCCTTTCAACCCCTGCCATTCTGTGGTCTTTGGGAGGTCCTTTTGGCCCTGACCCTTTTGGATTGGTTTTGGCCCTGCTGTTTGGTATCAAACAGTGATCATTCACAGTGAGGGGTGACTCCTTGACACAGCTGTTGTGTCTATAGCAGGGAAAGCAAGATTCAGCCTGTGTCTGTACCCATCATTGCTGCCTACCTGGCAACTGGGAGCATCCCAATGGAGAATTCATGCAAGGGAGGCATCAATTTGCAAGCCCTTCACTTGCCACTAAGCACAAGTACCCCAGGGGCTGTTACCCTCCCTTGAAAATAACACAGCACTATGGGTAAAACAATCCAAATCCCTGTAGTTAGAATTTGCCCAGGGGTAGATTATGCACACAATATCATGTATTTTAGATGACCTCAGGAAGGGAAAAGCAGATAACAACAGCCACCTACTGGCAGTGGCTGTTTGGCAGCCAGGCTGTGCACCGACCCTGGTGCAGCTGGAGCCTGAGCCCGGGGGCATGATCCTTTAGTGGCTGAGCACCCTTTCAGGATGGAGGTGATTCCAATTAACCTTTGCCACAAAGACCCCCTGTGTCAGCCTGGGCTTCATCTTTCTGTGTTGACAGGATCCATCTCTGAAGCTCAAGCAAGGGAAGATGCTTCTTTGTTCACCTGATGGCAGGTCCCATGCCCATCCCTCACCTGGCACTAGGGCAATGAAGTGCTGGCTATTTGGGATGCCTTAAGAAATTTCTGCCCTAGCTCTTAATCCACTTCTCCAGTCTAGAAGAATTTAGGTTAGTAAACATATAAGGCCAAAAGAGGGCATCTTTTAGCTCGGATTCCTTCCTCAGCAACACAGATACTGGCCAGAGCAGAAATGTTCAGCCAGGACCAGGAAACCAGCAGCACCAGCCACTGGCATCCACAGCTCTGAGACACATGGCTTCTCCCAGCCTCTGGCTACTAAAATCTCAGAACCATCAGCTTAGATCTCCCATGGTTTGACTGCAAAAGCTCCAAACCAGACTCCTTCCTAGGTCATGTCCTCCTGTGGTGACCTTCCCAAGGTTGTTCTCTCCTTCATATTCACCTCGCCAGAGCATTCCCCTGCAAGAAATTGCCCAGTAGACAGTAAGCATCACTTGATCTGTAATTCCAGGCTGGTGATGTGACCATGCAGCTCCAGCCCTGTTTATACACTTCATTACGTGGCCCAGACCCCACTTGATTGAATTACAGCTTCACTGCATCAGGCTGTCTCTTGGATTGGCAGGTGGGTAATGTTCAGCGTGATGTGAAATCATATCGGCAGGGTATATGTCTCCCTTCACCACTGTGCCTGGAAGATGCTAAGCAGAGCAGTAATTCCCAGAGGCTTGGGCACAACTTCCTGTGATGGAGGCAATACTTGATGCTGCAGTTACACTTCTGCCTCTTGGAGGAAGGAAGGCAGGGTTCAGCTTCAAACTGGGGTGTCCTCTCCTCCACACTGCCCACAGCAGGGATCCTCCCTGTCCCCTGCCAGCTAGCCCTGGACCAGTCTCATCCTTTAAGGCTTGAGGTTTTGGCTTTTTGAAGTTGTTGCTACAGGGGAAGTTTGAGGCTGGCTGCATGGGAAGGCTGGTGTGCATTAGTCAGGTGTGGATTAGTAGCTGAGATTTGACCTCCCACATGTTTCTGGTGCATTTGTTTCTCTAAAGTAGACTCCAGCTGACTACAGTAGCTGTAAACAACTGTACGGTAGCCAACACAGGTAAATCTACTCAGAGCAGGATTTTCCCCCTTGGCTGCAGAGCAGCTACTTTAGGGGGGGGAGGGGGGAAAGAGTGGCAGAGTGCTCTGATATTTTAGGGGGCTAAGCAGAAATTTGTGGTGCAAATCACCCGAGGAGGCAATTTGAGATGCTGGTGTGCTGCTGGAGAGCACTGGGTGATTCATGAGCCCTAAATCTCTTCCAGCCCTGTGCTTTCCCTCTCTCTGCCGTGCTTGCTGCTCACTAAGGCTCCAAGATTTACTGCCCTGGGAATGGGTGCTGGGAAATTGAGGGTTTTCTAAGCCTTCTGCTTATCTCTGGCAGCAAGGCTAATCCACTTTTTTTTTCTTTTTTTTTTTTCCCTTGAGACAGAATGTCACAGAAAAAATTACAGGGCAAAATCTGCATCACTGACTCTCTCCATAAGCAAAAGTGCCTGCAGCACTGGGCAAGAATTTTGCTATGGCAGGAAGTGGCTTAGACTCAGTATTATTCAGGGCAGGAATGAGGGAAGGATGTGTGAACATATGCCTGCAGACAAACCCTACTTCTATGTGGGGTATTTTATCTTTCCTTTGAGTTTCCAGCCCTTAAAGACCAAATTGCCTCCCCATCCACAGTGACAGGCTGCAGGGGTATTCTGTGTCTAAGCCAGCACAGGACATTCTGCTAGGGACAGGTCCAGGTTGCTGCAGGTATGTTCTCTCGCCCAATTTTCCCTTGGCTTTGTATCCAAAACTAAAGCAGTGTCCTGGGGTAATGAAACCAGCAGAGTTTCAGTCTCCTCTCCCCTGGCCCCAGGATGCTTGAAAGCACAAAAGCAGTCGTTTAGAGCAGTTATTTACCCAGCTGGAAGCCAGGGAGGGGCCAGGGGTTATTCCCTTCCAGGCATTGCTTGTGCAAAGGGTGTTGGGAGTCTGGTCTCATGGCTCATCCAAGAGGATGGACCAGGAAGCATCTCATCCATCATCCACTCTTAGATGTGTCCTTGGAGAAGCAGAGTTGAAAGGATGAATTATCTACTCCCAAATAACATTTCTTTTCCTCTGTGGTCCCTATAGGTGACTGCTTCAGCTCCAGCTTGGGCTTCCCCAGGGCTTTTTTGCCCTCTTGCAAGAAGGAGGGTAGAATCACAGAATGGTTTGGATTGGAAGGGATGACTAAAGGTCATCTAGTCCAACCCTCCTTCAGTGAGCAGGGACATTTTCAACTAGATCAGGTTGCTCAGAGCCCTGTCCAACCTAACCTGGAATGTTTCCAGGGCTGGGGCTTCTACCACCTCTCTGGGTGATGTGTTCTTGGGCTCTGCTTTAGCCAGCAGTCACAGCCTCAGGGACCAGGAGGTGTTCAGAGACTAAGGACCATCAAAGTATCCCTCCTAGCAATGTCCCTATGTCCCTAGTTCCCTTATGAGGGCAGTGGACAATTTTGGTGCACAGAGTCCTAGATGCAGCAGATAAACCCTAAAGCTGCTGAAACCTCAACTCTGAGCAGGATTTTATTCCAAGTGTCTAAGCAGTCAGTTAAGAGGTCCAAACCAGAGCATAGATGTTAAGGGAGAAATGCAAGTGCTGTTTTGCTTGACCCACTGTGAGACAGCCCTCTGCCTCCTCCCGGTACCCTCAGCTGCAGCGGTGAGATGCAGCGCTTGTGGTGTAAAAATGACATCTGTCATCTCAGCAAATTGCAGGAACAAAGGCAGTGAGTTCACTTCTTTTGTCTCTGCCTGCTCAAGTCGGGCAGATGTTTTGTTCCTCCTGCCGAGTTTCACTGATTGGAGGAGGGTGAGCGACAAGCAGAGTTAGAGCTGCAATGCAAGCATAGCTCAGAGTGATTTTTGGTGAAAATTCCACTCTAACCCGTCAAAAAAACCCCCTTTGTGCTCACCTTGCTTTAACCTGCAAGGCTGTGCTTGGTCTGTGTGAGTTTGCAGAGTACATTTCTAGGCAGTTTCACACTGAGGAGATTCCTCTTTATCCTGCAAAAATCAGGAAACTGTGGCATTCTACCCCAGGATGCTGAGACATCTAAAAGCTTGTAAAGCTTCCTAGTGGGTTTGCATGAATTCATGAAGGGAAAAAAAACCCACCAAAAATTCTAATACACATCTGCCCTGGTCTTGTGCTCTTCCAACTGCCTCCACTCCTGGCTTCTTACAGCCTTGGTAAGGCTGTTTTCACAACAGCTCCTTTAGAGGAATATTTTGTTCTTCCTCAGTTTGTGGCTTTTCTTAGTGTTTCCTGGGATGAAGTTGTAAAGTCATCTTTAAGCTGGTCCTTGAAGGACTTTGCTTGGCCTAGGGAGGCATCTGAGGTCGTGAAATGATGCTGAGCTGCTGTGCTGCAGATGAATGAAGAGTGGATTATTCATCAGTCCTGCATTAGGAGTTCTGTGGATTACCTTTGCTTCTCCACTGTGATGCTACTTTTATCCATCTCTCCATCCCTTCCTCCATCTCTCCCTCCACACATCCTTCCATCCTCCATCCACCCACCCACCCAGGAGCTTCTGAAGACATCTCTGAGACACAAGATCTGCTCCCAGAGCCTGTGTGTTTAAGTGAGCAGGAGTGGGCAGGGATGGAGTTCCCCTCACAGCACCAGGACATGGACCCTCGCAGCACCAGGCTGAATATCCAGCTGTGGCTGTCTCCAGAAACCACTGAAGGGAGTGGTAGCAGAGGTGTGAATTGAGTACTTAGATAGGGTGAAACACTCAGTATCTCTCTCTTTCATTATTCCCCCTGTCCCTTTCCTCTGCCCAGTTAGCCATTTCTGTGGGAGTACCTAGCTGTATCACCCAGATTCTGCAGCTCCACAGAATTAAAAGCTGCCTTCTGCAGGAAGAAGGAAACTCATTAAATCCATGATGCTCTTCTCCCTCATAGTTAATATCCAAAAGGCTCCTATGGGACTTGCAGGCTATTCAGCCCTTAATGATCCTGCATTACCTGGCCTCCTTATTCAGTGAGTTGGCTGGAAGGTCCTTAGAAAGGAAGAGGGTGGATAAAGGCAGGAAGGACAGTGGCATAAGAAAGGGATGCTGACCACAACAGGTCTGGGTGCACTAGCTCCAAAAATCCTCTGCAAGGGCTTTTCCCCACTGTCAGGGCTCAAAGAGACTTTCCTACACCGTACTAGCCAGTGCTGCCTCTCAGCTCACACAGGCCCAGGAAAGCTGCCACTCAGGCAGAGCACAAAACACTGGCAGGAGAGGGGGGCAGCCTCCCACTAAGTCAGCTAGAGATGCTGGTCACGTGCCTTGTCCCACCATCAGCCTTTGGAGAGGTAGCTGCTGCTGTTCTGGCTCTCAGCACACCCTTTATGCTGTTCTGGCATCCCAGGCATTAGTCATGGAATGGTATTAATTAGCCTCAGTGATCCCCAAGAACAGGGGCAGCCCTAATTACAGCCCTTGCCTGTTAACTTTGTTTATGATGGTGTCTCTGCTTTTAATGGAGATACTAATGAAGAAACGAAAGGGAGCAGGCTAACACAAGGGATAGTATTAAGAAGGAAGGGAGAGGGAGGGAGGACCTTGCATGCTCCAGAAGTTGAGATGCTCTCTGCAAACCAATTTTTCCCTCCTCAAGTCAGTAGTTTTGCCAGAAACTGCTGGCAAAAGCTGCTGCTCCAAGGTTTCACTTTGCCTAGGTCATAAATGGCCAATTGATACAGATTAAAAATCACTATTATGGATAATCTCTGAGCAGGCCATGAAAGGGTGGGAAGTATCCCCCCCTCCCCGGTTGTCTCTGGGCATGGTTCTGGTGGGTGTGTGCAGGCTCCAGCCCTTTGTTTTTCACTCCCCAAAAATGAAACAAAGATACTTTGAAGCAGAAGAGGAGCTGGGAGAAGAGAGATGGGATGGTGGGGAGGGGAGCTGGGAAGAAATAATTGCCACGTCTGAAAACAGTTACTATGGCAGCAACAGTCTTCTTGCTGCTGGAGAGAAATGTTGGGGACCAGTGAGCAGTCCCTTTGTCAGATACTCCTCACAGACACACATTTAGATGCTAATGCTGGCTTTAACCTTGTCTGCCTAACCTTGACGTGATGGAAAGCGAGGGGGAGAAAAAGCAGGGGCGGGGGCAGCTTACAGAAAAGATGGGTTTCCTCTCCCTAAATTTGCCACTGAATGGACTCCTCTCAGCTACGATTAATGCTGTTATTTCTGCACTTAATATTCAGCGGAGGTCTTAACAGCTTATTTATGGATAGCTGGCATTAGCTGCAGCGTAATTCACTGCTGCAACACTCCTGTTTATCTCCATCCCCTTGGGATCATCTAATATAAGGCCATGTTTTAGAACATCCCCCAGGTTTGATCAGCCTGTCTATCTAATCTTGCCTTTTTTTTTATGTAACACAATCAATGCCAGGGTGAAGAAAGGAGGGGCGCAGGGAAGGGAAGTTTCTCCTTTGGACTTTGGCTGTTGGGGGGAAAGAAATTGTGGCGGCCTGTTTAGAAAAGGATGTGAGGCTCAAAGCAGTCTGCAGTGGAGAGGATGAAGGAGAAGGGAGGGAGAGGGTTGGAAGTGATGGAGGGGAGAGGAGGAATTCCCCAGGGAGTGCTGAAACAGCATCTCCTGGGACATCCTGGATCTGACAGTAAATTCCTAAACCACAAACCTACTGCACACAGATCAGCCACTAATTCTGGGGGCAGCCCGGGTTGCACATGCCTTGGGATTATCCTACACAGCATCATTTAAGAAAGCTTTTCTGGAGTAATTCAGGCAGAAGAGATGAGAGCAGTGCCAGATCTGCTGGTGACAATGCTCACAGACATGACCCTCTCCTTCTATTTCTGGTATTCTTTTCTTTAATACTCCAGCACTTGGAGTCAGGTGATCACTCACAGCTTTCTCTGCTTGCTCTTGGAAGCTCATTATCTTCCCATGGTCATGGAGAAAAGTCTGAGCTCACGCCAGCTCAAAGGCCAGCTGATCAGGACAACCTTGGTGCACAAAATACCTTCATTTTCCAGCCCAGACAGTGCCTGTGCCTCGCTTTTTGGACAGAGCAGAGTAGAGTGCAGAGGCAATGCTGCCTCACATGTGCCAAGGAGCATTTCTCCCAGCTGGACACTAGGGGAGATGGAGCTCTCTGGACTTTTTACACTGTCACTACAGAGTGATTGCCATCAAAACTACACCCAGTGTCACCTCTGGAGATGCCTGTGTTTTTAATGATGACATATGTTAGTAGGTAGTCTTATCTCCATGCAAATCCACAACACATATCCTTGGGATGAAATATGAATATTAGGAACGATCCCACTCCAGTCTGACAATACTGTGTGGTAAAAGCATCTTAAATTAAAAGCAGTATCTGTCTTCCACAGTACACTTCTTCCTCTGGGGATTTCTAGTTAAGCTGTCAGATACAGTTGGTATTTACTTTACAAATGCTGTAAGAGAAGGGATGGGTAATATTGCAAGCGTAACCCTGCTGTTGCTTTTTGGCTCAGGAGTAACACAGAAATAAATGCAATGTCAAAGAGTGGGAAAGACCTTTGCAGAGGTGGCTTTCTGTCTCCATGCTGGCCTGGAAGGGGCTTCCAAGAGGAGTAGTTGGGCCAGCAGCAACGTGGCTTGGTGCACTGAGCCATGTTAAACCCTGGGGGACTGGCCAGCCATGGAGACCTCAGAGATTGAGGGCATTCACAGCATTTATGAAGTATGAGATGCAAAAAGCATTAACACCAGCAATTAACATTAGTGTCCCCTGTGCCCTAGGTTCAGTGCAGGTGAGGTTTTCACCTCCCAGCATCTCACACAAAATCACAGAATGGTCAGGGCTGGAAGGGACCTTTGGAGATCATCTAGTCCTACACTTCTGCTAAAGCAGGGTCACCTAAAGCTTGTTGCACAGGAACATGTCCAGGTAGGTTTTGAAAGTCTCCAGAGAATGAGACTCCACAACCTCTCGGGGCAGCCTGTTCCAGTGTTCCCTCACCTACAAAGGAAGGAATCATAGAATCATAGAATCATTGGATTGGAAGGGACCTCTGGAGGTCATCTAGTCCAATCTTATCCTCATGTTCAGATGGAACCTCCTGTGTTCCTGTTGCCCCTTGTTCTGTCTCTGGGCACCACTGTAAAGAGTCTGGCCCCATCTTCTTGACCCTCACCCTTTAGATACTGGTTTAAGTATTGCTAAGTTCCCCTCTCAGTCTTCTTCAGGTCAACCAGCCCCAGGGGTCTCAGTCTTTTCTCATAAGAGAGATGCACCAGACCCCTCATCATCTTTGTAGCCCTCTGCTTTGTAGCCTCTTCTGATCCTGGGGCATGTAGATGCTTCACGTCCCAGCACTACAGTGGAGAGTGGTGGTGACTGCAGAGCTCGCAGCTTTTCCAGGAGCAGAGCATTGCTCTCCTGCTTTCCGAGCTCAGCTCGTTGCTGGTGCCAGTCGTCCCTGCAGAGCTGAGCCTGAACCACTTCTGCAAACCCTCCCCTATTCCCTCAGATGGGGATTACAGATGGTGTAGCAGAAGGTCCGTCCTTGTCTCACGCGGAATGAGTAATACCTCGGCTTGGTACTATTTTTAAGGGCTCTTTGTGATTCCTGTGGTCGCTTACGATGAAAAGAGTCGGAACAACCCAGCTTTAACTACAGGGAGAACTGCAGGGCCTGCCCCAGATGCTATGAGGTTCAGCGGGCTCCAGACCGCGGCGGTGCAGGCAGGGGCGGCTGGGGCGGAGCCGGCGGGAGGAGGCGGTTCTGTCCCTCCTCATGGGTGGGGCTTTGGCCGGCAGTGCCCGCGCGCTGCCGCCGCGTGGAGCCGTGCTGCGTGCTCCGTGCCTGCTGCCTGTTCGCTGCTTGCCCGCTGCCCGCTCCGCGCACAGCCCGGCTTACCCCGAGCCGTGCCCCTGCGGGCTCGGCGGCGCGGCGCGGCGGGGATGGGCTCGGGGCTGTGAGGGCGGCGTGGAGCCGTGGCCATGGGGAACATCTCCTCCAACATCTCCGCCTTCCAGTCCTTGCATATCGTCATGCTGGGCCTGGACTCGGCGGGGAAGACGACGGTGCTTTACCGGTTGAAGTTCAACGAGTTCGTCAACACCGTGCCCACCATCGGGTTCAACACGGAGAAGATCCGCCTGAGCAACGGGACGGCCAAGGGCATCAGTTGTCACTTTTGGGATGTGGGTGGTCAGGAGAAGCTGCGCCCGCTCTGGAAGTCCTACAGCCGCTGTACCGATGGCATCATCTATGTGGTGGACTCAGTGGACGTGGACCGGCTGGAGGAGGCCAAAACAGAGCTGCACAAGGTGACTAAGTTCGCCGAGAACCAGGGCACCCCGCTGCTGGTCATCGCCAACAAGCAGGACCTGCCCAAGTCTTTGCCAGTGGCCGAGATCGAGAAGCAGCTGGCCCTCCACGAGCTAACCCCTTCCACCACCTACCACATCCAGCCCGCCTGTGCCATCATCGGCGAGGGGCTCACGGAGGGCATGGACAAGCTCTACGAGATGATCCTGAAGCGGAGGAAGTCCCTCAAGCAGAAGAAGAAGCGGTAGAAGCCCCGCAGAGGCTGGGAGGGATGGGGAAGGAGACAAAGGAACCGAGGGGGAGAGAGAACCAAAGCGATTCTTTTTCTTTTAATTGTTATATTTTACGTTTGTTTTTCCTCCTTTCCAAATGAAAAGACAATAGTGGTGATAACAAAGCCGCCCCTGCCAGCCAAGCCCAGATCCCGGCTGCAGATGAGAGCCAGGCTCTCCTTTCTCCCACCACCCCTTTCCGTGGACCACCAAGGGCCGAATCCGGACCTCCTGGGGCCCGCCGGGGCGGGCTGGAGCCGTTCGAACGAGGCGAGACCCTCTGCGTCCTTCGGGACCACCGAGCTTTTGTCTGCCGGGGGCGAGCAGGGCAGGACCCTGTTGAAGTGCATTGAAGAGAAGCCCAGCGTGCTTCTGGATCTTTATCGTGTGCATTTTGGGGTGGGGAAGGATGGATGCTATGGGTGTTGGAAGGCAGTGCCCGGGTGAAGGTCAGCGGTGAAGGGGCTTCCTTGTTCACCTCGATGCCTGCCCGCATCCCCGCACATCAGACACAGCGTCCCTTCCCCTCCCAGCATTTGTCGGTGGGAAGGGGTGGGTTGGACGAGCACAAAATGTCTGGGAGGGGTGGGTGAGTGATTGGTAAGGGGACAACCTCCCCCCCCCCCAGCTGGTTTTTCGAGCGCAGAGCAAGGACAGGCAGCTTTCAGCTCAGAGGGGATGTGAGGCTGTGGTGCCAGGGGTGCTTAGCAGCTGCTGACTGGTGCAGAGCTTTAAGCAGTTAGCTTAAGGGAAAAAAAAAAAACAAAACAAAACAAGGGTTTGGGGTGAGCACTGCTGGATGGGTTAGGAGAGGAGTTCCCCTTCTCAAAGGCTTAATTGTGTCATCTTGCAAAGCAAAGCCCCGAGCAGGTCTTTATTGTGCTCAAGCACATGAATGCTCCAAGATGCTGTTTTGCTCCAGCTGGGGTGAGCCAAACTAGGGGTTATTAAAAAAAAATAAATCTAAAGGCAAGCTTCTTGGTCCTGGTCACCGTGCTGCTCTGCAGTTGGTGCAGGAGGTGAGGGCAGCACTTGCTAAACGTGGGGGGTCACGGCAGGGCAGGGCTGGACAGACAGACGGGTGGCTGGAAGCACTGCCTGCCGAGATGCCATGGCTTGCAAAATCTCTGCTGGAAAAGGAGCTCAGCAGCGCCGGGAAAATGGCAGGGTGTGAAGAGATGGCTGGGGAGGCAACATAGGGGGCTAATACAGGGGGCTGTTAGTTTTTTATAAAGATTTAAACCCGATTCACAGCAGAGAAACCCTTGCTGCCAGCAGTAGCCATGTGGGCTGCCTCTGCCCACTGAGTGCCCGGGGCAGGGTCAAGTCTCTCTGCGTTGTTCTGCAAGTGAACATTTTGGTACCTGGATAGGACTGGGGACCAAAAGCCATTTGCTATTATTTACTGTCTGTTTTTTGACCTGGAGCTCAGCTCTCTGGAGGAGAAAAGCAGGTTCCAAGATTTCCATGCTGCCCACAGTGCAGAAGTAGTCAGCCCTCAGGGGCCGAATACCCTGAATTTTGAGCCAGGCAGCCTGGCAGGATTTTTTGGTGATTGTGCACCAGCCTTCCCATTTGAAAAACCCTTTCCCAGAGCAACCAAGGAGAAATCACCAACCAGACAAAAGAAAATGCCCTTCGGGTTTTGGGGAGTTGATCCTCCCCTTGCAGCGATGAGTGTGGCACCTTCCAAATAGTGGGGGTTTTTTTTGTTAGGAAACAAATGTTGCAGCCAAGAAGTATTTCTCTTTTTGTGGGATTTGAGCACCCAACTCGAGTCCCAACTTGTGTGCGGAGTGAGTGGGCTGGTCCCATCAGTTCAGGTGGCTCTGTTCGCGCTTCCTTGGGTTTTCTTTGCTTTGTCTTCACCCCCAACACTTCGGTACTTGCTGTTGAGAGAGAGAGAGAAAAAAAAAAGTGATTTCAGATGCCACAGAAGCCACATGCATTAACCCTTTTTTGGAGAGAAACCTATTTTAGAGGCAAAATCTAAAGCTACATTTTCCTCACCAGCTCAAGAACAGTCAGGTTTTTAAAATGACATGTGCAGGCTGTTAGTTGTGGGTTTTGCCTCCTTGCTGTCAAGACGTAGGTCTTGGTTTGGCAAGTGCTGGCATGGAAGGCCTGGTGGCATGTATTTACAGAGCTCAATCCTTTGTGGATGTTTGTTACACCCAGCACAGCTGAGCATCCCCTTGGAGAAGTGGCTGGTTTTTGGCAGAGCGCTTCCTCATGCGCTGAACTGGCAGCCCACAGTTGAAGGTTCAGCTGAGCCAGGTGGGACAATGCTGTGGGACAACAACTCTTGCTTTCTGCAATAATTAAAATGACTTCCAATTAGTAGCTAATGGCTTCCGTGGTATTTCTGTGATGTTTCCCAACCATATGCTGATTTTTCCTGTGTGAAAATGTGCGTCGCCTCCAGTGGGCTAGAAGAGGTGCCTCAGCAAAAGGTGGTTAAGGGAAACTGCCTGGGTCATTGCTCTGAAAATGAGCTGGACTTTTTGCAAGGTTATGAGTCTTCTCTAAATATGTTTGAATGACTTTGGGGTTTTTTTTTTAGCAGCTGTCACAAGTTATCCATCTCATTTCCCCAGGTACCTTTGCAGCATTCCCATCAGTGTTAGATATCCTGCTGCCCATGTCCTACCTTTGCCATTGTCCATCAGTCTCTGTTCCTCCTGTCTTTTCTTCTTTTTTTAAAAGATGCAGACATAATGCTGTGAACTGAAATAAATTATTTATACAATGAAAGGGCCTGATAAAAAACAACAACAAACAAAACAAAAAACAAGGGTGGTGTTCTGCTTATTTCTTAATATCGATACTGTGTTTTACAGTTGGGTCTCATTGCATGTTATGAAGAAGGTTGCTCCTGCCTCCCCAGGGAGAGGGCACGTGGACACGGAAACAGAGAAAGCACCTGCTCAGGATCAGTCTGCACCCACTGGCACGCTGTCATGGGTCTGTCACATGGGAGCCCTCTGCAGCATAGATATAATAATGTAAGAAAGAAATTTTTTATAATGAGGATGGTGAAACACAGGCAGAGATCATCCAGAGATGTGGTAGATGCCCCATCCCTGGGAACATTCAAGGTCAAGTTGGACAGGGCTCTGAGCAACCTGATCTACTTGATGTCTCTGCTCACTGCAGGAGGAATGGACTAGATGACCTTTAGATGTCCCTTCCAACCCAAAACATTCTATGATTCTATGTCTCTCTAGGATGTAGAGAACATTGAAAATTTTGCGGTTAATGAAATCTGAGCTCTTTTGCAGGTCACTTAATTTCTCTGCATCTCTGTCCATGAAAGGGGAGAACACTGTTTGGTGTAGGTATTTTCTTCCCTCACCTCTTTTTATTTGAAATCTGTGTGAAGGAGGTGATGATCCAGTGCACAGCACTTAGAAGAGGGAGCCAGAAAGTTTTGGTTTTGCTCAGTGTGTTTTTTTCAGATGTGTGGCCTAAGGCAAGCTGTTTTGGTGGCAGAGAGCCAGGTCTGCAGGGGTTAAAGCACCAGGCGGGCAGTTGAGAGCAGGATGCTGCAGAGCTGGAGGCTGCTTCTGCTCCTGGGTGGCTGCTGTCACAGGAAACACAGGGTGACATTTTGGAGAGGAGGAGAGCTAGAGCTGAGTGGCAAATGTTACATTTTCTTTCTTTTTAAAATGATGAGATGGCAGACAGAGAGGAAATGATGAGTGAAAGCACAATTTGACAGGGCTTATGAGTTCTTGTCCCACTCCAGGTTTGGGCTGGGTTCCCTTCTGCTTCTGTGACTTACAGGGTGCCCAGTGCCCAGGTGAGAGGACATGCTGTCTGCTTTGCAGAGTCAGGGCCATGGGGCTCTAAAGGATTGCAGGACCTCAACATGAACCTAAAAGCTTATCCAGTGATGCCAGTTACTGAGCTCCTATCAAGACTGTTGGTGCACACCCAGAAATTACTTGGAGCCGAGATGGACGATGTTCTGTGGCGTTCAAGGGCTGAGTTGTTGAGTGTTCTGCTGTCTTGTGTCAATGCAAAGAGTCTATGAAAGGAGCCCTGTGAGCTCCTTCCTTGTACAGAGCATCACCAACAGGTTCCTGTCTCTGCCATATGGGTGGCATGGTGGGCAGTGTGGTCCAGTCCAGTGCTCCTGGAGATGGTTCTGACTCTTGCTTTGTACCTCTGGCCCTGTTTTCCAGGCAGCATGCAGAACATCATATATTTCTTTGGGCAAAGCCCAGGAGTGCCTGCACCCCCCTCAGCATGAAGGGACTTGTCCTCACTGATTCCACTTGACAGGAGATGATTTATGGGGATATTCTTGCTGTCACGTCCCTGTACTGGCCTGTCTGTGTCCCAGAGAGCCTTGAATTGTGTCTCTTTGACACACAGGGCAACCTGCTGTGCCTCAGATGGAGCTGTAGGGGCTTTTCTTCTAGTATAATGGGGAGAACCATCCCTATCCCTGAGGAAGAGAAACAGCCAGAAGGGTTTAAGTTATAGGTTTTGAGAGTCTGTGACTTGTGTATGTGTGAGTGTGGGGTCTAGAGCATAAGACTTAGGAGAAGTCTTGCAGCTGAGGGAACTGGGGTTGTTCAGCTTAGAGAAACAGAGTCTCAGGGGAGACCTTATCACTCTTTACAATATCTGAAAGGAGGTTGTACCAAGATGAGGGTTGGTTTCTTTTCCCAGGCAAGTGATAGGACAAGGAGAAATGGCTTCAAGTTACGCCAGGGGAAGTTTAGATTGGTCATTAGGAAAAATTTCTTCACCAAAGGGTTTTCAAGCTCTGGAACAGACTGCTGAGGGAAGAGGTTGAGTCACCATCCCTGAAGGTATTTAAAAGATGTGTAGATGTGGTGTTGAAGGACATGGTTTAGTGGTGACTTGGCTGTGCTATGTAAATGGCTGGACTTAATGATCTCAAAGGTACCTTCCAAGCAAAACAATTCCATGATTCTGTCTACCCACGAGCCCTGCAAGGCGGGTTACTGAGCTGGGATGTCTCAGCTGATTTTACTGCCAGGGGTTGTGACTTGCAGGCAAAGCTCCTTATGCCTCAAGCTGCAAGGCTGGACATCCTCCTTCAAGCCACACAGCCACTCCTCCTGGCCAGTGAGTGCTTTTGTCAGCAGGGGTTTCTGCATGTTTAGGCCAGTTGTCAAGAAAACATTGCACAAGGAGCTTGCTGACCTTGCAGTGCCCTAAAGCAGCGCACTGGCCATGATTTATGCTGCTGTACCATCTCCCCAGGCAGGCAGTTCAGCAAAACAGCAAGTGATGCTGGAGCCACAGCTCCCAGCCCAGTGTTTGGGGACCCTTGTGGC
The DNA here is from genome assembly GCA_013396975.1 of Bucco capensis. Taxonomy (NCBI): domain Eukaryota; kingdom Metazoa; phylum Chordata; class Aves; order Piciformes; family Bucconidae; genus Bucco; species Bucco capensis. The sequence continues at coordinate 5,980 of VWZO01001555.1, read as the reverse complement.
ATGTGGAGCCCAGGCTACCAGACAGTGCTTAAGGATGCTGCCTCTTTGTGGAACCAGTCAGGAGGCAAAGCAGTGAGGAAGCAGCTGGGCTGTCAGATGCATCAGATGCCTGCAAGCTGGGCTAGGAGCAGGTTAGAAGGACTTGCAACATTTCAGATGCAGAAAAGGCTAGAGGAGAATGGACCAGAGCTGGGATCCATCCGGGAGCCACAGGAGATGGAGTAGGAACAGAAACAAGGAGAGATGAGCTATCAGAATATACCCTGCCACTTCTCTGCAAATCCCTGACATACTCTTTCTGAAAGCCACCAAGAGAGGGCTGCTGAGTGATCTTTACCTGCTCTCATGGACAAGGGTGCTTCAAACACCCCTTCAATGGCTTGGTATTCCCATGCATAATAGCTTCCTGACATCACCTGCGGCCCCTCTTCTGCAGATTCTCTCTCTGCCTTGCATCTTGGTGTCTCAGTTACACATGTCCTTCTTGCTCTCTTTACCCGGTTTGCCTTGTTAAGCTAAATCCCTCTGTTTTATTTCAAATAGGATTTGCCTCCCAAGCAAGTCTCTTTGAAAGGATCATCTTGATTAATGTGATTCTTAGGGTGCTGAGTCTTTGAAGCTTGGTGTAACGCAATGAGAGCTATGGTTTTAAACTAAAAGAGGAGAGATGTAGAGTTGGTATAAGGAAGGGTGGTGAAACACTGGCAGAGGTTGCCCAGAGAGGTGGTAGAAGCACTATTCCTGGAAATATTGCAGGTCAGTTTGGAAGGGCAACTTGATCTAGATGAAGATGTCTCTGCTCAGTGCAGGAGTGTTGGACTAGATGATCTTTAAAGGTGACTTCCAAGCTGTATCATTCTATGATTCTATACTGCCAGCTTAAAAAGTTTCTTATGATCTGCTTGCTGCTTGGGCTGGGTCATTCCCAGAAACTTGTGTCTGAGGAGACAGGCGCACCTGAAGCTTCTGATCCCACCTAGCTTTGTTTTCATGTCTGTATTTCTCTGCTGGGAAGAAAGAAGGACACAAAGCTGGGTCTCAATACAGTTTTTCAGTCTCTTTCACTGGCTCCTGCCTAACCCTGGTCACATCATTTTAGATGCCCTCAGGCTTCTTTTCCACAGGTGTAAAAGAAGGTTAACAGCATTTTTCTTACTTGGATTCCCATACTGCAGATGCCAAACCTGCAAGATTGTTCTTTACCTGACAGGGATCAGGGTTGAATTGTGCTTGGGTGGGGAGAGATTGCTGCAGGTCCAGGTACTCTTGCTTGCAGTGCGTGCAGAAGAGCTACATCAGAGCCTTGGTTCAGCATCCAGCAGCTCCATGCCACACTGACTTTATTTTATGAGCTGTGGTTCTCTGAAACCCTCCAGCTGTATTCTCCAAGTTATGGCTGCAAGAGGGAAATTAACAACCTGTTTTAAACCCCCAATCCCATACCTGTGGGTTCCCCTGCAGCTACAGGAATGGTGATGGAGTCTTGCAGGCATGTACAGGAGATGGCACGGAGGCTCCTGTCAGCACTGTAGCACTGTGCCAGCAGTGGACAGGCCATGTCTCTAGGGCTGGAGCCAGCTCAGGACCCTGCAGATCCATCCATGCAGAGGTGAAAGACCAGTGTGGCAATGGGAAACAGGAACACAGGGCAATTGTTGTGCTGGTTAATGTTTAAATAGCTCTTGGAAAGCCCCCTCCCTTGCTGCTTCCACTCCCTAACAAGGGGGCCCTTTCAAGTCTTTGGCAACTTCCCCGTCCTTCAGCTTCTGCTGCTTGTTTAAAATGTTGAAAGCAAAATGAAGAATGGCAATGCTTGCAGCTTTGCAATATTTTCTTGCCTACCATATCTCCCGGGATGGACCATACTGCTTCCCATTCAGCCTTAGAAACTGTCTTGTTACTTAGAAGGAGGTATCTGTTAGAGCTGGTTCGTACCAATATGACAACAGGTTGGTGGGTGGGGGGGGAACCAACCAACCAACCAACCAAAAACAACAACCCACCACCCATATGCCTTTCTTGGAATGTATGCTTGGTTGTTCCCCATCCAACCTAGCTAGTGACAGCCACCTGCCCAGAAGAAATGGCCTTTAGCCTTCCCCATGCAACTGGAGAGATCTTTGTCTCCCATGCATGGACAAGGGGTAGCATCTGGTGGTCAGCTGACATCTCACCACAAACCTTAGCCCAGCTCTGGGACCTGCTTGCATTTCTTCTGGGACTTCGAGCAACTCCAGAACATCTCAGACTTGCTCAAGAGTAGAGCAAGGATGGTTTAAAACCATCCCCTGAATATTATATCTGCAGCTTCTACAAAGCTAGGTTGGATTGGGCTTTGAGCAACCTGGTTTAGTGGTATCCTTTAGTGGTATAGTGATATCCCTGCCCATTGCAGAGGGAGATGGAACTAGATGATCTTCAGGGTCCCTCCCAATTCAAACCTTTCCATGATTCTACAAGCCTGGCACCAAAGCCAGTCATCTTCCCACTCAGTCCAGCCTCTCCTAAGGTGCTGCTCATCTTCATCTTTTCCTTCCAAGAGTGTGATGTGGACAGTCCCACCGAAATTTGTCCCTTATCAGCTGCAAAACCTCATGCAGGACAAATAACTCATCAGGGCCCCCTCCCCAGTAAAACTCGATGAAAGCAAAGCAAGTGGTGGTGGCAGGGGGTGTAAAACTGTTTATTAAACCTCAGCAGCAGCATTTCTTTTCAGCCTAGCTCTTCTGCATCCCTGGTAACTGCTAGGGTGTAATGGGTGAAACCCAAAGCATGATTGCAGGCGAGGAAGTCCTGGTGTGACAATGTGTTTGAAGAGAGCAGTGGAGCATGAGGAAGCCATAAACCTGTCAGGAGGTCACCAAAGGGGCTGGTTTGGGAATAAGTGAACTCTGCTGGAGTTTTATCACTGTAGCCTGAGGGTTTATAACCTCTGAGGGTGCTCTGAGCTGAGCAGAGCATGTATTGGCTCGTTTTAAGATAAAAATTGGCTTAGCACTGGATGAGGGACAGCCTGGGAGAAGAGGGGTTGGGGTCCATGAGCAATGTCCTTGTTCCTGACCCCCTCCCCACACCAGCCCCACTGTAGGACTCAAGCCCAGGTGCTTCTCGAGGCAGCAACTGCTGTTCCACACCTTGTTTATGAGTTGCTAACACCAAGGCTTGATGTTTATCATGTGATTACCCATGGGAAACTTGGGTCCCCAATGCTCCTTTATTTTTAGCTAGAAAACAGAGAGACTGACGCAGAAAGATGGGAGAGAGAAGGTGTATGGGGAGCATTGTGTCTACTGAGACCAAGACAGTGTTCAAGTTTCTTATCTGTAATTACTTGCAAATAAGTCCTGGCTATGTTTTTATACAGATATATATATATATATTTATATCCAAACCATGTTCTGTTTCTTATATATATTTAATTGCACATAGGGAGAGTATCCTGCAAATATTTCATTATCTCTTCGGCCACCAGGACCTCATTTTCTTTTAGGGTTTCAGTCCCAGCAGGCAACAATGTACCAGTGTCCCCGCTCAGCTGGCATGGCAGGCTGAGTGGATGTTAGGACAGAGAAACACTGCACTGACTTCAAACATGAGGTGGTGTTGTCTTCTCCAACAGCTGAAGGACCTGCATTACAACTTATGAAAGCTGGTTTCCCCCATCATGGTCCAGCACATGCCTGATGGCCCTGGGCACTGGGATGAGGTGCTGGCCTCATGCTAGCAATGAGCTGACTTGTTTTCTGCCAGATCATGGGGTTGAGATCTGGGGGACTCATCAGCTCCAATCCCTTGAAGAAGCCTTCTTGCCTACTGGCTAAGACATGGCTTTGCCTGCTCCACTCAAAGAGGCTATTCCTTCTGGTGATTGGGAACCTTTTAATTTATAGCCTGCAAGTTTTCCCAGGCACTTTGTGTCTATCAGCCCATGTACTATAGTTACCCCTCAGCTCAAGCAGCTCTTTTCACTGTTGGGCATGGATGTGTTTATAGAGGCAATCAGAGCCACTATCCTGTGGAGCATGGAAGAAGCTCTCCATGTGCCCACTAAACTGGGTCCTTTTTCTGGTCATAGGGGGAAATTCAATGAGATAGGAAACCCAGATTATCCTCCAGACTCAGGCTGAGCATGTATCAGAAAACTGGAGGTTGCAGGAATGCTTTTGATGAGCTGGTTAGAGTAAGATGTCTTTTGGAGGAGCCTGTTTGCCTGGTCAAATAGGGACAGACCCAACTTTCCACTAAGCCCTGAACTGGGAATGCTGCAGTGGAGCTGCCCACAGAGGCAGTGTGGGGATGGCCACCAGACCCCATCATTGCCTTCTCCTGGACAGACTCAGCCTTGAGAGTTCATGTCTTGGTGATCAATAAACCAACCAAAGTGACAGAGGCCTCATACAAAATGTTGGCATCTGTAATGGAGCTGCTTGGAAACCATCCAGTGCTCCTCCTTTGCCATTCAAAACTGAGAATTCATCAAAAATGAGCCATTTTATGGAAATGCTGATGGCAAAATGCCACTATGGGGTGAAAAAGAAGCAAGCTGCAGTGACCTTGAGCATTTGGATAAAGCTGAAACAACATTTCTGGAATGGATCATGTTTGCTTTGAGAGGGCTTTTTGCTAGAAATTTTTAAAGATATTTTCTGTTATTAAATATATATAATGAAATCTACCTTCAGATTTGAGCAGGGCACAAGGGAAGCCTATGCTCCACAGCACCTCTTCTCCCCCTGCACAGCATCTCTGACCTCCTCCCTGTGGGGGGGGGAACCTCAAGAGCATCCCACCCCAACACACACAGGTCCTTTGGCCTCTCTGGGAGTCCCTTTCATTTGGCCATTCTGTGGCTTATTTTCTCACTGGGTATCCAGAAGTCTCTGGTATCAATAGTCCAGAAATCTCAGGAAACTCCTGGGAGCAGAAATGGCAACAGAAGAAAACCTACCCCCTTTCCCTCTACTGCAAACCTCCTGCTCTGTTAGAGCTTCTTTTATAATGAAATATGCTGAAAATTGTTGGGTTTCTACTGATCTGAACTCCTTCAGTCAAGACAAGACTCAGCTTGCAAAGAATGTGAATAATTTATGTGTAGATAATAATGAGAGGAGAGCACAAGGAAAAGAGAGTTTGTCTTTCATTCCCCTTGCTGCTGCTCCTGAGGCTTTGCCCTACCCAGAATAGCTATTCCTGATTATCCCAAGTGGATTGTTTTCATGGGGACCTTCTTCCAACTCTGCAAGCAGAGCCCTCCTCTTTGGCTTTAATGCAATCCATTGCAGATGCAATTGCTTATTAGGGGAAAGGAAAAGGAAAAAAAGAAAGGAAAAGGAAGAAAGGTAAAGGAAAAGAAGAAAAAGGAAAAAGGAAAAAAGGAAAAGGAAAAGGAAAAACTAGCTTTTCTCTGTAGGCAGGTCCCCAGGAGCAGCACAGAAATCCAGCTTCCAGCTCCAGCCTTGTAAATGCAGTGACTCACTCTCAAGAAACCTTCTTGTACTGGCATAAGCCAGAAGCCCTGACACTTTTTTTCTGAGAAGCCCTAGCAAGGGCAAATACACAGCTTATAAAAAAGTATCATGGCAGAAGAACAGCTTCAATTAACAGATTTAGTATTTGAAATGTCAGGACAATTTTGCCTGCAGGAAAATGCCTGGGAGCCTTACACTCTGTGTTGCAACTTTGAGAGGCAGATTCAGCTCTCAGTTCTGTATAATGTCCTGTAATGCTTAAATGGGGCAAAGGCATACAAATAATTGAAGATTTGCAGCTCAGCTACTCTGCAGCAGGGGGAAATGTTGAAAAGGAAGGGGAAAGTATTTGGAAGTAGGAAACACTCAAGTGCATCTCGCCTCTTGATGTGAGCTCTCAGGATGTTGCTAAGGGCAGATCATGAAAAGTCTACTCCTGCTGGCAAACCATAGCTGAAGACAAGGGGGACTAGGGGGACTTATTGTATATATGTATGGCTAGGCTTCACGAA
>VWZO01001554.1:849-15573 GCA_013396975.1 Bucco capensis | reverse complement strand
CTGTGAGAGAAAAGAATGAAGCCTAACATGATATCTGGGTGTATATGCATACAAACCACCCACTGTTTACATTTTGATGATGTTTCCATCTTGAGAAAGAAGTGTAGAGAGGTTTTGCAGAATAGTGGCACTGCTTTTATCTTTCAACACACCTTTCTGTGGTGTATACCAAGAACTTCGACTGCCCTACTTGTCAATCTAGCAGCTTTCTCAAAGGTTAGTTTCACCACAAGAGGGTTTTGGGGTTTCATTTGGAAAGAAATAGAAGATGATGACTCTGCCTGCTTGGTCAGTGACGATAGCCTGTCTTACAAATGATAAAAAAGTTCTGTGACTTCCATGTGCCTTCCCCTTTTCTGGGACAGACTACAAAGGCAGAGTTTGTAATTCCTGCAATAGTTTGCTTTTGTTTCCCAAACAAGGAAACATGTCTGTATTAGGACTGTAATTAACATAATACACTTTTAATTCCTAAAAGCAGAACTTAGTTGAAAAATCAGTGATTTGAATCATACTGCTGAAATTACCTGATTCTGTAGGACCATTCTCTTCCTATGTGAAATAGTTGATTTCTAGTCATGCAACAGATTGTACTGTTCTTGTATGGATAATTATTTCATTACATTTATTCTACATTCTAGAATATGGGACATATTTTTTTTAGAATAAATTAGAAAATAAAAAAAGACACTTTAATGCTGTTTTACCACAAAAGAAGAAAAATACTTGTTATATGTAGTGAAGTTTTCTGCTCTGAGAAGGCAGCCAAATTAATTTTTCTAAATGCTCAGAACATTTTAGTTTATTAAGAAATAAGCCATAAATGAAATAATATCTCAGGACAGTGGACCACAGTGCGAAGTTACAAGGTAAGCAGTTGTTGAAGTTTAAAACCTATTTCCTGCAGAAATATATGCAGAAGTCGTAGGTGGAGGAACAGTTTATAAAAAAAAACAACTGGTGAAAGTGCTAAGGAGCTCCTACTGTAGAGGGTGGTCTTTTGAGGTTCCTGGATTGCAGAAATGTTTCAGTACAAGTATAGTTCCTTTGCAGCTGAGTATGTGTCCCATGTTTGTTCTGCAATCCGTTACTCAGGCTTTGGATTCAAATGAAGAGTAAAACTATGAAACGACTAGGTTCAACTAGACTGAAAAATTAAGATTTCTAATAATATAGAAGGCAAAGCTTGAATCTGGACAAAACAAAAATCACTAAAACCAATAAAATAAAGTACTGTACTTCTTAGAGTAGTTCTAAGAACACACAGAAGCTCAAGAAAGATTTTATTTTATGCAAACATATCACAACAATGCCTAGCAGAAATCAAGCCTCGATAGCCTTTTGCTGGTAGCTAGACAGCTGCAGAAGCTGAGGAGGAAATGAACCACAGAGAAAATAATGCATCCGCATTATTAGTAAGTTAAAGAGGTAATTTTGTACTTGAAATTTTGAAGATCAGTCAGCTCTTTCTCTAGTAAGGTATCAAGACTTACATTTTTGTCAGACTATAATGTTCCATGATGGATTTATAGTTTATTTTCCTTAGAGTAGCATTTGTAAACTGAACAGTTAGTAGCTAAACCATTGTAGCCTAAAGAATGTATAAGCTTAATTGATAGTCTGATACAGATAAAATAGCTATGAATAAGGTGGCAAAAGATTATAATAGCGTCAGTGGTTTTTGTTAATAAGGAAACTTTTTTTTTCTGATTAACTTACTACATGCTCAAATTCTTTTTCCTGATTACATGTTTTCTTCAGTTTGTAGAAATGTTACATGTTAGTGTTTTACCTTGGCATAAAATTAAAGGCATAAGCCATAGACATAATTGTTTATCTTGAAATACTGCAGTTTGCAGGATTGTGGCATGGGTTTTGCACTTGTCAGAAGCGAATACTTTTCCATTATTTTATATTCTCTGTAAAAATCTTCAGCAAGGGGCAATATGTATCTTCATGTTATGATGCTAAATACATATGTCACATCAAAGCTTTAAATGATATATATACTTAACCCAAAGGGCCATGACACAGTGCTATGTCTAGATCCAGCTTCTAGAAGCATGGTGGTTGAAGTGTTGGAGTGATAAGAGAAGAAAGGAGCTGTTCAGCAGAAATTGCAAACTCAACTGGACAGTAGCATGCAGCATATATTTATGTCCATATATTAACGCACATATTGTATTCTTTGCCCAATTATTTTAAGATTAAAAATGTAATCTGAGTTGCTAACATCCTTGAGAATAAGGTAATGATTCACAAAAGATACTCATTGCATAAATACATTTCTTTTTATTTTTTCTTTTTTTGGTCATCAAATTATTTACAAGAAGATCAAGATTTCTTTGTCCAGTAGATTCTTCCTTTGAAGACAAAGGTTTTCAAAGTGACATCATCTTCTGTGTTTTATCAGCATAGCTTTTCTGTAGCTGAATTATTTGCTTTTCAATTTTTAGACTAAGTAATTCATATACAAGTAGAACCATATGTCTTATCCCATTTATGCAGTGATCAGTGAAGCCCATATAAGGAGTAAAACATTTCGTAAAATAGTAAGTCTTGAATGTTTTTTTATAACTGGGCAATACACATCTTTTGCATTATTTCTATGAAATAGCATAGGAACTGCTATAGAAGCTGCTAGTCTATTTACATAATTTTCGTTATAAAGATAGCAGTGTGATATAACCTGTCTTGTTGAAAAAGTGAAATACAAAGTAGCGCAGCTTCTGTCTCTGTACCTGTGATACTTAAATGAGCGTTTTTTTCATGTATCAAATGTATCCTTGTGATACTGTGAAAGACAAAATTTCAGGTAAGATAAATGGTTGGGAAAATCATTGTACTATTAGATGCCTTTTAACCTTTTAACTCTTGTCATTTCCAAGTCCATAGTTTAAGAAGTTTTGATCTTTCTGCACATAATGATGACAAAAATTTTAGAAGTGGAAATAATAGGGAGAATAACACTTTATAATTAATAATGATTTTTAATTTATTCTTATTTCTAAAAATTAGTACAATCCACTGTTTGTTCATGATTTACTTGCCAAAGTGGAAAAATACCTATTCGATAATAGTTGCAGTGAATTTACAAATATTATGCAGTGATAATTTATAAAAATATGAGTTTTGAAATAAAGCAGATGACACTCTGATCCCATGACACATCACAGATATTAACTGGCAGCACTATTCAGAGGTTTGCTATCTCCTTCTCAAAGGGAAAGTTTTTTTCAATAGTTTTCGTTCTGTCATGAGCTTAAACTAGAACTGTTATGCTGGATTTACACTCGTCATTTACACTCATCATTCCTCTACTGCTTATGGTGCTTGGCCTGAACTGTAATCTTTTGGGATCTCAGAATCTATTTATTATACTGAATATTCAACACCATATGGGTACTTAGGTACTTGCTTTTCTAGTTTTCCTAAACCATATCTTATTTCCTAACCTGTTTCACTATTGGTGTCTGAAAAACTGTGAACAGTAGTAATTCTCTTTCATCTATTTTATTCTGACTTTTTTTTTAATTTACAGATAGACCTAAAGTAATACTCCACAATCTATATGAACTAACCCAATTAATTTATCTTATATTAAGGTTTTGATACTACTTAATCTTGTGGCTGAAATGTCTGTTTCTGGTTTATTAGCATCATTCTTGTTCATCTGCACTATTACGCATTTAAATGGAATCTGATGGTGATAACCAGGTGATAATCTTCCATTTGCAAAGCATAATGAAATTAATGAATAAGTAATAAAAGACTTCCCACCTGGAAGAGTCACTGAGCAAATTTTGATGCCATGAATATAGCACATGTAGGAGAATATTGGAGTCCTGTAGTGAGAAGAAATATAAACCAGCACTTTACAATAGAATCCTAATTATTTCCAGAAGGTGTGTGCATATTTAACTTATTTAAAGATAGCATAATGACTAAGATCTCTTTGTTGAGACTTGAAAGAGCTTTTATTTTGTAACACTTGACTATAATCAAATCAAATCAGAATGTGGTACTTGGTATTTTCTTGGTATGGAGGTTGACACGGGAATGCATCTTGTGCCTGCAAGAGTATAGTCTGTTCTCTTGATGGAAAGAGAGATGCTATCATCTGTGTCGAATCCAGTGGTAAGCCTATAGTTGTAGCAGTAATGAGTTGTGAAAGAATTACTTTTTAAATGAAAAATGAAAAATGGAACTAAAATTTGTCTCCTACTTTCAGTGACCCGAGTTGTTAGTTCTGACTTCTAAGCACAGAAATTAAGGGGTTTTCTTTGTACTGTTCCTATCGCACACTAAACGTTAACAGGGATACGTGATCATCTTTAGAATTTAGCAGAGATTGTTCCAACTTTCTACATGATACCACACAAAAAAATTAATCTTTCAGTGTTTCTTAAACAAGTTTTAGCGGTTTTACTGGAAAAAGTATTTCTTCAGTTGACTTGACAACCATGTATGATGTTAGTGGAGTTTAATTAAGGCTCTTCATCAAAATACTTTTAAACTGAACTTATTCAACTATAGTTTAGTTGCATAGTGTGAGCTGGCATTGCTAATATTGTAGTTAGAGAATGCATTCCATTGGGTGCTGCATGCTCTCATATTGTATCTGCCATATACAGTCTTTAACCAGAATGAGTGGAGATTTTTTATATATCAGTGAAAAAATAACACAGGATTTTATTTATGTGCATATAGATATCATAACTGCTTATTAAGGTACAGCACTATCTTCTTTGTTAATTGTGGGGTTTTTTTCAGACTTATGAAGTTAACCTCTAACACCAAACTTGTCTTCCACATGAACATGCTGTTGCTTTACTCTTGCATGATTTTGAATGATCACAGCTGTGGGGGAAAGGAGTTTATGGACAGACAAGATGATGTGCCCAGTGCTGGCATAAATTCTATAGCACCTTAAGCAGAATACCACCTTACACAGACACAGTTTCTGCAGTGCCTTTGTTTTAGGGAAAGGATGTTGTTGTGTCTTTCATGTAGCCAGGACAGCAAGGAAGGCTTAAAAACACCACGACCACCAGTGTGGGCAATGAATATTCACAGAATCACAGAATCATTATGGTTGGAAAAGATGTCTAAGACAGAATCCAGCCATCCACCCAACACTACCATGCACTAAACCATATCCCCAGGCACCACATCTACTCAGGCTACAACTTGAGTAGCCTGTTCCAATGCCTAATAACCCTCTTCGTGAAGAAATTCCTCCTAATATCCAATCTGAAACTCCTGTGGCACAATTTGAAGGTATTTCCTCTTTTCTTATCACTTGTTACTTGGGAGAAGAGACCAAGCCCCTCCTTACTACCTTTCAGGTAGTTTCAGGTACTTGTAGAGAGCAGGAAGGTCTTCCCTGGGCCTCCCCTTCTCCAGTCTAAACAAGCCCAGTTCCTTCAGCTGCCTTTCATTACACTTGTGCTCTAGACCCTTCGACTTTGCTGCCCTTCTTTGGGCACACTTCAGCAGCTCAATGTCCTTCTTGTAGTGAGGGGCCCAAAACTGAACACAGTATTCCAGGTGCAGCCATATCCTTAGTCCTGCTGGCCACACTGTTTCTGATACAATCCAGGATGCTGTTGGCCTTCTTGGCTGTCTGGGTACACTGCTGGCTCATGTTCAGCTGGCTGTCAACCAACATCCCCAGGTCCTTTTCTGCCAAGCAGCTTTCCAGCTACTCCGACTCAAGCCTGTAGCACTGCATGAGATTGTTGTGGCCAAAGTGCAGGACCCAGAACTTGCCTTTCTTGAACCTCAGCCCATTGACCTCAGCCCATCAATCCAATCTGTCGAGATCCCTCTGTAGAGCCTTCCTACCCTCAAGCAGATAACATTTACACCCAAACTCGTGTAATCTGCAAAGCAAACTTATTGAGGGTGCAGTCAATCTCCTCATCCAGGTTGTGGATAAAGATATTAAACAGGACTGGTGATAATACTGAGCCCTGAGGAATACCACTTGTGACCAGCTGCCAACTGGATTTAACTCCGTTCAGCAACAGTCTTTGGGCTCAGCCATTCAGCCAGTTTCTAACCCAGCAGAGAGTACACCCATCCAATCCATGTGTAGCCAGTTTCTCTACGAGAATGCTATGCGAGACAGTGTCAAAGGCTTTGCTAAAGTCTAGGTAGACTACATCCACAACCTTTCCCTTATCCACCACACAAGTCACCTTGTCATAAAAGGAGATCAGGTTTGTCAAGCAGGACGTGCCTTTATAAAACCATGCTGGTTGGGTCTGAGCCCCTGGTTTTCCTCAACATGCTGTGTGGTGGCACTCAAGATGATCTTCTCCATAAGCTTCCCTAGCACTGAGGTCAGACTGACAGGCCTGTGGTTCCCTGTGTCACACCTCTGGCCCTTCTTGTAGATTAGCATCACATTGGCTAGTCTCCAGTCATCTGGGACCTCCCTGGTTAACTGCAAATAAATGACTGAAAGTGGCTTGGGAAGATCTTACGCCAGCTCCTTGGTTGGATGTCGTCTGCCCCATAGACTTGTGCTTTATGCAGAGCAGCAGGTCACTAACTTTAGTTTCTTCTGGTATTATCACAATCACCAGTGTGAGCATTAAATATTGTTGTAGTCTTGGTTGTTAATGAAAAAGTAGGCATACATGCTTACATTAATTTCTTGCTGGTAGGAAGGTAGCAATGACTGTTCAGAAGTCAATACTACTGCATATCTACTTCTACATGGTTTTATCATTGATAATAGGTCAGATAAAAGTATGAAGACATTACCATGCTATAAAAGAGATCAGCAGTACATATAGAGGAAAAGATTTCTGACTGTTTAAGAGCAGGTTCTGTTGGTACTTTAGCATACACCTCATATACTGTCTTGTGATAAATTAGTTGATGTTAACATAACGAGCTGTGCTTCCCTTTTGAAGTAGCCATTCAATCTGACAGTCAAAGGCTTCTTCAGCACTACTTGCTGGGTATTTTGTTATGTGTACTTGGAGGTGGAAGCATATTGAGAAATTAATCCTACTGATTAACAATTTTTGAATATCAAATCAGAATAGAAGCTGAAGTATAGGAAAATGCCTGGAATGAGGTATTTTGTATTAGTGCTTAATGTTGCTGATAGACACAGTTTTTATAAGTACAATAGTTCCTATCACTTCTCACCTTAAAAGACAATGCTGTCCTCAGAATTCATGTACTGATAGACATAACAGAAAGCTTCTGTGGTAGTAGATTAGAAAAAAAATATTTAGACTGATGTTTGTATTGTGGCTAGTGGAAGTATTTTATGAAACAGCAAAGCATTCAGCTCAACACTTGTTTTTCTGTGTGATTTTACAGACTGATGTGTGACACATTCTTTCAAGAATTGCTCTTCAGAGTTGATAGGAAATGATAGTAATCAGAATGGGGTTTTTTAAATTTAAAAAAATGTTTTAAATAACATAGAAATGTGTTCATATCCACTGCACATAAATGGAAGCCATCAATTCTATAATAAATTGTATCAAAGAGATTTTGTATTCTTTTATGTTGTAAATGCTTTATTTCAAATTATAGTATCTGTATGATAATGATAAATAAGTATTTTTGTGCTAAGGAAGCATACAACTTGAAAAGATGTAAGCCAAATCTTCTTCTTGTGTAGTCAGCGAAGTAAATTGTCATTAGATTTTCCGTATGTTCCTGCATCGTTCTTACGGATATATCTCTGGATGTGAGGACATCTCAAATTCTTCATGTGAGCCATGTAAGAAGAATGTTAGGAAAGTGCAAAGCCACTTTCTTGTAGTTTTGTCTCTTTCAGGCTATTCAGGAAAAGAAAGAAGCTAAGATGAATGAGACAAATTCACCTTGGTTACAGTGTTTACAACTAATAAAATGACATGTTTCATGCAAGGGCTGCTCTTCCAGTGCTCCATATTGTGGAGGGTACACATTACTGTAAGAGACTGGTGTTTTCAATGATGTGTGGCATGCCTTTTTTGCCCCTTGGAATCAATACAAAGTATAAAGCTTTATTCACTCTGAAGTTTTGCTTTACTGCAGGGCAGACTAGGGCTGCAGAATTCCAGCACCGCTTTTAATCCAATGGTCTGGAGAGTAGCTACAAGCCTTTTTACAAATCTCCAAAACCACCTGAAAGTGTTTAATGTATTTCTCTTGGTGCCATTCAAGCATATATCGACTTAGATAATTTTGAAAAGTTATTTTTATTTAGGTCTGTGTTCTTCCCCTCTGTTTACTGGTTGTGAATGAGAGTGACGATGAATCTTCAGTTAGAGTAGTTGTTTCAAGCAGATTTTTAATAGAATTTTTCATTGAAGTGCCCTATTTAAGAACTCACTGGGGTGCATATGGATGCTGAGTCTTTAAAGTCAAAATCCATTTAATTGCTTCATCAGTGTTACTTTTAACAGTAGACATTGAAAACATACTTGAGTGATTTTTCTTTAGGTACAATTACTATACATTAAACTAATAATATTCACTATTGTATAAATTTTCAACAGACCAGTTCTGTATGGAATTAAGATAGAATCATTGACAAAATATTGAACAGTTCACTGATCAAAAGAGTAATTTTCTGGGGTTTTTTTTTTTGCCCACTACTGAGAAAAGTATCATTTTCTAAACCTGTAGTAGTTGTGCAGTTCTGAATGTTCAAAAAGTTGTCCAAAGTATATATTGAACAGCCGATTAGAATGTTGTATTTCTCATCAAATGAGGCTTCGTTTTCACCTTTCAGTATAGTCCTCCAAATATGATTCCATATACTTTTGTGAAGATACCATGAAACAATAAATCAAGAGATTTCCTACATATGCTATAGATCAGTTTTTCAGAGCCTTTTCCAGTAAGAACCTGTTATTTTATTGTGCTTTGGTTTACTTTCACTAACTTCAAAATTCAGCATGGGGATAAACCACGACAATGACCACCCATCCTGTGCAGATGGTCTTCATATCATGTCTGGGGAATGGATTAAAGGACAGAATCTTGGTGATGTTTCATGGTCTCGGTGCAGCAGAGAAGATCTGGAAAGATTTCTCAGGTATATCATTCATGTAAAAAACATCTCTATGTCATTGACAAATAATTGCAATGATCATCATTAAATAAGAAGCTTTCAATACTTTTTTATTATTGTTTTGAAATACCACTTCTGTTGGATATTTTTCTTCGCATGATCCATCAAAAGCATTTAAGCCGTCACAAGCTATATAATATTAGACAGATTGATTTTTAAATTTTAATGTGTAATATATATGATAATTTATTTATATTATATTTATATATATATTTATATATGTAAATAAGGACACTAAATGACCTATGAACACTCTTTAGATTCTCTGATTTATGTTGTGACATTCAATATCAAACCATGCAGTATTACTACATTAGTTTTTAAAATAAAAGTTTACTATGAGATATTCAACAGAGAATAGTATTCCTAGAAACCAAATTATAGAATTCAGTTTCACTCAATATCTCTTAAATTGGACCTGTTCCCTAAAGCTATGTTCCTTTACAAAGTTTAGAAATACAGCTGTTGAGAATTTACTTGCAACAGTTAAGCAGTCCTCAAAAGTTGCCTTTATGACACTGGAATAGTTAATATAAGTTAAATGTGTCAGTCTGACACACTGGTACTGAATCTAGATGGAAATCAAAACTATGACATGGTGTTTTAACTGGTGTAATTATTTTCAAAGAATATTTTTTTTGGGGGGGGGGAAGTTTTATTTCTGACTACCAACTCAGAAACGTGCATTTTTAAATGCTTGTATTTTTAAAAGTCTGAAGTGATTCATTTGAGGTCCTGCTGGGTGTGGAAACTAAGCTACACAATTGCCTATGCATTATAAATTTTGTACTTCTTTATAATTGTCTAAATCTCTACGAAAAGCTTTAAGTAAATTTACAGTAAAATGTTGTCCAGCACTTTCCTAAAATTCCTATTACAGCTGATAAATGATATTGCCTTTGTTCAAATGTGCAACATCAGCACATACCGTTAACTTAGATCAAATAAGCCATATTAATTTATGTGGAGTCATTTCTGTGAATGACTGCACAGTGCTAATGAAAAAAAAAAATCTTTATAGTCCATATTTTTCTCACGTCACAGGCATGTTTAAGTCATCATTACAGTCAAATTCTTTAGGATTCCTCAGCATATGAATTTCTGCATATTTCCAGGTCAAAGGCCAGTAACTGTCTGCTACAGACAAATCCTAAGAGCCTCAATTCAGTGATTGTTCCCTCCAAGCTCCCAGGAATGACGTACACTGCAGATGAACAGTGTCAAATTCTCTTTGGACCAACAGCTTCCTTTTGCCAAGAAATGCAGGTAAGGATGGGTGTATACTTCAGAAAATACATTTACCAACTAATTTTTCTGTGAAAGATATTTTTGTGCATGTCTTTAAAAGAAAGAGAACATAGGATCTTTGAAACAAGAAATTTACAATTCACTTTAAATGTTAATATGAACATTTTAATTTTTTTATCTTGTAAGACTTGCTTTGAATCTCCAGACATCCTGAACTATGTTGTATCATATCATACCATTGATACGTTCCTTGTATTTTGGAAATAAAAAATATCATAGTGTGCAGTCTTCTTATTGCAATGAATGTAATGTTTGTAATTTGTTCTACTGAGACCAGATTTCACTTGTTGATTCCGTTTCATTTTATTTTGGGTATTGAATATATCTGAACTTCTGTACTGTGCCTGCACATACTCTGATGAAGAACAGTGATGTTATCTGGGCTCTTTGTACTGTCTTCCAGCAGTCCACTTGTGAGCCCCGGCTCTCCATCTTTTTTTCACTGCTGTGGGTCTTAAATTTACCTCTTCTGTTAGGGAAGTTCACAGTATCCTAGTGCAATTAAGATTTCTTTAGTATCTCACAGTAATGGATAGAGCACAGCCCAAAGGATAAGAAAACCATCCTGATCTTCTTTCTATTTCTCCCATGTATGAAGAGAAAGAAAAAGAAAGATGACAGGGGGTGACCGCGTCCCCACCCCAAGTGCTCCAGAGTGACAGGCACTCTGAGGGTTTCAGAGGGTGAAAACTGCTTTATTCAAATTCTGCGGGGGTTCTTAAATCATTAGTGAGGGACAGAAATGGTCCGGCTAGCCAATGGGGCAAACCAGGGGATCAGGAGCCAATAGGGAATGGGAAAAGACAGGGGAAACAACCAATAGGGTTAGGACAGAGGCAGGGCTGGCTCAGTGGTCTGTACAATATGGTGCTGCCCGTAGAAACCATATAGTCACCCGTGGGGGGCGGAATAACAATAAAACCAAAAGTGAACCAGTACAACAAGAAATCATACAATAGCAGCAAAAACCCAAACTCAAACTGCAGTGTCTCTAGGCTCTCTCCCACAGAAAGGTGTTAGAATTGAAATTGGGCTAGAACAAATGAGGCTGCCCAGGGAGGTGGTTGAGTCACCATCCCTGCAGGTGTTTAAGAGATGGGTGGATGTTGTATTAGGGTGCATCATTTAGCAGGTTGATAGGGCTAGGACAAAGGCTGGACTTGATGATCTTCAAGGTCTCTTCCAGCTGCACTGTTCTATGATTCTATGAAAGCTGTTTAAAATTTCCAGAAATCCTTCAAGTGTTCCAGTATATAGACTGTGCAACATAAACATTAACTACGAAGTGCTATTAGGCAGTAGCTAATTTTATCATCTCCCTCTGAAATTAGAGGCTGCTAGATGGAGATATCAAGTATGTTGAATTTAACCTAACAAATAATCAAATTCTACATATTATGAAGGTGATTCAAAGTTCATTGTGTTGGTTGTGCAGATTATCATGGCTGCTATGAAAGATGTCAGCATTTTCTACATTGAATATAGTATTTCATTAGTTACATTATTAATTTATTAAAATAATAATTATACCCAGAATTCTTTGATACATTCTGCTTCAGTGTAACTATGTAAAAGATAAAATACTAATTTTGTCAGTCTGACATGTTTTGTGACTGGCAGATGATTTGATGACTGGACTCCATAGAATTATAGAATCATAGAATGGTTTGGGTTGGAAGGGACCTCTGGAGGTCTTCTAGTCCAACCCCCCCTGCAGTGGGCAGGGACATCCCCAACTAGATCAGGTTGCCCAGAGCCCTGTCAAGCCTCGCCTTGAATGCTGTCATTTATATTAAGCAAATATGTTTCATGTATAACAGCTATTCAACTAAGAAAACTATTGAGTAATTGATAGAAAATAATTTTCTTAATAATCTAATAATAATCTGCAAATATCTACAAATTTCTGCTGAGGTGTAGTTTTCTACAAATATTACTACTGAGCAACGCTTTAGGACAATTTTCCATCTTGTTACATGGCAACCTCTGAGAAACACTGCAGATGCCAATGATTTTCCCTTGCTATCAGGAATTCTCCTCTATAATTTAATGTCTAAAGCAAAGGACTGAAGGGACCATTGAGGACCTACTGTCCTGTTTTTCCTAAGTGGGAAACTCCCACTCCTTTTTCATGAATGGTGTCCTGACTATTTATTTTCCTTTTCATCTTTATTTCAAAGACTTTCTTTTTTCATGCCCTAAGCAATATTTATAGAGCCTGTGAAAAGTGTGAGTGGATCTCAGAGTACAAGATTTATACCATGTCACCATGCTGATCCTGTAAGGGAGCCAAGTTTGCTTTTATGTCCATGATGTCTCACACAAGAATCAATTAGACCCTGACATTGTTTCATGTAACAGATAGTGGGATCACGGCCCAGAAGTAGTTCTTGGTGATTAAATGTGATTGTAGAACTTGACAATTTGCTGAACTACTAAATGTTGGGGTTTAAGATTAAAGTCCAGGTTGTGAATGCTGTCTAATCAGTTCCACTAAAACAATTCTTGTCATAACACAGCTGTGATCTTTGCAAAGAAGTAGAAAGCTGGTTATATTTCATGGTGATTTTTAAAGCATTTCAGGAAAAGATCACAACGAAATCAGAAAAAGTCATGGAAATATTATAGCTCTGGTGAAATACTTGCCCTCGTCTCCATCACCACACTTCAAACAATCTTGACTTTGCACAAATACAGTTCTGAAATGCTTTTTTTTTCTTCTGGTCTTCCAGCTCAACTGAGCTTTCTTTCCAGATGCTTATATGATTGCAAAAGCATCCCTCTGACACACACAGACCCACCTCTGTCTTTTCATGAAAAAAACAAACAAACAACAAAATACTCAACCCAAAAACTGCAATGACATCTGCTTTTTCTGTAATACATTGTGACATTAATGTTGTGTTTACAAAATTCTACTGTTAGAAACTCACAGTTAACACATTCTTTCAAAAAAGAATCCTTTGTGTGTGCTTGGTAATTCTTTGTTTTCCACTGTACACAAATGAAATATTTTACAGATTGTAAATAATCTTATATCACAGACATAAGGTTTTAATCTCCAATAATTTACTTCCCTTGGCTAATTTAAAAAGCTTGTAATAGCTGGTGCCCTGTGCTTATGGTAGGTAATTAGTATACCTCTGTAAGCATTAATTTACATATCCTGATTTTAAATGAATGAAACCTTCTGCCCAGAGGAGTGCATTTCTGGTTTAGGAGTTTGTGCTCTGAATTTGCAGTGACTGTGATATGAATGGCCTCCAGATTTCTGTTAGTTTTCAAATCAGTTCTGATCTTCAGCATTGCAAGTTGCGAATGAAAAAAAATCAAGTTATGCATCATGGTATATGCCCAGCCACATGCAGTAACCCCCAAATGCAAAAGTTAAATGGTAACAGTAATCACCATTTCTCTTACTTCTGCAACAGAAGCGCAATCTGAAGAGTAACTAAAAAGTCTGTCTGTGATCTGACTGAAATAGAAAGCCTGGAAAAAAACTTACAAATCATTCTCCAATTTCAGTAATTTTCTATCTCAGGGTTGTTTGGTTTTGTTTTGTTTTATTTGGGGAATCTAAAAGTCGGATGAAATCTTACAGTACTATTGAGTGCTTATTTTAAAAACTGCTGAAGAGAAGTTTTCCTAGAATACAGTACATATAGGCTCAAAGACTTTTCTAGCTGGGGAACTTTGGTCTATGGTTCATAAGAAGGAGGTATACAGGTATATGCAGAAGCATGCAGATGTATACAAAGCACATCAGTGAGTCAAGCATCTTTACTTGATTTACTTGATAAACTTCACACACCTAAAGTGCATCTGTGTGTTCAGGTACCGTCTTGGTTTGACCGAACAGTTTTTAGGAAAGAGTCCAAAATAAGGACCTCTCCCTCACAGGATAAAGGAATAAATGTAGAATAAATACTCATGCACACCCGAAGCAAAGTGATAAAGAATAATTTTAACAAATATATATAACAGTGTAAATACAGAAATAGGTAAGAAAGCCTTCCAGGTCTCTCCCTCCCTCACTGTGCCACGAGGTTTCTCCCTCCCCACCCCCAATAAAGCCTGCAAGAACTACAGTCTGGTTGGAGTGGGAAGAAGGTGAGATGAGCTGAGATGATCTCGATGTAGCCAGGGACTCGGATGACTGAAGAGAAAAAGTCCCAGTTAGATGGAAAGCAGAGCACCGCGTAGTCAAGATGGCAGAGGCCACATGGCAATCCACTCTCCCCTTCTGCAAGTTGTCTCCAGTTAGGCAGGAGGCAAAAGAGGAAGTAAAAGAGAGCTCTGTCCCTTTTATAGAGAAAAGGTAT
>VWZO01001553.1:137446-151864 GCA_013396975.1 Bucco capensis | reverse complement strand
AGGATGACTGTCAGAAGGCTAATGAGCACATTTGGACAAGCAGTACCACTGCGGCATGGCAGCAACGGAGCCGACAGGACCCCAATAAGTGGGAAGGGGGAGAGCGGGAGGAGTCCCTACCCGCCCAGAACGGCGATGGTTTCGGGCTGGGTCAGCCGGGACTGGGGGGGTCTCTGCCCGTCAGAGCCAGCAGGGCCCCGATAAGTAGGTAGGGGAGAGTGGGGAGGTAGGGAGCCCCTGCCCGGCATGGCGGTCGGCATGGACGTCGGGGTCGGGTACGCCCGGAGTGGCGTCCAGAGGTGGATGCCTCTGCCTGGTGTGGCTACTGGAACCGGGGGCTGGGGTCGGGTGCGTGCCTGCTTCACGGACCCGGTACCTACTGCTAGCCTGCCTGCCTCATGTCAGAGCCTGGGGGGTTACCTGGGCATGCCCGCCTGGCGCGCTTGTTTCGCGGGGTTTGGGCTTGCCCGCCTGGCTTGCCTGCCATGTGGGGCCCGGGGAGTGGTAGGGTGTCAGGTGAGTTGTGGGGGTCTTTGATCCGGTGGGTGGGTGTGTGGGGTAGTTGTGTATGAAGTCTTGTAAGCGAGCAGTCTGAGAGAAGTTGTGTGGTAATTTGGTGAGTGGAGGCTAAGGCTAGGGTGATTAGTGCGTCCTTTTAGGGGTCTGGGGCTCTGGCTAGGCTGGGGCCATGGGTGGTACCCGTGCCCTGTATGGGCCTGGTGGCCGGAACGGTTTGTTTTTAGCTTTTCTGTGGCTACTGCCTGGGGTCAGTTTGTTTTGGTTTGCTTATTTTATTGTGTCACGAAAGGGCAATCAGGATAAAGGAATATTCCTGGGTATTTCCCTGGGTTTGAGTACAGTTGGGTGACAGAAAAGTAGGGAGTGAAAGGCTTGTCCTAACTGTTTTGAGTGGGAAAGTAGCCTGTGCACCCTTATGGTTGTGAGCTATGCTGGTGATGGTACGTGCCTTCGGTGGGGTTTCCCATGCCAGACAGGTCTAAACCGAAAGGTTAGATAGCATATGTCCATGGGTAGGATGTGCTCATTAGCCTTCTGGCAGGAAACAGGCAGATAGTGCTCTCATAAAGTGTCAAAGCCTTCAGAGGCCAGGCCAGTGCTGCTAATGGGAGAGGTTCCACAGATACAGAATCCCTGAATCCCAGCACGGTTGGGGTTGGAAGGGAGCTCTGGGGATAATCCAGCCCAATGCCCCCTGCTCCAGCAGGCTCACCCCCAGCACCTTGCCCACTAGCACCTCCATTGCAAGCTCTCCACACAAAGACACTCCACAAGCTCTCTGGGCAGCCTGGGCCAGGGCTCTGCACCTTCACACCAAACAAGCTTCTCCTCCTGGCTTCCAGTTGCTGCCCATTGCCCCTTGGGCTGGCCCTGAGCACCCCTGAGCAGAGTCTGGCCACAGCCTCTTGTCCCCTGCACCCTTCAGCTCTTGCTCAGCACTGAGCAGCTCCCCTCTGGCTCTGCTCTTTTCCAGCCTAAGCAGCCTCAGGGCTCTCAGCCTTTCCTCCTGCCACAGATGCTCCAGTGCCTTCAGCATCTTCCTAGCCTCTGCTGGACTCTCTCCAGGAGTTCCTTGTCTCTCTGGCACTGGGGAGTCCAGCACTGGCCCCAGGACTCCAAAGGTGACCTGACTAGGGCAGAGGAGAGGGGGAGGAGAACCTCCCTCCACCTGCTGCTCACCTCTTCTGCATGCAGCCCAGGAGAGCATTGGCCTTTTAGGCCACCAGGGCACATTGCTGCCTCATGGGCAACTTGAGAAATGAAAAGGCCAGCTCTGAGCTGTGAAGATAAGCTCTTTATGGTGGATGGGAAACAAGTGTCCAAGTGGAGAATGTGAACATGCTGCCCTCAAGTTGGAAACAGCCCCAGGCCTGTTAGGCATGATGGGTTTCTCCAGAAGGAGAGCAAAGCCTTTGCTTTCCACACAGCCACACACCCCAAACTGCCACGTCCAGGCAGTGCCCACGCCCCCTTCTCCTCCCCACATGCTCCACAAGCAGCTTCCAGCTCTTAGCAACACAACCTGGGATTTCTCATTCCTTGCAAGTCAAGGGACTACGTCTGGTGTCAGAGAATCATCATGGTTGGGAAAGCCCTCAAAGATCAAGTCCAGTTTTTAACATAACACTGCCAGGTCACCACTGAACCATGTCCCTCAGCACCACATCTCCAGGGCTTGGAAACCCCTCCAGGGATGGGGACTCCACCACTGCCCTGGGCTAGACCTGAACAACCCTTGCCAGGAAGAAATTGTTCCTCATGTCCAACCTGAAACTCCCCTGGCACAACTTGAGGCTGTTTCCTCTTGGCCTATCACTTGTTCCCAAACCCCCACCTGGCTCCAACCTCCTTGCAGGGAGTTGCAGAGAGCCAGAAGGTCTCCACTCAGCCTCCTCTGCTCCACACTAACCAATCCCAGTTCCCTCGGCTGCTCCTCACAACACTTGTGCTCTAAACTCTTCCCCACCTTCCTTGCCCTTCCCTGGACACACTCCAGCACCTCCATGTCCTCCTTGGAGTGAGGAGCCCAAAGCTGAGCCCAGAAAAGCTGGAAGCAGTGTTTGACAGCAGACCCTGACATATCCAGCCCTGCTGTATGGCTTTTTCCTAACCCCAGCTGCTCAAGAGCATGTCACAGGCTCTGTAGCTGTTCAAAGCCTGGCTTAAAGTGAGATCATGTCCTTAACACTGCCACTAGAGCTGTGTTCAGTGTTCTCCTACATTAACACACTTGGATATGCGCCAGAGCTTTTAAACATGCTAAAAGGCATTTTTTCCCCTGCTTTTGTAGTCAGTCAGCTCTGTCCTTCATTTCATGGTTGTAGAGTTTTAAGTTTGCTGCTAGATTGTGAGCAAAACACTTGCTTCTCTTGAGCATCTCCACCACAACCTTTGCAGACTGAGCTGGGTTGAGTTCCTTGAAGGTAGACAAACCACTTCTGCTTTATCAAAGTGAAGAGGCCCCCAAAAAACCATCCCAAAACACACACACCAGAAGCCTGTTTGGGGTTCCCAAACCACAGCAGAGCAGTAACACCCACACTAGAGCTGCTTATACCTGAAACACTGCCAGGATGAGGGGGACAAAGGCAAAGTCAGGCTTAACAAACATAGCAACAAACTGGGGCCTAGCCTGGGAGATGGTCAAAGCTTAGCTTACCCAAGTGCATGAGGACATTGCTGGAGGAGCAGAGCTGTACTACAGCAAACTGCTGGGCAACAGGGCCTGGATTGCACTTCTCACCTCAAGAAACATTTTGCATTCCCAACATGAGGAGAGGAGAAGGGGAGAGGGAGCACCTCCAGCTGCCCTTGCAAGCTCTCCACACAAGGAGACTCCACAAGCTCTCTGGGCAGCCTGGGCCAGGGCTCTGCACCCTCACACCAAACAAGCTTCTCCTCCTGCTCAGCTGGAACCTCCTGGCTTCCAGTTGGTGCCCGTTGCCCCTTGGCACCACTGAGCAGAGTCTGGCCCCAGCCTCTTGCCCCCCACCCTTGAGCTCTTTCTCAGCACTGAGCAGAAGGAAGAGGAAGGAAGAGGAAGGGAGAGGAGGGGAGAGGAGGGGAGAAGAGGGGGGGAGACCCCCCTCCCATTTGCAACATCACAGCCACACCTGGGTGTAACAAGTGTTTCTTACAGCTCTCTCTCCAGCAGCAGCTGTATCTCAGCAGCACTTCCCAGACTGGATGGTGCTCACTCACAGCTGAAAGCAGAGCAGTGCAACAGCCTCAGCACCTCAGAGCTGTGGCCAGACCACAGCAGCAACAGCTCCAGCTCAGACAAAACACACTCCAGAACTTCTGCTATTCCACAAACCCTAACAATCCTTCCCCACAGCACTCTTGCTGGCCTCTCTTACTGCTGGATTTGCTTTGCTCCAAGCAGCCAGCATTGCTCTCTTCCTTGCCAGTCATAGGATTTCCCAGGGTTGACTAAAAGATGGACTAAGGATCCAGCTCAGTGCTCAGCTGCTGAAGGGGACAGCAACAACAGTCCTGAACATGGCTCTGCAGAGGGATACGGACAGTCTGGATCTGATGGGATGAGGCCAACGGACGAGCTTCACCAAGGCCAAGGGCTGGGTCCTGCCCTCGGCTCACAGCAAGCCCAGAAGGCTCCAGGCTTGGGGCAGAGTGGCTGAAAAGTGCCCAGGGGAGAAGGCCCTGATGGGGGTTGGTCACCAGTGGCTGAAGATGAGGCATCAGAGTGCCCAGGTGAGCAAGAAGGCCACCAGCAGCCTGGCTTGGAGCAGCCCCAGGGTGGCCAGCAGCACTAAGGCAGGGATTGTCCTCCTGCACAGGCCACTGGGGAGGTCACACCTGGAATCCTGGGCTCAGCTTTGGGCTCCTCACTCCAAGAAGGTCATGGAGGTGCTGGAGTGTGGCCAGAGAAGGGCAAGGAAGGTGGGGAAAGGTTTAGAGCGCAAGTGTGCTGAGGAGCAGCTGAGGGGACTGGGCTTGGTTAGTGTGGAGAAGAGGAGGCTGAGTGGAGACCTTCTGGCTCTTTGCAACTCCCTGCAAGGAGGATAGGGCCAGGCGGTGGTTGGTCTCTCCTCCCAAGGAACAAGTGATAGGAAAAGAGGAAACAGCCTCAAGTTGTGTCAGGGGAGGTTTAGGATGGATATTAGGAACACTTTCTTTATTGAATGAGTGGTTAAACACTGGCCCAGGCTGCCCAGGGCATTGGTGGAGTTCCCATCCGTGCAAGAGTTGAAAAGGACGTGGTTCAGTGTTGACTTGGCAGTGCTGCTTAGCAGTTGGACTTGATGATCTTAAAGAGTCTTTTCCAACATTAATGATTCCATGAAGAGTAGGAGCCAGCAGACTCCATCTCAACTAATTGCAGTCACAAAACCTGAGGACTCTTCTGAAGTTAACAAACAGAAAAAAAAACAAGAAGAAAGACTCAGCTACAGAAACAAAGATGTTGAAAAGGCAGAAGCGTGCCTGAGGTTAGTGGGTGTGAATCCCTAAGGGCACTGCCTTGGGTGACATGGTTTAGTGGCATGGTAGTGATAGGTATGGTTGGACTTGATGATCTTAGATGTCACTCCCAATCTTAGTGATTCTGTGAAAGTCAAGTCAGTTGATGGACTGCCCTTAATCAAGGTTTTTTTCCTCCCATCTCATCCTCAGACCTTCCCCATCTCCTCTCTGCTCTATTTCCCATCCCTTGAACACCTCTGTGCCCCTTCCTTTATTCTCAAGGGAAGTCTCCAGGTGCAGAAAGGGCTAACATCAAAGGTCTTTGCTCAGCAGAACACAGCCTTGAGTGCAAGTAAACCAGCTCAGGAGGTTTATTTTATTCCCTTCCCCAGCAGCTTGTGGCTTCTCAACACACAGCTCCAAACACCAGGGGCTGAGCAGAAAGCAAGTTTCTGGAGCCCAGCAGCTAATTGTTTTATTAGGGAGAGAGGAGGAATTTCCTCTTTCAGGCAGGGGAAGGAAGTGACACTGAGCTGTTCCTCTGCAAATCAACTTCTCCCCAGGCCTGAGGGGGAGGAAGAGAGGCTTTGTTTGTTTTTAAAGGCCTCCTCTCAGCTTTTGCTGTTTCTAAGGAGCTCAGTGGAGTGTGGACCCCCATCCCATCTCATGAGGAAACCACTTTACCCCATGCTTCCTGTTGGTAAGTGTTTGCCCCTCGTGGGCCAAGCTGTCCTCTCACAAGTAGAATAAAATGGAAGTATCTTGAGAGAAACAGGGAATAGTTGGTTCTGTATCCTGAGGAGGGAGAGCACCCAAATGTCCACATGCTCATGGACAGAGATCCACTAGCTTCTCTCCCACATCCTCACCCCAAAACTAGGGAACCATGGGGCAGGTGGATAGAGTCCAGGAGCTGTTGTGAGACAAAGTCACCTCACAGAAAGCCAGTGGCTCCAAGGATGGAAGATGCTGGTAGCCAGAAGCAATCTGAGCCTAAAGGCCCAGCTAATGGAGTATAAGAAAGCTTCCTATGTCATAACCTGCCTACCACCACGTTCCCAGCTTGAAACTACTGCCCCTAGGAAAGCTGTGGTTCAGCTGTTCCAAGCAGTTCCTAGCTATCAGGATGCTCAGCTCTGACCCAACAGGCTGGGATCAGAGTGGTGACAACCAGAGATTTCAAATACTCCAAAAGAACAAAGATGATGAACATGTTCCTCTGAAGCACTCAATGAGAGGAGTAACAGGACAAAGAGAATCCCTGAATCCAGCATGGTGAGGTCTGGAAGGGACCTCTAGCATCATCCAGCCCAACCCCAACAGGCTCACCCTCAGCACCATGCCCACCAGCACCTCCAGCTGCCCTGGCAAGCTCTCCACACAAGGACACTCCACAAGCTCTCTGGGCAGCCTGGGCCAGGGCTCTGCACCCTCACACCAAACAACCTTCTCCTCCTGCTGCTCACCTGCAACCTCCTGGCTTCCAGTTGCTGCCCATTGCCCCTTGGGCTGGGCCTGAGCACCCCTGAGCAGAGTATGGCCACAGCCTCTTGCCCCCTTCAGCTCTTGCTCAGCACTGAGCAGGGGATCTGCTCTGCTCTTCTCCAGCCTAAGCAGCCGCAGAGCTCTCAGCCTTTCCTCCTGCCACAGATGCTCCAGTGCCCTCAGCATCTTCCTAGCCTCTGCTGGACTCTCTCCAGTGGTTCCTTGTCTCTCTGGAACTGGGGAGCCCAGCACTGCAAATGTGACCTGACTAGGGCAGAGGAGAGGGGGAGGAGAACCTCCCTCAACTGAGGAGCCCAGAACTGGCCCCAGCACTCCAGAGGTGGCCTCACTAGAGAAGTTCTCTTTCATTTTGGAAGTGGTTTCTTCAAAAACCTGATGTGCCACCAAAAGCCCCAGTTGATCTTCTCAGAGCACAGGAGGACTTTCACAGAGTCATTGTCACAAGAAGCAACTTTCTCATTACATCTCTATCCCGGCTCTTCCCAGAATGGATTCCTAATTGCCTTCACCATATGTTAAACCAATTCAAGGCCAGCAGAAGTAAGCAGAGAGCAGGGAAATTACAAATCCTCCTCTGTAACTGAACATAAACCTCCAAAAGCACAACCACAACTCAGCCAACAGCTCAGCCTAGAATAGAATGGGCTGGAAGCTCACGAAGGGAATGTCCTCTCCAGAGGCAGGCTCCCAGCCCTGCTCTCCCGGGAAGGGATCTGTTGCAACTCCTGGCACCAAACCAGTGGAAAAGCTGCAGAAACAGAGTCACAACAAATATTCTGAGCTGTGATTTATGAGCTGGGTCTAGTCCCAGCTCGCCAAGGCTTTGAGTGCTGTCCCACTTGGGCTAGGGCAGCCATGGAGGGCTCCAGAGCACAGCACCAACAATGGCTCCTGCTGCAGGGAACATCTGCTTGCTCTCCAGGCTCACTGGCAGCCAACACGTTTTAGCAGAGCAAGATTTAGCTTAGACTTAACCATTAGTGAGCTCCTCAAACAGCCAAGGAAGCCTAGAGCTGCTCTGTGAGCAGGTAACAGCTGCTCAGAGCTGCTTTAACCAATACTGGTATTGCTCTCCCAGCTCTAAGGCTTTGGTGGCTTTGTGTTTCCAAAGTGTCCCGATGCCTGTGCCTCAGGGATTGATTTTTAAGGTTTGGTGTGTTTTTCAGGCTATTTGAACTCCCCAGGTAATGCCAGCTCAGCACTTCCAGCCCCCAAGAAGCATTAGAGAAACTCACTAAAAATAACAGAGGAAAGAACATCTCTGCCATTCCCAAGGGTCTGCAACCACACAGTCATGAAGCTCAGGTCTGAAGTGAAGCTGATCAATCCCACATTCACCCAGCCAGCCCCAGAACTGCCCTAATAACCCCAATTCATAGTAAACCCTCTCAACTAATGCCACTGAGGAAGCCACTTGGTTTTTAACCCCTCCTCAGATTTCCTCCTGGGTTAGTGGCTGCTAGTTGTGTTTTTTCCTCTCCTAAACAGGATATCTTAACAACACACAACTTGCTTCAATTAGCACAAGTGGAAGCTCCCAGCCCAGTGCTCTGCACAGTTTCAGCTTTCCCAGTGAAATAAGGGTGTGGTGGTGGCTCAGCAAGCCCTGGGCAAGGCGAGGAAGCAGGAAGGGCTTGGACAGTTTAGCTTTGAGTATATTTGTCTGCAAACAGGGGTTCCTGAGGGGACCTGCTCCATGGAGGCCTCCAAGGAAGGACAGAAGACCCAGGATGGCACTTCCAGAAAGTCCCAGCTTGGTTTTTCCCAATAAGTTTGAAGACACAATTAAGTTACAACTTCTTTTGGGAGTCAGTTTTCCCATCTTTCACCAAGCCGCAGGGACATTCAGGGAACTGGAGAGATTATCCAGTGCTCAGTGGAGCTCCTCACCATCAAGAAGAAGAGGGTCCAGCTTCTAAAGAACAATTTCACAAGCAAGTGGTTGTTCTAACAACCTCTATGAAGATAAAGATTGGGACTGGTTGATCACGGAGGTCTTTTCTAATCTTCATGACTCTACAGAGCTCATGCAGAAGGTTAACTATTTCCCCCTCAGTTGAAAAGGGCCAAGCAAGAATTGGTCACTCAGCTCACCCACAGTTATTCATCTCAAACATAAATGGGAAAAGTTCTTTTCTCTTTTCCTTCCAATTGATTTAAAACTTTATTTATTATGCAAAATCTCCTGCAGCTCCATAGCCTACACTTACAGAAACTCTGCAATGCACTAACAGCTTAAAACCAGGAGTATCTTCCTCTCTCACCCACTGGATTGTTAGAGCTGGCTCAGAACATGAGGTATCAGAGTGCCCAGGTGAGCAAGAAGGCCACCAGCAGTCTGGCTTGGAGCAGCCCCAGGGTGGCCAGCAGCACTAGGGCAGGGATTGTCCTCCTGCACTAGCCACTGGGGAGGTCACACCTGGAATCCTGGGCTCAGCTTTGGGCTCCTCACTCCAAGAAGGTCATGGAGGTGCTGGAGTGTGGTCAGAGAAGGGCAAGGAAGGTGGGGAAAGGTTTAAAGCACAAGTGTGCTGAGGAGCAGCTGAGGGGACTGGGCTTGGTTAGTCTGGAGCAGAGGAGGCTCAGGGGAGACCTTCTGGCTCTCTGCAACTCCCTGCAAGAATGTTGGAGCCAGCTGGGGGTTGATCTCTTCTCCCAAGGAACAAGTGG
Organism: Bucco capensis; assembly: GCA_013396975.1. Classification (NCBI taxonomy): domain Eukaryota; kingdom Metazoa; phylum Chordata; class Aves; order Piciformes; family Bucconidae; genus Bucco; species Bucco capensis. The sequence goes on along the minus strand of VWZO01001553.1, from coordinate 142,744 downwards.
TAGGCCAAGAGGAAACAGCCTCAAGTTGTGCCAGGAGAGGTTTAGGTTGGACATGAGGAATGATTTCTTCTCTGACAGAGTTGTGAAGGCCTGGCCCAGGCTGCCCAGGGCAGTGGTGGAATCACTGTCCCTGAAGTGTTCAAAACCCATGCAGATGTGGTACTGATCTTGGAGGTCTTTTTCAACCACAGCAATTCTCTCAGTTTCCATTCTTACTCCAAGCAACAGCATTTTTTTGTTGCTTTACATTTAGCTACAAATCCTTTGTCTGCTAAAGGGTGAAGCCTTGATCTAGCACTATGCTGGCAGGAGGAGATGTGAACTTCCTGCCTGAGCCCAAACCACCACCACCATCAAGCTTTACAGCTTGGAATCACCTCTCTTGTTTCATGGGAAACTGCTGTGAGCCAAAGGCACATTGTGCTGCAGGATGAGATCCCAACTCTAGGTAGTTTCCATTCCAGCTCTGGTTATGCTTGGCTGAATAAGGAATTATTCTTCTTTCTAACACACCATCTCTTTAACTTCTGACAGCTGATGAGTTTCAGGTCCTTCTGTGAAACCACAGCCACGGATTTCCGGGCCCCAGTTCCCCACCACTGCCTCAGAATCACCACAGCCAAAGGACCCAGCCTGTGCTCTCAACACTCAAAGCCACAAAAGCTTCCTCTAACCTTCAAAGGAAAAATCATCCCTTCAGAAGTCACACTGAACAGTCTTCAGTAAGCCTGAGTGTGTCACATCACCCAAGCCCTCAACGGCCTCAAGCCACAGGCAAGAGGAGTCAGAAACCACAAGCCAAAATCAAGAGAAAACAAACCAAAAACCCCACAGAAGCTCCAATTCTGATCTCAGTCACCATGGTGCAAATCCCTTACAACTTCACAGCCACTGGATTCTTCCAGGGACATACTCATTTCAAAGCAATTTAGCCAGAAATCTGAGAAAGCCCCCAAAATTTCATGTTACTCAGCTAGCGTTAGGCACCACCAACTCCCAGCTCCTTCAAACAGGGAGTCACCTCTTGGTTATCAACCTAAGGAAGCAAAAGTTCACTGTCTATTCTGCTTTCTCTGCTCCCAGGCTCTCACAGCTTCAGTTATGCAGCACTCATTCAGCTTAGCACCTCAAGAAGAGGTGGAGAGGAGAGCTGTAAAAATCCTTTTCCAAACAGCACCAAAAGATTTTTGTCTGTTGTGAATTAAGAAAACACCCCTGAAGCGTGAAAGGTCTAAGAGCACCATAAATCATTCAGGATAATAAAATACAAGCAAAGCCTCCCTGGTGGTTGGATCCTCCCAGGAGGGTGATGATGGAAAGCAGACCCCAGCACCAGGTACACCAGAGCAGCCATCTGCAGGGCCAAGCACTGAAGCTCATGGAGCAGAGACGAGATCAACCTCTTCCCCAATGTAAGAAGCTCTCACACTGTTTCCTTCACCTCCTGCTTACCTCCCTGCCTCAGCAGCCTGTCACTCACTGAAGTTTCTGCCACCAGCCAGCCACACTGCTTCTCCAAAGCTTCCTTCCATAGCACCCCTTCCCCACAATGACCGCCTCATCTCTTTCCACGGGTGTGCCCCCACTCCATCCCACCCTCACAGCACCCACAAGGCCCTCCTGAGCCAGCTCCAAACCCTCCACCCCCTAGATAACCCTCCTTGGGTACCCTAAAGCTCCTCCTTTGCCCAAACCCCTAACCCCACGTTAACTAGCTCCACAAAAGCCTTCAGCCCAGGGTCACACCTTTGATCCACCCCAAAACTCCTGCAGCTCTGCCTGGGCCTCCTCCAGGAACCCTTGAGCCCAACCTCTGCCAACAGCTCCTCCAAGCCACTCTCCCTCTACAGCCCTCAGCCCACAACATCTCGGCCAAGGCTCCCCGCTTTAGCATCCCCCCTCAGCAGCCCCCGGTNGGGCTCCCCCCTCAGCAGCCCCCGGTCGGCCCGGGCGCCCCCCTCAGCAGCCCCCGGTCGGCCCGGGCTCCCCCCTCAGCAGCCCCTGTACCTCCTCAGCAACCCCAACCCAGCACCTCCTCAGCCCGCTCCCCCAGAGTTCTCCTTAGCCCGCTCCCCAGGCCCGACCCCTCGAAGCACGCAGTCCCGCCGTGTCCTCGGCGGCTCACCCGGGTTAGCGGCGGTCGCTGCCATTGCCGCTGCTGGGCTGACAGCAGCTGCCCCCGCCTCCCTCCTCACCGCCACTGCCAAGATGGCGGCGCAGGAAAACCCTCAGCGCTACCGCGCAGCCTAATCCGCCCTCCGCCAGGGGCGGGGCGGCAGCGGGACGCTGCGCTCCTATTGGTTCAGACAGAGGGCGGGGGGCGGAGAGAGCGTCCTTACGACACAGCCAGCAGGGTAGGGTGAGAGGAGCCAGCCAGGCCCCTAGCGTAGGGGGCGGGGCCACGGAGGCGGTGTGAGGAGGGGAGGGCGCCAGGGTCTGGTAACGTCACGTGGGCAGGAAACCGACTGGGACTGGGATGGAGATTGGGGTGGGGATGGGGACTGGGATTAGGTTGGGACAGGGATTGGGACTGGGATTGGGACTGGGATTAGGGTTGACACTACAATTGCAGTTTAGACTGGGATGGAGGTTGGGGTGGGGATTGGAATTGGGATGGAGGTTGGGGTGGGATTTGGGAGTAGGTTGGAGCTTGGGGTGGGGACTGGGAGTGGCAATTCAGGCTGGGCATGTGTTTGGGTTGGGACTGGGACAGGACTTTGGGGCAACTTGAGGCTGTTTCCTCTTGGCCTATCACTTGTTCCGTGGGAGAAAAGACCAACCCCCAGCTGGCTCCAACCTCCTTGCAGGGAGTTGCAGAGAGCCAGAAGGTCTCCCCTGAGCCTCCTCCTCTCCACACTAAACAACTCTAGTGCCCTCAGCTGCTCCTCAGCACACTTGTGCTCTAGACCCTTCCCCACCTTCCTTGCCCTTCTCTGACCACACTCCAGCACTTCCATGACCTTCTTGGAGTGAGGAACCCAAAGCTGAGCCCAGGATTCCAGGTGTCACCTCCCCAGTGCCCAGTGCAGCAGGACAATCCCTGCCCTAGTGCTGCTGGCCACCCTGGGCTGCTCCAAGCCAGGCTGCTGGTGCCCTTGTTGCCCACCTGGGCACTTTGCTGCCTATCTTCACCCACTGCAGACAAGTTTAGACCAAGACAAGCCAAGGACCAGCTCTAAATCACCTCTCAGGCTGAGGAGGACCTGGCTACTGCTGCATTTTTGGGGCTAAATCCTTCTTGACTCTCCCCAGCTCACTCCAGACCCACAGAGGGTCCCTGGAGCCTTCACTTACTGAGCCAAGGAGGTGGTGGAAGAAGCAGGTGAGAATTTAATCCTCTGGATTGTCTCTCCCTGTTACTGGGAGCATCTGAAAGGTGACTCCACTGTGGCCCTGCAGTATTCATGAAGCCTTGGTGACATCAGGGACCCACATCTGGGTATAAGAGCCCTGGAGCCAGGGAGAGGGGCACAGCATCCATCTGGCTGTCCAGCTGTCCTCAGGGAGAGGTAAGGAGCTGAGACTTTGGGGGCTTCCTTCCTTCCTGCTCTTTTTGGGTGCTGTTGGTTTCTCTGATGTCCTTGGGGTGGTTAGGGCTGGGAGTGGTTGCTTCCGGAGCCCAGATTAGCTGTATAAACACATTCAAAAGATGTATGTATGTATAGATATATATAGGCACAGGCCTATGTACACACAGCTGGCTCCACATGGCTCTCCAGGAGCCACTCACCAAGCCTCCACCTCTCTTCCAGCCTTGTAAAAAGCTGATGATCCACCCACTGCCATAAATGTCTCTCTCCTCTTCCAGCTTCCTGGGGGTTTTCCTCCTGGTCTGCTCTTAACCCCAGACAACATCTGTTTTTCCTAGGGCTCAACCTTGCAGCTAACCCACCAGGGAGTGTGAGGGTCCTGTGAAAGAAAAACAACTTCACCTGCTGCTTCCTGGGGAATTAAGCTGGAAGTTGGTAGGGGAATGGAGATTCCTGTGGGGAGGGTGCCTGGGACAAGGATGGTAAGACACTGTGTGTCCCCCAGGCTGCAACCAACAGCCACAACAAAGGGCAAGGAAGGTGGGGAATGGTCTAGAGCACAAGTGTGCTGAGGAGCAGCTGAGGGAGCTGGGCTTGCTTAGGCTGGAGAAGAGGAGGCTGAGGGGAGACCTTCTGGTTCTCTGCAACTCCCTGTTTGGAGCCAGGTGAGTTGGGCTCCCCTCCCAAGGAAGAAGTGGTAGGCCAAGAGGAAACAGCCTCAAATTGCACTAAGGGAGGTTTAGGTTGGACATGAGGAAGAATTTGTTCACTGCAAGAGTGGTTAGGCATTGGCCCAGGCTGCCCAGGGCAGTGGTGGAGTCACCAGCCCTGGAGGGCTTCAAAAACCACATAGACATGGCACTTGGTGACAGGGTTTAGTGGCCGTGGGGGTGTTGGATCAACAGTTTGACCTAATGATCTTGGAGGTCTTTTCCAACCTTGCTGGCTCCATGACAAGTAGCAGAGGGGTCTCAGAGAGGTCTCTTTCCCCCTTCCTCAGCACTGTGACCCACTGTGAATCCCCCAGGGATGCTGCTGGCAGCTGGGCTCTGGGGGTCACCCACCTGAGCGTCACCTGCATGGAGAGCACCATGGGGCCACCAGCAGTGGACGTGGACAAGGGCTTTGCCATGGCCTTTGTGGGGCTCCTGGGCCTCTTGCTGCTGGCCATGATGGTGCGCTGTGCCAGGCTCATTGTCGATCCCTACACTGCCATCCCCACCTCCACTTGGGAAGAGGAGCAGATCAACTGAGCCAGGCTCAGCTGGCCCCACAGACCCCTGAGAGACCCTCCCAGGCAGCACAGACAGCCCTCAGCACCCTTCAGGGCTCCCCACTGCCCCCCCAGACCCTCATCCTCTCAGATACCACCATCACCCACCCGAGGCCTCCCAGACCCTCAGAGCTCCCTGTTGCCCCTCAAGGACATCCCCAGCACCTTCAGAGCTCCCCATTGCCCCACAGCACCCCAAGGCCCCTCAGAGCCATCCAGGCTCCCCCCATGCCCCTCAGAGCCCCCCAACACCACCTGCTCTCAGGCCCCCTCACGTCAGAGTCCCCAGGACCACTCCAATCCTCCTTGGACATCTCATCACCTCTGGGCCCCCTTGGACCTATCCAGCCCCTCAAAATCTATCTGGTCTCTCAAGGGCCCCCAGCACCCTCAGAGCTCTCCATCACCCCCAGCACCGTCAGAGCTCTTCACCACCCCTAGCACTCTCAGACCTTTCCATTACCCTCCATTACCCCTAGCACCCTCAGACCTCTC
>VWZO01001553.1:102979-136415 GCA_013396975.1 Bucco capensis | reverse complement strand
TGGGGTTGGGGGGTCAGGAGGGCTTGGGACTGCAGGGGGCTGTGGTGGCCCTGGAGTGGGGAGCTGAGAGGAGAGTTGGCTCTGGGTGGGGAGGGGAAGTGCTGGGGGCTTTCTTTGCAGGAGAACATGTGGGGTTGTGGCCAGGAGGGAAATGTGGGCAGGGGGAGGTGGATGGGGCTGGAGTGGGGTGATGGGAGGGGGCTGGCAGAGGAGCAGGAGGTGGGGAGTGGAGACAAGGGGCTGCTTAGATACAGGGAGGCTGAAGGGAGAGGGGAGGATGTTTAAGTACTGCTGATGGAGCTAGGCTTGAAAATCTGGGAGACTGGATCTGCTGTCACCAGAGGAGGTGGGGAACATGGTGGGGGCTGCAGGCCTGGCCTGAGGAAAGCCCTGAGGCCAGCCTCAGGGCTCTGGGTGTTGTGATGATCCTTGAAAAGCCCAAGCAGGGCTGGAGAAGGCCTCTTCTGGGCAGCTGCTGGAAGTGAAGCTGTGGGACAGAGCTGGAGAGGCCTCTGCCAGGGTCTCCTCCAGACAGAGGGTTGGGAACTCTCAGCAGGTTTGGCAAGGAGAAGGTGCTGAGGGGGTGAAGTGTAAGGCTCTGGCACTCAGCACAGTTACTACAGGCCACCTGATCAAGATAAGGAAGCTGATGAGGCCTTTTACAGGCAGCTGAAGTAGCCTCGAGCTCACAAGCTCTGGTTGTCATGGGGGACATTTGCTGGGAGAGTTACACAGCCAGGCATATGCAGTCCAGTAGGTTCCTCCAGAGCGTTGATGATAACTTTCTAACTCAGGTGGTGCAAGAACCAACAAGGAGAGGAGTATTGCTGGACCTTGTACTAACAAATAAAGAGGGACACGTTGAGGATGATGTGAAGGTAGGGGCACCCTTGGCTGTAGTGACCATGAGTTGGTGAAGTTCAGGATTGCAGGCAGCAGGCACAGGGACAAGAGCAGGATTGCTACCCTGGACTTCAGAAAGGCCAACTTTGGCCTTCTCAGGGAACTGCTTGATAAAGTCCAGTGGGACAGGGCTCTAGAAGGTAAGGGGCCCAAGCAAGCTGGCTAGTATTCAAGCACCTTTTCCTCCAGGCTCNGAGGGAAATGGCAGAGGTCATTGCTAGGCTGCTCTCCATAATCTTCGAGAGGTCCTGGAGAACAGGAGAGGTGCCTGAGGCCTGGAGGAAGGCCAATGTTATCCCACTCTTCAAAAAGGGCAAGAAGGATGACCCCGGTAACTCTAGGCCAGTCAGCCTCACCTCCATCCCTGGAAAGGTGATGGAACAGTTTGTGCTTGCCACCATCTCCAAGCATTTGGAGGAAAGGAGGCTTATCACGAGTAGTCAACATGGATTCCGTAAGGGGAAGTCCTGCTTGACTAATCTGATAGCCTTTAATGATATAACTAGGTGGATAGATGAGGGGAAGGCAATGGATGTGTTTTTTCTTGACTTTAGCAAAGCTTTCAATACTGTCTCCCATGGTATCTTCATTGCCAAAGTTGAGAAGTATGGATTGGGAGACTGTGCTGTGAGATGGATTGGGAACTGGCTGAAGGACAGAATCCAGAGAGTTGTGGTCAGTGGAGCAGAACCTAACTGGAGGCCTGAGACTAGTGGTGTGCCCCAGGGGTCAGTGCTGGGTTCAGTACTGTTCACAATATTGATCAGTGATCTGGATGAAGGGCTAGACTGTACCCTCAGCAAGTTTGCAGATGATTCTAAGCTTGGAGGAGTGGCTGGCACACCAGGAGGCTGTGCTGCCATCCAGAGTGACCTGGACAGGCTAGAGAGATGGGCAGGGAGAAACTTAATGATATTTGACAAGGGTAAATGTAAAGTAGCTCATCTGGGTAAGAAAAACCCCATGTATCAGTACAGGCTAGGGACTTGATCTGTTGGAGAGTAGCTCTGGGGAAAAAGATCTAGGAGTCCTGGTGGGTTCCCTAGATGTCCTGGAAGCCTCTGGCTCTGCAGTTTGCTTGCAGTTGGTTTATTTTTGGCTCTTTGTAGTGTTACTTTAACAACGTATCTAGCATTTTCTTCCTGCCTAGCTGTGCTGCAGAGCAGGAGCTGCAGCAGCAAGGGCTCACCAGACTTCCCTCACATCTCTGGGGTTCAGGTGCAGCAGCAATGGATTCCCAGGAGATCAAAGAGCTGCAGGAGGAAGTGATGGAGGAGCTGGGGATCTCCATGGAGGAGTTGCAGGAGATCGTTGACAAAGAGCTGGAGAAGTTTGAGGGTGTGAAGCAGAGAAAGCAGCAGCTGGAGGAGCTGGAGAGGTGTGTGAAGCAGAAGGAGGAAGAGGTGGCTCGAGTCGATCGGCTCTTTGATGATGCTTCCAGGTGAGTGTGCTGGGAATGACAGAGCTGAGGTCAGAGCTGGGGTCTCACAATCCCAGCAGGTTAAGGGTTGGAAGGGACCTCTGGAGATCATCTAGTCCAACCCCACTACCAGAGCAGGACAGCCTAGAGCAGCTTGCACAGGATGTGTCCAGCTGGCTTTGGAATAGCTCCAGACATGGAGACTCCAGCACCTCCCTGGGCAGCCTGGGCCAGTGCTCCAGCACCCTCCAAGGAAAGAAGTTCCTCCTGATGTTCAGCTGGAACTTGCTGGCTGCTAGTTTGTGTCCATCGCCTCTAGTCCTGTCCCTGGGCACCACAGCACACAGCCTGGCCCCAGACTCCTGACCCCCAGCCTTGAAGGATTGCTAAGCAGTGATCAGATCCCCCTCAGGCTGCTCTGCTCCTGGCTAAGCAGCCCCAGCTCTCTCAGCCTCTCCCCAGCACAGAGGTGCTCCAGTCCCCTCAGCATTTCAGTGTCCCTTCTCTGGAGCCTCTCCATTAGTTCCCTGTCCTTCTGGAACAGGAGAGCCCAGAACTGGACACAATCCTCCAGCTGTGGCCTCCCCAGGGCAGAGCAGATGAGGAGGAGAACCTTCCTGGCCCTGCTGGCCTCACTTTTTTTTGCTGCACCGCAGGCTGCCATTAGCCTTCTTGGCCCCAAGGGCACATTGCTGTCTCATGGGCACCCTGCTGGCCACCAGGACACTCAGGGCTTTTACCCCAGAGCTGCTTTCCAGCAGATCATTCCTTCCTCTGTCCTGCTCCATGAGGTTATTCCTACCCAGGTTAATTACCCTCCACTTGCCCTTGTTGAACTCCCTCAGGCAATTTTCTGCCCTTCTCTTTGTTTCTTCCCCAGAGCCATTGATAAGTGTGAGCTGCTGGTGAAGGATCTGTACTCCAAGTTGGGGCTGCAGTACAGGGAGAGCAGCTCAGAGGATGAGGAGGTGGCTGCCAAGGCCATTGAAGTGATTGAGATCCTGGATGAGGAGGATGAGGAGGTCATGAGCATCGATGTGGGCTGGAAGCACAGCTGAGTATCTCCTTGCACCATGTTGTCCTGAGAGGGAGGGGTGGAGATCTGAGAGTGTCCTGGAGGAGCTTGGCTATGACAGAGATCAGCATAAAGGTGCTGTAGAGTTGCCCATAAGGGCTGAGGATGAGGAGCATCCCCACCTGTGTGGGCTGCCAGGCTCTGTACCTGTTCCATGGTTCCTGCTCTTCCAAACTGGGACTTCTCCCTCTTCCCAGCTGCCTGACTGCTGTCCCTGGCCAAGGCTTGTTGTGCTCTGGAGGAGGGTGGCTGGCTAAGAGCTGTGCTGCAGCAGACATCATGACAGGGACAGAGAAGGCATTTGCAGGGAGGCTTTTCTCTGGTACCTCCTCCTTTCAGAGTCTTCACCAGGAGGGATCTTTTCTCCCCAGGATGTTCTGAACCACTGTTTATTGTTTTTCCCTTTAAACACAGGTAACAGTAATCCCAGAATCACAAAGGATCAGACTCTGGTGAGTTGGAAGAGACCTGATTAGTGTAATTCTGAAATGAGGGTCTGCTGGAACACTTAGGACAGCAAAAAGCCAAGGTTCTTCAACCTAGGGTCCAAAATAGTGTAGCCAGCAGGAGTACGGCAGGGGATTGTCTTACTGGCCTGGGCACTGGGGAGGTCACACCTGGAATCCTGGGGTCAGTTTTGCACTCCTCACTCACTCCAAGAAGGACACGGAGGTGCTGGAGTGTGTCTAGAGAAGGGCAAGGAAGGTGGGGAAGGGTCTAGAGCACAAGTGTGCTGAAGAGCAGCTGAGGGGACTGGGCTTGGTTAGTCTGGAGTAGAGGAGGCTCGGGAGACCTTCTGGCTCTCTGCAACTCCCTGCAAGGAGGTTGAAGCCAGCTGGGGGTTGGTCTCTTCTCCCAAGGAACAAGTGATAGGCCAAGAGGAAACAGCCTCATGTTGTGCCAGGAGAGGTTTAGGTTGGATATTAGGAACAATTTCTCCACTGCAGGAGTAGTCAGGCATCAGCCCAGGCTGCCCAGGGCAGTGGTGGAGTCCCCAGCCCTGGAGGGGTTCAAAAGCTATAGCTGTGGCACTTAGTGACCTGGTTTACTGGCCATGGGGGTGCTGGGTCAATGGTTGGACTTGATGCTCTTGGAGATGTTTTGTAACCTTCATGGTTCTGTGCTTTTTGCTCTCCTCAGCTGCGTGAGGCCATGGCTGCTATGAGGAAATCTGCCCTGGATGTGCAGAAATTCATGGATGCTGTCAACAAGAAAACAAGTGCCCAGGAAGCCCAAAAAGGTGAGAGATGGGGCTATAGGGCTGACAGAGTTGCTCTGTGTGTGCTCTCAGCCTGGGCCTGTCTGCAGCCTTCTGAGTTAACTTCTGAGGAAAAGGGAAAAGTTCCTCCTGATGTTCAGCTGGAACTTGCTGGCTGCTAGTTTGTGCCCATTGCCTCTAGTCCTGTCCCTGGGCACCACAGCACACAGCCTGGCCCCAGACTCCTGCCCCCCACTTCTGGATTCTCCCAGAAGTTCCCTGATTAATAGATTGAACTATGAGGATCTATTAATGCCTAATTCCTCCTTTTCTTCAAGTCCTTTCTGGAAGCAGCTGCAAGTGCTGCAGTTCCCATAACATAAAAAGCTTTTCAGTGATGTTTCAGCCTCTCTGGTGGATTACTCTGTCCAGTCAAACTGAGCCACTTAGGCCAACTGAGGTGGAGGAAAGCAAGCACACATCCTGCCTCAGTTCTGAATGAGGTTGGGTGCAGCAGAGAGAGAGCTTTGGGGCAATTTCTGACTGGCTACTCACTTCTTACCCGGGCAGGTGCACAAACCCCTCAGGAACCTCTTGGCCCTGTCCAGCATGTTGGCCCTGCAGCCACTGGGAGTGATCTCAGCACTGATGGAGATTTGAACCTTGGCATGAGGATCCTGGGCAAGAAGAGAAGCAAAACATGGCACAGAGGAACTCTGATTGCGATCAAGAGGGTTGGTAGGTTCCCTGCCTGCTGGCACCACTCACTGCTTGGGGGGGACGACATCAAGCAGGCTTAGGGCAGGTCCCCTACTATGTCAGAGCACCTGGAAGCAGTTGTGAAAGCAACACGTCCCCAGGGGAGTATCTGACCTTCCAAATTCATTCCCAGAAGGCTTTCAGCTAAGCTCTGAAGTTGGGGTCACACAGAATCATGAAGGTTGGCAGAGAGCTCTAAGCTCATCAAGTCCAACCATTCCTATCACGCTCAGGCCACTAAACCATGGCCCTAAGGAGAGCATCTAGATGTTTCTTCAATCCCTCCANGTCCACTCTGCCCCAGCACCCCCAGCTCCTTCTGTGCCAGGCACCAAGCCAAGCACTCTGCCCCAGGCCTGGAGTCTTCATGGGCTTATTGTGCCCCAAGGGTAGGAGCTGGGACTTGCCCTTGTTGAAGCTCAGCCCATTGGCCTCAGCCCATGGGTCCAGCCTGGCCAGGTCCCTCTGCAGAGCCTCCCTCCCCTCCAGCAGTTCAATTCTCCCTCCTAGCTTGGAGTCAGACTTTGTGAGGGAGCACTCAGTGCCCTCACCCATATCATTGCTACAGACATTGAACAGAGCTGAGCCCTGGGGAACAGCACTGGTGACCAGTCACCAACTGGACTGAACTCCACTGAGCACTACTCTGGGCTCAGCCCTCCAGCCAGTTCCTTACCCAGCCAAGCCTAAACCATGAGCTGCCAGCTGCTGCAGAAGAATGTGCTGGGAGACACTGCCCAAAGCCCCACTAAAATGCAAGCAAATGCCATCTCCTGCTTGCCCCTTGTCCCCCATGTGTGGGGTCAGAGGGTGGAGGGTGGCTTGTGGGTGAACTTACTCAGCTGCTGTTGACTTTGCCTTGCTGAAATGTCTTCCAGGTGCTGGGAAGAAATACAAAGTGAAGTTCGATAACAAAGGGAAGAGTTTGCTCTCTGGCAACCACATTGCTTATGACTGTCACCCCTCCCCTGAGAAGCACTTTGTGGGCAGCAGGGTGGTGGCAAGGTACAAGGATGGCAATCAGGTTTGGCTCTATGCTGGCATCGTGGCTGAGACTCCCAATGTGAAGAACAAGGACAGGTACTGCGGCTCCTCCAATTCACACCTATCTCTGTCAGCTTTGTCTGTGTTTGGTTTGGTTTTAGGGGGGAAAAAGACAAAGACAAAACGTGGTGAGGCACTGGAACAGAGTGCCCAGAGAAGCTGTGGATGGATGCCACATCCCTGGAGAAGAGAAGGCGCCAAGGAGACCTTGAGGCCTTTCAGTACTTGCAGGGAGCTGAGAAAAAGAGGGAGAGAGACTCTACACAGGCAGACAGTGACAGCCCAAGGGGGGAGGGTTTGAAACTGGGAGAGGAGAGATTTAGATGAGATGTTAGGAAGCAATTCTTCACTCAGAGGATGCTGAGACACTGGAACAGGTTACCCAGAGAGCTTGTGGATGCTCCATCCCTGGCAGTGTTCCAGGCCAGGTTGGATGTGACCATGGGGAACCTGGGCTAGTGGCTGGCATCCTCCCATCAGGAGGCTGGGGCCAGGCTGTGTGCTGTGGTGCCCAGGGACAGGACTAGAGGCAATGGGCACAAACTAGCAGCCAGCAAGTTCCAGCTGAACATCAGGAGGAACTTCTTTCCTTGGAGGGTGCTGGAGACTGGCCCAGGCTGCCCAGGGAGGTGCTGGAGTCTCCATGTCTGGAGCTATTCCAAAGCCAGCTGGACACATCCTGTGCAAGCTGCTCTAGGTTGTCTTGCCCTGGCAGGGGAGTTGGACTAGATGATCTCCAGAGGTCCCTTCCAACCCCTGCCATCCTGTGTGATTGTGTGTGATCCCTGCCCATGGCAGGGGGTTGGACACTGATCTCTAAGGTCCCTTCCAACTTGAGGCCATTCTGTGGTTCTGTATTTGTGTATTTGCTATTGTGAGAGCTCAGTTCTTCCCTGCCCTTTCTGGGGATGGGGCTCTGAGTGCTGTTTCTTCAGTCTTCCTTAATCTCTGTCAGCTCTGGGTGGAGCTTCCATGCTATTACTCATGTCCCTGAGTCAGAAATTGTGTCTGGTAGTTGATCTCAATTATCACACCTCTTGCACTGCTCAAGGCATCAAAGGTAGGGTTGGGAAATTAAACCCTGGAAGCCTTTAGAAGCAGTGGCAGGTCTGGAGTAGCTTTTCCAGTAGGGGTTGAGCTCCTCTGGGAAGATGCTGTGGTCTGGCTGAGGAGGTTCACAAAGGATATCCTCTCACCCTGCTTGCTTCAGACATGACTCTGCCTTGAGGGCCTCAGTGTGTCAAGTCCTGTCTGGTGGATCCCTGACAATGAGCTGTGTTTAGTTCTAATCACTCCTCCTAATGCAGCCAGACTCTGTGTCCTGAAGGGATTAGCCATGACAGCCCACATCATATCCAGCCTCCTGGCTCCCCCTTAGGCACTGGAGGCTCTTCCCATGCTCTCTGTCTGCAGATGGAGCCCTGGATGTGTCCCTCAGCTCCCTCCCTGGGTTCCAGGCATGGTCTGCAGCCTCTGCTGCTTCATCCTGAAGGCTCCAAAAGGATCTTTTCTTGCTGAGATGAGGAGCAATGAAACTGTATTTTCTCTTTGCTGTGGCCCAGAGGGAGTCTGGAGCTGAGGGGAGAGGCCAGCTGTGCCTCTTTGGGAGCTCAGGGCTGGGGCAGAGCTGTTCTGAAGGAGCTGAGGGACATGAGCAGGCTTCAGAGCTCATCAGCTCCTGGCAGAAGTGCTCATCTCACGCTGTCCTCATCCACCAGAGCTGACCTGAGGCCTTGGGGAGGAGGAAGAGGAGAGCTGCTCCACTTCATTGGTAGGATGTAGAGCTGTGTTCTGTTCAGCTGCATTTCTAATGCCAGCTTCCACCCCTTCTCCAGGTTCCTGATCTTCTTTGATGATGGCTATGCTTCATACGTGAAGGAGTGGGAACTCTACCCTGTCTGCAGACCACGTGAGTGAGCTCCAGCCCTTCCTCCTTGGCTCTGTGACAGAGCCTGGCCTCAGAGGGTAGGGGACAGGCTCTGTGTGCCCTCTGGTCTCCTTGCATATGAAGCTGGCGGAGCTAGTGGCTTATTCCCAGGAGAGGGAGTGTGCTGGGACTCCTGGTGTGTGTTACTGTGGCTGGATGCTCTGTCACCACAAACCCAGGCACTCAAGAGTGCTGCTTGGTTATCCTTAGGGAAAGCTCTCTCTTTTTAAAGAGAGCAGAAGCTTCTCATTTGTGTAAGAGTCTTCCCTCCTCCTCACGTTTCTCCCATCCATCCCTTGCCAAACAGTGCAGAAGGCCTGGGAGGACATAGAGGATGTTTCTTGTCGTGATTTCATCGAGGAGTACATCACAGCCTACCCCAACAGGCCCATGGTGCTGCTGAAGAGTGGCCAGCTGATCAAAACGGAGTGGGAGGGCACCTGGTGGAAGTCCAGAGTGGAAGAAGTGGATGGCAGCCTGGTCAAAATCTTCTTCCTGGTAGGGGGAAATCTCTCTTGTCCTCTTTGTGTCTGGAGGGGCTGTGACTCTGTTGGCCTGAGCAAGTGCAGCTTCATTGCTGCTGTCAGCCAGGCCTTGGAGCAAGAGGCTGTTGTGTGTAGGAGGTAGAGCACCAGTTATCTCCCGGGGGTTGAGGTGAAGGTGAAGAATTTATCTGCATGGGAAAAGCTTAAAAGCCCTTGGAAAGCATTTTCCATGTGAAACTTGGAAGTGCTGTTCACAAAGCCTAGCCATGATGAGATGAGTAAGAAACAGAATCCATCATCTGCATGTGGAAGCTGCTGAACCTGGGGCTGCTTATCCTGGAGCAGAGCAGCCTGAGGGGGGTCTGATCAGTGCTTAGCAATCCTTCGAGGCTGTGGGTCAGGAGGCTGGGGCCAGGCTTTGTGCTGTGGTGCACAGGACTAGAGGCAATGGGCACAAACTAGCAGCCAGCAAGTTCCATCTGAACATCAGGAGGAGCCTTTTTTTCTTGGAGGGTGCAGGAGACTGGCCCAGGCTGCCCAGGGAGGTGCTGGAGTCTCCATGTCTGGAGCTATTCCAAAGCCAGCTGGACACATCCTGTGCAAGCTGCTCTAGGTTGTCATGCTCTGGCAAGGGAGTTGGACTAGATGATCTCCAGAGGTCTCTTCTAGCCCCTAACACTGGGATTCTCTTGAGGTTAACTGCCAGCCACATCTCCTGGCCAGATACAAGTGCTGCTTTGAGAAGCAGGAGAGAACACTGAGCAGAAGCTGCAATATTCTGCTTGCTGAAACTCTCCACATTGCAGGACAGCAGCAAACGCTCTCTGTGCCCACTCAGCTACCTTCCTGCCTCTAGAGTCATAGAATCCTCACAGTTGGAAAGGTGCAATTGTGATTTCCCTGCCCTTGTGCTGAGGAGTTTGTCTCCCAGAAGATCCTGGCTTCTCCAGCAGTGCCTCCTTAGCTGGGTTGAATTTCTGCCTTTCTCCTCTCCTGGCTGCACGTGGTCTTTCAGGAGCCTTCAGATCAATGCTTTGCGTTCTTTCCACTCCATTCTGCTACCAGTAAAAAGCCTGCCAGGCCTGTGTAGCTGTGGCAGCTCTTGCCTGAAGTGCTGTGAGCATTGCCTTCTCCTTGCTGCAGGATGACAAGCGCTGTGAGTGGATCTACCGTGGCTCCACGCGCCTGGAGCCCATGTTCAGCATGAAAACCTCCACAGCCTCCAGCCAGGAGAAGAAGCAGAGTGGGCAAGCAAGGACAAGGCCCAATGTTGGTGGGTGGCCTCCTCTTCTTGATCGTAGCTCCTGGCATGGGGGCTGGGGGGCTTGCTTTGATGGTTGCTTGGGTGTGTGGGGTGATTGGGTTTTTTTAAGCACAGCTCGTGGAGATTTGCAGTGAGCTCGTTCTCCTGGCTCCAAGCTCCAGTTGTGTGGAGTGGCCAGGATCCTTGTGAGGTGACTGGAAGCTCAGCCCGTGAGCCACTGTTAATTGTACAGAGGCCTGGTTTGGTTGCATCCAGGGACTCAGTGAATCATTTTGTGGCTACTGCAACAAACTTTGCTGGCTGGTCATGGGGTCCTGCTGGCTGCCCAGGGGCTCGCTCGCTCGCTCTCTCTCTGCTGGCTGCCCAGGGGCTCGCTTGCTGTCTCACGCGCGCAATCTCACACAGGCTTTTCCTCCTGATCCTTTGCTTTTGCCCCTTTCCCCAGGTGCTGTCAGGAGCAAGGGGCCTGTGGTCCAGTACACCCAGGATCTGACAGGAGCTGCTACCCAGTACAAACCATTAGAGCAGCTGCAGGCCCGAGGGGTCTCTCCCCAGCCTGCTGAGATGGAGTAAGTACCTGAGCCACCTCTCCCTTTCCACCACTACCACCTCTGTGCTCCATCCTCCAACTCTCAGCTCTTTCAGGCACCTCCCTTTCTGTGCAGAGGAGTCCTCAGGGGCAGGTTGTGCTTCCTGCTGATACAAAACTGCTTTGAATCCTGCTTCTGGTGGGGGGAATCTGTAACTAGAAAGGCTGCAGGCTGGCTAAGTGGGGGTGGGAGAGCAGAGAGCCCAGCACCCCCTGAGCCAAACTCAAGGCTAAAGCTTTGCAGGTGATCTATGTGCCAGTTGAAAGCCTTTTGCTCCTTCTCTTCTGCAAACCTGAATTGCTCCCTCGTGTCACAATCCAGGCCCTGGCCCCTGGCTGCCTTCTCTCCCTCCACTGGGACTCCCCTGCTCGCAGACTTCCGGGGCTTACGAGGAGCTGAGGACTCAGCAGCAGTGCTTGAGCCTGGAGCAAACCTGAGAGAGCTAAACCACAGCCAAGCCACCCACCTGCCTCCTGCTGCTGGCAGGAGCTGCTGGGAGGTGCAGGCTAGTGCTGCAGGAGGTTTGGATGAAGGAACTGGTGATGAAGGGAGCATGCTGGAGAACACCAGGGACTTGTGTCACTTCCTAGGGCAGAGAGATCTTCTCCCAGTTCAGTTTTGTCACCACTGTGGCTTCCCCATCCGGATCTGTGGACGCCTGGGCCCCTGCCAGCATGCCTTCTGCTCTGACTGTGCCTTGCTGTATGGAGAGAGGGGAGAAAGGAGATGTCCTACCTGTCAGGAAGCTGTGCAGCAAGTGAATCTTTATTCACCAGATGCTCTCCAGGTGTAGCAGCATCTCAGAAAGCCCAGCCTGGGGTCTGCTTCCTGCTTCCTCTCCAAGTACCAGCACAACCCAACTCATTCTGCCCCTGGATGGTGGGGCTAGCTTGGAAATGCTCCTCCTTGTGCCATGCTGACCAGGACTGGAGAAATGAAGCCATAAGAGCCTTGTTCCTCTTCTCCTGTGTAACCCAGAAGAGAGGCTGATGCTGAAGTGGGTCTGCTCCTCCAGCCATGGTCTAGGGCCCTGCTGGGGAACAGAGGGAAAGCTGGGCCTGAGCCCTAACGGGAGGACATCCCAGGCCCTGACACAAGGACACCCTGAGCCCTAACAGGAGGGGGTAGGAAGGTTGGGCAGTGCCAAAGGATGAAGATGACGAAGCTGGACTGCAGCCATCAGCCAGCCTTCAGTCTCCCTGGCTGCCAGACCTCTCCTTTTCCATTCAACAATCCTCAGAGTGGTTACAAGAAACACTTTTTCCTCTCTCCCCACAGAAGCTTTGACTTTAGGATCTCCTTTATAGATCCAGCACAAGCAGCCACTAGAGCCAAATATTGCCCTGCCCTGCTGCTGAGCAGTGAACTGCCTCCAGACAGCTGCTTCTCCTCTCTCCACCTCCCCACTGTCCCAAGCGGCTTAAAACACATGGGGTTGAGCTGATTAAAACTGGCAGAATGGTTTCTTCACTCTGGTGTTTTGTTTGCTCTGAGGAAGGCCTGCTTCTCTTCCATGGTGCCAGGGGGCTGCTGTCAGCCATTTCTGACTGTTGATAGTCCCTTGTGGGGAGCTTTTGTCTCTTGCTGTTGAGTCCTGATGTGTTTTAACACCTTGCTTTTAAAACAGATGTTGGCAGATAAAGTTTCCCCCTCTTGCTGTCACCATCTCCTCCTTTTCTGCCCTGATGTCCTTCCACTGCTAGGAAAACCTGCTGGTTGGGAGTGGTTTGCCATTCAATCAGCAGAAATGGATGGAAAACCTCCCTGGCTGTAGCCTGTTGCAGGTGCCTGCCACCTTCCCAGGCTTGTGCATCAGGCTGCAGAGGGGTTTGGGAGCTATATTCCCTTGAACAAGCTTATCTTGGTATGGCCAAAAGAATCCTGTGTGCTCCTTCCTCCCACACCTTGGGACTGGTGCACTGCCTGAGCCTCTCTAAGCTTTTCTTTGTGCTGGTGCAGGGCTTTCTTCAGGCACTGGTTTGTGTGCTTTCCTGAGAGGAAGGCTCCCTCTCACCCTCGTCAGGCTCCCTCTCACCCTCCTCAGGCTCCCTCTCACCCTCCTCAGGCTCCCTCTCACCCTCCTCAGGCTCCCTCTCACCCTCCTCAGGCTCCCTCTCACCCTCCTCAGGCTCCCTTCAGAAGCCATGTCTCAGTCTGGCTGAGTTTGGGCACATGCTTGGGGTTGCTGCAGAGAATCTGGAGCACAATTAGTCAGAAATGAGCTGATATTCCTCTTCCCTAAGGTGGAGGGAAATAATCAGTTTGGTTCGGCTTGGAGTGAACACTGTGGGGGAGACTCCTTCTGCCTGGCCCTGTCTAAATCCTCCTCCTGCCTCTGTGTGTGCCTCCTGCAAACTGCCTCCCTTCTTGCCTCCTGCAGGTGCTCCTCTGACAGTCAGCTGGCCCAGGCAAGAAAGCAAGTGGCCAAGAAGAGCACTTCCTTCCGTCCTAGCTCAGCCAGCCCGGGGCAATCCTCACCTCCCTCACCTGTGCTCAGTGATGTGGCTCCAGCAGGCAGGAGCAGTGTGGCCCAGCAGCAACGGTGAGCCAAGCTGGGGAGGCTTCTGTAGGACAAAGCTCTGGGTCCTCCTGAGAGTTTGGGATTGCTGCTGCAGGTTTGGGGCTTGGTTGGTTTAGTGTGGGTTGATTTGTTAGCTTTGTACTGTCACAGAATCATAGAAGGGACCTCTGGAGATCATCTAGTCCCATCCCCCTGCCAGAGCAGGAAACCTAGAGCAGCTTGCACAGGATGTGTCTATCTGGCTCTGAAATAGCTCCAGACATGGAGACTCCAGCACCTCCCTGGGCAGCCTGGGCCATGCTCCAGCACCCTCCAAGGAAAGAAGTTCCTCCTGATGTTCAGCTGGAACTTGCTGGCTGCTAGTTTGTGCCCACTGCTTCTAGTCCTGTCCCTGAGCACCACAGCACAACGCCTGGCCCCAGCCTCCTGACACCCAGCCTTGAAGGATTGCTGAGCACTGATCAGATCTCCCTCAGGCTGCTCTGCTCCAGGCTAAGCAGCCCCAGCTCTCTCAGCCTCTCTCCAGCACAGAGGTGCTCCAGTCCCCTCAGCATTTCAGTGTCCCTTCTCTGGAGCCTCTCCATAAGTTCCCTGTCCTTCTGGAACAGAGGAGCTCAGAACTGGACACAATTCTCCAGCTGTGGCCTCCCCAGGGCATGTGTGTGCATGCGGGTGGGTGCGTGCACGCGCGTGTGTGTGTGTATATATGTGGGTGCGTGCACGCGCGTGTGTGTGTGTATATATGTGGGTGCGTGCACGCGCGTGTGTGTGTGTATATATGTGCGTGCGTGCACGTGTGTGAGTGTGTTTGTATGCGTGCATGCGCGTGTGTGTATGTGTGAGTGTGTGTGCGTATACGTGTGTGCGTGCGCGTGTGTGTGTATACATGTGCGTGCGTGGGCGGGCATGCGCACGTGGGCGGGCGGGTGCATGTGTGTATGTGTATATCTGTATACGTATGTGTTTGTGTATATGTGTATACGTGGGTGTATACGTGGGTGTGGACGTGCGTGCGCGCGTGGGTNGTATATATGTGCGTGCGTGCACGTGTGTGAGTGTGTTTGTATGCGTGCATGCGCGTGTGTGTATGTGTGAGTGTGTGTGCGTATACGTGTGTGCGTGCGCGTGTGTGTGTATACATGTGCGTGCGTGGGCGGGCATGCGCACGTGGGCGGGCGGGTGCATGTGTGTATGTGTATATCTGTATACGTATGTGTTTGTGTATATGTGTATACGTGGGTGTATACGTGGGTGTATACGTGGGTGTATACGTGGGTGTGGGTGTGCGTGCGCGCCTGGGTGTGGGTGTGCGTGCGCGCGTGTGTATGTGTTTGTGTGTATGTGTATATGTTTGTGTGTGTGTATACGTGTGTGTATGTGTATATGTATATGTATACGTGTGTGTGTACACGTGCGTGTGTGTGTGTATGTGTGTGTATATCTGTGTGTGTGTATACGTGCACGCGCGTGTGTGCGCTCGCGTGTGTGTATATGAGTGTGTATACGTGCGCGCGCGTGTGTGCGCTCGCGTGTGTGTATATGTGTGTGTATGTGCGCGTGCGTGTGTGCGCGCGTGTGCGCGCGTGTATGTAAGCGCGCGCGCGTGTGTATGCGTGTGTGTGTGTGTGTATACACACATATACAGACACTGTCTGAAAATCCCTTGTGGTCTCCTGTGGCTTCTGGTGCGATAACTGTGCTGACAGCAGAGGGAGCATTAAACTCATTGCCCACGGGAAAGTGTGGGGAGTGATACCCATGTTCCTAGAATCCTTGGATGGGCAGGATGTGCTCATTAGCCTTCTGGCAGTCATCCTAGGAGAAGGACAACTCTGATTCCAAACCTGGGCAGATGGAGCTCGTTTAGCCCTGTAAGGCCTTCTATCTAAGAGAAGGACACTCTAATAAAACCTATGTCCTGAGGACTTCACTGCCAGCGTCCAAGCTTGCTAGGCCCTGGCAGATGAACCTTAGGACTAAAGGGTGGGTCCAGCTCTGCACATGCTGTGTCTCACCTAAAAAAAATCCATAGCGCAGGCTCAAGGGTGCTCTCTGCTATCCTCTTTTTATCAGCGTGCTTGGAAAAGGCGCTGATGAGGAGTGTGGATGGAGCCCTCCCTGGATCTTCGTTCACGCAGCCTAGCCATACATACAGTGTGTGTGTGTGTATATATAAACTTGTAGACACAAAGCCAATAGCAGACCCAAACCCCTTGATGGTAACTCCCTCACCATCACCTCTGATGCTGTAGCAGGAGGACTCAGCAGCAGCCAGGACTCGGTTCCAGGGGATGGATCCTGGAACTCAGGAACTCTTGGATTGTGATTGAAGGCAGAACAGAGAGAGTCCTGTAGGAACAGAGCTGAGCTGCTGATCCTCACAAGGCTCAGGTGCTCAACCATCAGGAAATGTAGAGACCTAAACCTCTCCTTATTTGTATTGGCTGTTAATTAGATGCTAAACAGCTTAATTGTGCACCTGTTTTGCTTGGGTCTTAGGCTTTATGGAAGAGACCCTAAGGCCCAAGCTCAGTGTCAAAGTTTTAAGGATTATGATGTATATGGCTTGGAATAGCTTGGTTTCACAGAATCATGAAGGTTGGCAGAGAGCTCTAAGCTCATCAAGTCCAACCATCCCTATCACCCCAAGGCCACTAAATCATGGCCCTAAGGACCACATCTAGATGTTTCTGCAACCCCTCCAGGGCTGGGGACTCCAGCACCTTCCTGGGCAGCTGGGGCTATGACTAAACAAGCCTTGCAGGGAAGAAGTTCCTCCTGACAGCCAATCTAAACCTCCCCTGGAGCAACTTGAGGTCATTGCCTCTTGGCCTCTCCCTGCTAACCCTGCACAAGAGACCTAACCCCAGCTCACTCCAACATTCCTGCAGGGAGCTGTAGAGAGAGCTAAGGTCTGCCCTGAGCCTCTTCTTCTCCACACTAAGCAAACCCAGTGTCCTCAGCTGCTCCTCCCCACACTTCTTCTCCAGAGCCCTCCCCAGCCTCCTTGCCCTTCTCTAGCCACACTCCAATGCCTCTGGCTCCTGCTTGGGCTAAGGGGCCCAAAGCTGAGCCCAGCACTCTCGGGGTGGCCTCCCCAGTGCTGAGGCCAGGAGGAGGATCACTGCTCTGCCCCTGCTGCTCACACTAGGGCTGATCCAGGCCAAGATGCTCTTAGCTTGCTTGGCCACCTGGGCACTCTGCCCCAGCACCCCTAGCTCCTTCTGTGCCAGGCACCAAGCCAAGCACTCTGCCCCAAGCCTGGAGTCTTCATGGGCTTGTTGTGCCCCAAGGGTAGGAGGAGCTGGCCCTTGGCCTTGTTGAAGCTCAGCCCATGGGTCCAGCCTGGCCAGGTCCCTCTGCAGAGCCTCCCTCCCCTCCAGCAGATCAATTCTCCCTCCTAGCTTGGTGTCAAACTTCCTGAGGGTGCACTCAATCTCTTCATACAGATACAGACATTGAGCAGAGCTGAGCCCCAGCCCTGAACCCTGGGGAACAGCACTGGTGACTAGTCACCAACTAGACTGAACTCCACTGCCCACTATTCTCTGGGCTCTGCCCTCCAGCCAGTTCCTTACCCAGCCAAGCCTAAACCATGAGCTGCCAGCGTCTCAAACTAGCACCCTTAAGGACCACCCCATCCCTTCCTTCCCCCCTGATTGGCATCCTCTCCCTTCTTCCCTTTGGCAGCCTCTCCTGCATCCAGGCCAGCAGTGGCACAGCTCAGCCCTTCCAGGGCATGCTGGACCGCGTGCCCAGTGAGCCATCATACCGCGCTCCGCTGGAGAAGCTCTTCTACCTGCCGCACGTCTGCAGCCCTAGCTGCCTGTCGCGCGTGCGGCCCATCCGCAGTGAGCAGTACCGCAGCAAGAACCCGCTGCTCATCCCGCTCCTCTATGACTTCCGCCGCATGACTGCCCGCCGCCGTGTCAACCGCAAGATGGGCTTCCACGTGCTCTACAAGACGCCCTGTGGCCTCTGCCTCAGGACCATGCAGGAGATTGAGCGCTACCTCTTCGAGACGGACTGTGACTTTCTCTTCCTAGAGATGTTCTGTTTGGATCCTTACGTGCTGGTGGATAGGAAGTTCCAACCTTACAAGCCTTACTACTACATTGCAGACATCACCAAGGGCAAGGAGGATGTGCCCCTGTCCTGTGTAAATGAGATTGACAGCACACCGCCGCCGCAGGTGGCCTACAGCAAGGAGAGGATCCCAGGCAAAGGGGTCTACATAAACACCAGCTGGGAGTTCCTGGTGGGATGTGACTGCAAGGATGGCTGCAGGGACAAGTAAGTGGTTTGTCCTCTTGTGGGGTTTGGGGGTGGAGAGGGGTGGAGATCATAGAATCACTTGGGTTGGAAGGGGCCTCTGGAGGTCATCTAGTCCAGCCCCCCTGCAGTGGGCAGAGACATCCCTGTTTAGATCAGGTTGCCCAGAGCCTTGTCAGGCCTCACCTTGAATGCCTCCAGGGATGGGGTCTCAACCACACCTCCCTGGCAGCCTGTTCCAGTGTTCCACCACCCTCGTGATGAGGAACTTTTTCCTAATATCCAGTCTAAATCTGCTCTTCTCTAATGCTGTCTGCCATGGGAATAGCCCAGGGGAGGACCTGGTCTGGATTTGGAGCTCTTGGGTGGTCACAGGTTTGACTCCAGGTTCTAGAATCACAGGATCTCTTTGGCTGGAAGAGAACTTTAAGGTGATCCAGTCCAGCTGGTGACCAGCACTGCCAGGTCACCACTAAAGCACGGTCCTCAGCATCACATCTCCAGAGCTTGAAACCCCTCCAGGGATGGTGACTGCACCACTGCCCTGGGCAGCCTGGGCCAGGCCTGAACAACCCTTGCCAGGAAGAAATTGTTCCTCTCGTCCAAGCTCCAACCTCCTTGTAGAGACTTGCAGAGAGCCAAAAGCTCTCCCCTGAGCCTCCTCTTCTCCAGCCTAACCAACCCCAGTTCCTTCAGCTGCTCCTCACCACTGTAGACCCTTCCCCACTTTCCTTGCCCTTCTGTGGCCACACTCCAGCACCTCCATGTCGTTCTTGGAGTGAGGATCCCAAAGTTGACCCAGTCTAGCCTTGTGTGCTCAGCTCTGCACATATACCTGCAGGAAGATGGAATCTCTTTTCCTTTCTGTGTAACACTAACTCTGGTCCTGGGTTGGTTTTTCTGTGTGTGTCTCTAGATCCAAATGTGCCTGCCACCAGCTGACAATCCAAGCCACTGCCTGCACCCCAGGTGGGCAGATCAACCCCAATTCAGGATACCAACACAAAAGGCTTGAAGAATGCCTCCCAACAGGGTAAGAAGAGCCATGGCTCCTCCTTCACAACCCCTGAACTTAGCGTCTGATGCCCTCAGAGAGGCAGTGTCTCCCAGAGCTGAGTGCAGGTTCTGACACTCTGCCTCTGCTCTTGACTCATCTGCTGACGTGTGGCCTGTGATCTCCATGGGTTCCTCTCATACCTGCCCCAAGCTCCCTTTGCATCACTAATTGCACCACATCACAGAATCATGAAGGCTGGAAGAGAGCTCTAAGCTCATCAAGTCCACCCATATCTATCATCCCCAGGCCATTAAACCATGGCCCTAAGGAGAACATATCTACCTTTCTTCAACCCCTCCAGGGCTGGGGACTCCAGCACCTCCCTGGGCACCCTGGACCAAGAGTTAACAAGCCTTGCAGGGAAGAAATTCCTCCTGACAGCCAATCTAAACCTCCCCTGGAGCAACTTGAGGCCATTGCCTCTTGGCCTATCCCTGCTAACCCAGGAGAAGAGACCCACCCCCAGCTCACTCCAAGTTCCTTGCAGGAAGCTGCAGAGAGAGCTAAGGTCTGCCCTGAGCCTCCTCTTCTCCACACTAAGCAAACCCAGTGCCCTCAGCTGCTCCTCCCCACACTTCTTCTCCAGAGCCCTCTCCAGCCTCCTTGCCCTTCTCTGGCCACACTCCAATGCCTCTGGCTCCTTCTTGTGCTGAGGGGCCCAAAGCTGAGCCCAGCACTCTCGGGGTGGCCTCCCCAGTGCTGAGGCCAGGAGGAGGATCACTGCTCTGATCATTTCCTGGGCTCCTGCTGTCTCCAGGAGGTTGTCACCCTTTTCCTTTCTTGCAGAGTGTATGAGTGCAACAAGAGGTGCAAGTGCAACATCAACATGTGTACCAATCGGCTGGTGCAGCACGGCCTGCAGGTGCGCCTGCAGCTCTTCAAGACTCAGAACAAGGGCTGGGGCATTCGCTGCCTTGACGACATTGCCAAAGGCTCCTTTGTCTGCATCTATGCAGGTAGGACGTCCCTTAGGGAGAGGCCAAGAGGCAATGGCCTCAAGCTGCCCCAGGGGAGGTTTAGATTGGCTGTCAGGAGGAATTTCTTCCCTGCAAGGGTTGTCCAGTCTTGGCCCAGGCTGCCCAGGGAGGTGCTGGAGTCCCCAGCCCTGGAGGGGCTGAAGAAACATCTAGCTGCTCTCCTTAGGGCCATGGTTTAGTGTCCTGGGGGTGCTAGGGATGGTTGGTCTTGATGAGCTTAGAGCTCTCTGCCAACCTTCCTGATTCTCGTGAGACACTGCAGTGTTGGTGTCAGGAGAAGCCCTGGGATCCTGACGGTGAACCAACACCCACCTCCTTCCTGTTTCCAGCCCCCCGGTCACTGGGCCATGGGACACAAAGCCACAAAATGCAGAAGTTGTGCGACATGGTTGCATTAACTCTTGAGATGAGACTAACCATATGTATCGCCCAAGCTCTGCTGCTCTGCCTTCCTGCCTCTCCCCTCCTTCAAGGGAGGAGCAACTTGCCCAGCTGGAGTTGCTCTTCAGAGATTTCCCTGGTGGAAGTCAGAAAAGCTCCAAGTGAGATCATCCTCATGCTGCAGTTTGTCATTACCTTGAGTTTCAGGGCTCTCCTTTCCCAGCCCAGCTTTGTGGGTGCTGTCAAGTGCTGTTTGCTCCTCCAAGAATTCTAGGGGAGGAGAACATTGATGAGGTAGGAGTGTCATTCCCTGGAAAACTCATGCTTGGTTCTCTCTTCCCCACCCCCAGGGAAGATCCTGACAGATGACTTTGCTGACAAAGAGGGCCTGGAGATGGGTGACGAGTACTTTGCCAACCTGGACCACATTGAGAGTGTGGAGAACTTCAAGGAGGGCTACGAGAGTGATGCCAAGTGCTCCTCAGAAAGCAGTGGGGTGGACGTCAAGGATGAAGAGGAGGACAACACAGGCACTGAGGAGCAGGAGGAGTCCAATGAGGACAGCTCTGATGACAACTTCTGCAAGGATGAGGACTTCAGCACCAGCTCCGTCTGGCGCAGCTACGCCACGCGCCGGCAGACACGGGGCCAGAAGGAGAATGGCCTCCTGGAGACAGCTTCCAAAGACTCAGGGCTTGCTCGCCAGGTTAGCCACGAGGAGACAGCTCTGGCTGCCCCCTGTAAGCTCCCAGTGTCAGAGGAGACCTCCAAGAACAAAGTGGCCTCATGGCTGAGCTCCAACAGCATGTCCGACAGCTTCCAGGACAATGACAGTGCTTCCTCCTTCAAGATGAGTGAAGGTGGTGAAGCCAAGGCCAACAAAACAGAGCTGCCTGGGGAGAGGGAGAAAGGCTCAGCTTCTGCCCTGGCCAACCCAGACAGAGACACAAAGACAGTGAAGAAAGATGTAAGGGAGGATTGTGGAGCTGGGAGAATGAGGGTTGTCTCTTCCCTGTCTTGGGGCTGGGAGAATGAGGATTGTTCCCTCTCTGCCTTGGGGCTGGGAGAATGAGGATTGTCTCCTCCCTGCCTTGGAGCTGTGGACAGCAGGGAGGTGAAGGTGGCCTCTGTCTCCCCATGCTGTTCTGGAGAGGGGGCTCAGAGACCCAGTGGGTGGATTGTGGAGGGTGGGAGGAGACCTGTGATCCTAACTTGGCCCTTCTGGAGCATCTCTTGCCCGGGTGTGCCTTGGAACAGTGAGGACAGCAACCTCCCTACACTTGGGCTGGTGTTTGGGGATTGGTTCCACAGGAATGCTCCAAAAGGGAGAGGTTTTGATGTTCTGTTCTTCTCTCCTCTGCAGGAATCTGAAGATAAAACCATAATTCCTGGGTAAGATTCCTTCAGTTGTATTTTCCTGCTTTTTTGTCTTTCCAAGTCTCACTCTGAAGGAATCCCTGCAGCTCTAGGGCTGCCCCTGAACTTCTCGCAGTGCCACTGCAAGAGGAAAGAGAGAGGTTTGGGCTGGGCCCTGGCACATGAACCATGTGGTGATGGTTGTCCAGCTCTGGGCCTGGTCCATGGACAGTCAATCTCCCTGGAGATGGGGAGATGACCCCCTCTTGTCCTCACCCCACAGGCTGAGTGACCTGGGAAGGATGTATGGCTACAACCCAAGCCCTCCCAAGCTGGAAGGGATCCGACGGCCGATGAGCAAGACAGCGCTGCTGCAGAGCAGAAGACATTCCCTGGCCCCACAGCCCACCACAGAGGTCAGCACTGACCCTTCAGCATTGAGGCACAGTCTGGAAGGGGTAGGCCTCCCTCTGCCTCACCTCCAAACTGCTTTGATGAGGACCTTGAACCTTAATTTGGGTTGGTTTGGGGCCACTTCCCTTCCCAGTTGAGCCACCAGCACAGGGATTGTGGTTCGTAGCCATGATTTCCTGGAGGGGGGCAGTTGAATACCTTCAGGCAGTGAAGAGATCTGTGGTCTAGGAAGCCACCCTTGGTTGTTAGGGTCTTCTCCCTTCCTTACAAAGCCCAGAGCACCTCATGGATCAGGCAAGACTTAACATCTCCCTGCTGTTTAAACCACTGCCCCACTCCTGCTCCGAGCACAGTGTCCACCTGCTTGATCCTCCTGCCAAAGAGCTTCCTGGAGCACACAGGAGGGAAAAGGGAGCCCTGAGGAGCTCTGAAGGGTTGCAGAAGCCTGAGCAGGCTCTGTGCTTTTTTTTTGTGCCTCCCCACAGGAGGTGATGACAGTGCTGAGCAGCACAGACAGCGAGGGGGAGAGGGAGAACGGACAGGCAGCAGCAGGGCAGCCTCAGGGCACCACCAACGACAGCGACGACATCCAGACCATCTCCTCAGGCTCTGAGGAGGAGGAAGGGGAGGACAAGAAAAACCTCACCTCTGGGTCAGGTGAGACAGTCCTGGGGTGGGGAGAAGCAAAGGCTGAGTGCAGAAAGTCCAGCTGTGCCACATGAAATGGCCAGAAAGCCCCGGGAAGGGCTGATGAGGCTGGGGCAGCTGTGAGCCTGGTGTGGAGAGGACGCTCAGGGCAGACCTCAGTGCTCTCTGCAACTACGTGCAAAGACACTGGAATGAGCTGGGGGTAGGTCTCTTGTGCAGGGTTAGCAGGGAGAGGCCAAGAGGCAATGGCCTCAAGTTGCCCCAGGGGAGGTTTAGATTGGATGTCAGGAGGAATTTCTTCCCTGCAAGGCTTGTTCAGTCTTGGCACAGGCTGCCCAGGGAGGTGCTGGAGTCACCAGCCCTGGAGGGGCTGAAGAGACATCTAGATGTGGTCCTTAGGGCTGTGGTTTAGTGGCCTGGGGGTGCTAGGGATGGTTGGACTTGATGAGCTTAGAGGTCTCTGCCAACCTTAGTGATTCTGTGATTCTGTGGCCCGCTCTGGGCGCCTCTTGAGACCAAGCTCTGCAGGTTCCCCAGTTCCTCAACTGCCAAACCCAATCCTCTAGTGGGTATCTAACAAAAAGTGATCCTGGGGGTTATCATGGCAGCTCTCCATGTGGAGAGCCGGGAGATTCCCAGGAGCCACCTCAGGGTGAGCTCTAAGCCGCATTCCCAAGGGCTTTATTTCCCCCTTGTGAAAGATGAGAGCGCTCCTGTGGGAGGCCAGCAGCAGGCCTGTGGACTTCCTCTCCTGGAAGGTGGAGGGAGAACCACAGCAGCTTCTGTCTTGGGCTGGGGGCAGGTCCTGCCAAGAGGCAGGTGGCAGTGAAATCCACACGAGGCTTTGCCCTCAAGTCCACTCACGGCCTCACCATCAAGCCCAGCAGCCTGGCGGCTGAGAATGGCGAGAGCGCGCCTGCACACCGCAGCACACGCCACTTCTACGACGGAGAGGAGTCCTGCTACATCATCGACGCCAAGCTCGAGGGCAACCTGGGCCGCTACCTCAACGTGAGGCCTGCCCTGCCAGAGAATGAGGGGAGGGGGGCCCTCAGGGCCTGAGGAGGGAGAGGGACCAAAGCAGGGTGGCCCTCAGGGGCTGAGGAGGGAAGGGGATGTATTTGGGGTGATCCTCAGCAGCTGAGGAGGGAAAGGATGTCTTTGGGGTGATCCTTGGTGGCTGAGGAGGGAAAGGGATGCATTTGGGGTCGTCCTCTGGGGCTGAGGGAAAGGGACAGATACAGGGTGGCCCATGATGTCTGAGGAGGGAAAGGGATGCATCTGGGGTGACCCTCAGCAGCTGAGGAGGGAAAAGGAATGTGTTTGGGGTGGCCGTCAGGGGCTGAGGAGGGAAAGGAATGTGTTTGGGGTGACCCTCAGCAGCTGAGGAGGGAAAGGGATGCATTTGGGATGACCCTCAGGGGCTGAGGAGGGAAAGGAATGTGTTTGGGGTGACCCTCAGCAGCTGAGGAGGGAAAGGGATGCATTTGGGATGACCCTGGTTGGCTGAGGAAGGAAAGGGATGCATTTGGGGTGACCCTTGGTGGCTGAGGAGGGAAAGGGATGCATTTGAGGTGGCCCTCAGGGACTGAGGAGGGAAAGGGATGTCTTTGGGGTAACTTGTCCTTTCAGTAGACCTATTCCTCCCCCAAAACTAGCTCAATCCAGTGAAAAAAGAGCAGGACAGAGAGGCTGCCTGGGCCCTGTGCCACAGCAGCAGTCACTGCTTCCAGCTCTGCTACCTTTGCATGCCCTCGTGGCTCTTCTGACTCAGCCCTGGCTGTGCAGGCAGGGGAGGGGATGGCTCCTGTTCCAGCAGGCTGCCTGCAGCAGCCAAATGGGGAATTCTGCCTGTTTGTCAAGGCCTGTGTTCAACACAGAGGCAGGAGCTTGCTCACTGGCCTTGTCTCTGCTCCCCTCACAGCATAGCTGCAGCCCCAACCTCTTTGTGCAGAACGTCTTCGTGGACACCCACGACCTGCGCTTCCCCTGGGTCGCCTTCTTCGCCAGCAAGTGAGTCACAGGCTGCTTGGCAAGAGCTCCTGGGGCAGGGAGCTCCAGCAGAGGCCCAGCTCCTTGCCTAGGCAGTTTCCTGCTCCTGGTCACCTCCAAGCCTGGCTTCAGCTTTGGGCTCCTCACTCCAAGAAGGACATGAGTTGCTGGAGTGTGTCCAGAGAAGGGCAAGGAAGGTGGGGAAGGGTCTAGAGCACAAGTGTGCTGAGGAGCAGCTGAGGGCACTGGGCTTGGTTAGTGTGGAGTAGAGGAGGCTCAGGGGAGACCTGGCTCTCTGCAACTCCCTGCAAGGAGCTTGCACCCAGGTGGGAGTTGGGCTCTTCTCCCAGGTAACTAGCAATAGGACAAGAGGAAACAGCCTCAAGTTGTTGCAGGGATGGTTCAGACTAGGTATTAGGAAGAATTTCTTCCCCCAGAGGGTTATGAAGGCCTGGCCCAGGCTGCCTAGGGCTGTGGTGGAATCACTGCCCCAGAAGTGATGATGTAGATGTGGTACTTAGGGCTGTGGTTTAGTCGTGGCCTGGCAGTGTTAGCCCTGGCTGGACTCGGGCTCAGAGGTCTTTCCCAACCACAATTATTTTCTGCTTCTTAGCAGCCCTGGTGGGGGGAGCTGGGGGAGGAGCTTCTCTCCATTTACACCACTTCTAGGCCTTTCCAAAGAGGAGAGGTCAGCGTGGAGGAGCAGTGTTTGAGGCACAGCCCTCACAGGCACTGCTGGAGCCGTGGTGAATCCCCGCCACGTGCCTCTGGAGCCCTGTCAGCTTGGCCTGTCCCCTCTGGAGCCCCAGGGGAGTGATCCAAGAAGCTGAAAGCAGTTCTGCTGGCTGCTCCTCCTTAGCCCCAGGGGAGACAGGACTGTGCTGCCCTGTCCAGCAAGATCAGATGGCAGCTTGCAGGAGGTCCAGCTCATCCTCCTTGCTGGAATTGGCCTCTTCTTCCAGCCTGTGCTCTGTGTGTTTCCACCTTCTCAGGAGGATACGAGCTGGCACGGAGCTGACCTGGGATTACAACTATGAAGTGGGCAGCGTGGAAGGCAAAGAGCTGCTGTGCTGCTGCGGAGCCATCGAGTGCAGGGGCAGGCTGCTCTGAGCCCCTCTGCCTCCCCTCTGAGCCCCTCTTCTTCCCCTCTGAGCTCCCCTCCCTCCCCCTGAGCCCCTTCATGTTCCTGTCAGGTCCCCTCCTTGGCCACAGGCTTGGTGCTGACTTTTTGCTTTGGTGAAGGTCGAGTTCCAGGTGCTGCTCACTGGCAAATCCCAGTGGCAAAGATGTGGGACACAAAGGGAAGCTGGGGCGGGTGTGCCAGCCCCAAAATCTGCTGCTGGGAACCTTCTACCACGTCCTGAGGGCTGCAGTCACCCCTGTGACAGGAGGAGGTTGCCCCAGCAGAGGACAAATCCCTCCCTGAGTGCTGCAGGGAGATGTCTTCAGCCAAGCCATTCCCTGGCTGGGCTGTGGACAAGCAGCACTTCCCAGTTGAGGACACAAAAGGCCTGCGTGTTGCTCCCTTTTCCAGCTCTCACCATTCCAGGGAAGTGGAATGGAGCTGCTGCTGTCCCTGTGGCCAGGGGAAGGCTCACTCAGCTCCTCCTGGGCATGACACCCATTGAAGTGGAAAAAAAAAAAAGAGTAGTCTTTAACTGTGATGTTGTAAAGAATCTTTTCAGTGTTCAAAAAAGGCAATAAAAGTATGTTTTTCTATTTAAAACCAAAACAAACAACCCAACTCTGCCCTGTAGTAGAGACATGGGAGGAGTAGGAGTTCACCTCTGCAGGGAAAGGCCCGGGGCCAGGCAGGTTGGTATCTGCCTGAGCTCAGGGAAGGCAAGCTCTCCAGAGGCACTGCTACCTTTTTTCCTTCCTTCCAGCAAAGCAAATCCTGATGAACTCCACTCCTGCCTCAAAGGGAGGAGAAGCTGCTTTAGCTTTTCTCCCCAGGCTTGATGCTGATTGCCTCCTCCCTTTTTGTTTTCATTCCTCCCCCTGGCAGCACAAGTCCAAGTGTCAAGGTTTGGTTTTGCTGAGATCTTTCCATGCCTCAGGCTTAATAAAACACCTTGAGCCTGGGCTAAAAAAGGGCAGATGTGGTGAAAACTGAGCCTCCACTCTCCCCTCACCCACAGGTGCAAAACAACCTCACCTCAGGGAGAGCTGGAGCAGGTCCCAGCCACCCCCAGGCCTTGGGCACCCAGAAGAGCTCTGCCAAGGGCAGCTCAGTGCTCACACAAGGGAGCCTTTTCTGTTTTCCATGCTAAATAAGCTTTTTAAAGGAAAAATAAAACCTTTCAAGGGCCTGGGCAAGCTCTACTTCCATCCTCCATGGCCACCTGAATAGCAGCTTTGTCATCCCAGAGCTCCTCAGGCAGCCCAAGGCCACGCTCCAAGCTGGGCTGGAACATCACAGGATCACTTGTATCTGGCCAGAAGATGTGGCTGGGAGTTAACTTCAAGAGAATCACAGACTGTTAAGGGTTGGAAGAGACCTCTGGAGATCATCTAGTCCAACCTCCCTGCCAGAGCAGGACAACCTAGAGCCGCTTGCACAGAATGTCCAGCTGGCTTTGGAATAGCTTCAGACATGGAGACTCCAGCACCTCCCTGGGCAGCCTGGGCCAGTCTCCTGCACCCTCCAAGAAAAAAAGGCTCCTCCTGATGTTCAGATGGAACTTGCTGGCTGCTAGTTTGTGCCCATTGCCTCTAGTCCTGTGCACCACAGCACAAAGCCTGGCCCCAGCCTCCTGACCCACAGCCTTGAAGGATTGCTAAGCACTGATCAGATCCCCCCCAGGCTGCTCTGCTCCAGGATAAGCAGCCCCAGGTTCAGCAGCTTCCACATGCAGATGATGGATTCTGTTTCTTACTCATCTACCACTTCCAAGTTTCACATGGAAAATGCTTTCCAAGGGCTTTTAAGCTTTTCCCATGCAGATAAAGTCTTCACCTTCACCTCAGCCCCCAGGAGATAACTGGTGCTCTACCTCCTACACACAACAGCCTCTTGCTCCAAGGCCTGGCTGACAGCAGCAATGAAGCTGCACTTGCTCAGGCCAACAGAGTCACAGCCCCTCCAGACACAAAGAGGACAAGAGAGATTTCCCCCTACCAGGAAGAAGATTTTGACCAGGCTGCCATCCACTTCTTCCACAGCTGTGGAGAGAGCTTGCAGGGGAGGGGAAACAAACAAAAAAGGGATAAAAATAGCCCAAAACATCTTCCAAACTGTCCTAAAAATGAAATCTAAAGGAGCCTGAACCACAGCCATCACCCCCCTGGGGGAGCCAGCGGCTATTGGCCCAGCCCCAGCAGATGCCCAAAGCCTTTAGGGTTTTTTTTTATACTGAAGTTTATTAGTTTGTTGTTTGTTTTTTTTTAAGTTTTAATATATTTAACCTTTTCTTGTCTTTTAAAAAACAAAACAAAAACAACAGATCAAGGTTTGGTCTGACATTGGTTACTGGTCCTTTACCCCCACCCCCTCTGTGCTGGGAAGTCTCACCCCATCCCAGGTGGATACAGGAGGGCAGAGCCAAGCTTGGCTCCTTCTGACTTCCAAATAAATAGAAACAAAAGGAAAAAAAAAAAACAAAAATAACCCCAAAATCAGTGGCCAATTTGTCCTATTAACAGCTGGGGAAGGACTAGGAGAGGCCATGGGGAGGGAGAGACTCAAAACCCATGGACAGAAGAGAAAGGAAAGGATTCAACTCCTCTGTGAGACAGTAAGTAGTGACTAAAGCCTGCAGCTTCCCTCCCAGAGCACTTCCAGCACTTCTCCTCCTCTTCAAAACACCTGGACTTGATCCACTCCTCCCCGCCTCCCAGCCCTCCCAAGGCTTTCCCACATCCTCCCTCCCTCTCCTGGCTTGGGGAAGGGGTTTCTTCCCAGGGTTTGAAGAGGGAGCTGCAGGATGTGACCCTGGAGGGCTGGAAAAAAGGGGAAATAACGCAGGGCTAGAGGCTGGAGCCCGGCAAGGGGCTGGAACTGACCTCTCCAGCCACGGCAGATCCCAAGGGGCTGCCAGGAAGGGAAGGAGCCATCCCGGAGGCAGGGAGTGAGCCATCCTCACTCTGCCTGTGCCAGGGCACCACGGTGGCTTAAGGCAGTGGGTGAAAGGCTTGACAGGGCACCGACAGTGAGCTTGAGGCAGAGAAGCTGTGCCCGGAGCCGTGGGCTCCCTCTCCTGAGGTGGTTCGGGAGGCGGCCGGGAGCGGAGCTGCGCTCTCCAGGGGTCCTGGTTAGCTCTACCAGACCAGGGAGGGAGAGGATGGAGGGGGCGGGGACCTTGGCGAGACACAAAGGTGGGCGAAGATCTGCCAGCTCACGGCTCCGGGGCTCTGCAGGGGCCCTGGCCACCCCTCACGGCTCAGAGACCAGGCCAGGGCACTCAGTCGGTCTTGCGGTGGTTGTTGTTGAGGACAGGGTGGCCGTTAGAGAGGGGCCCATTCTTCAGCACTGCTGCCTCCTCCTCCTCCTCCGAGTTGTCTGTCTCCTCACGGTCGCTTCTCTCATCCTCCACTACCTGTTGGGGGAGAGAAAAGGAGGGACTCTGTCATCAGCAACCTGTTTCACTGCTGTGCCTCAGTTTCCCCGCATCACAACACAGAATCCCAGGATGTTAGGGGTTGGAAGGGACCTCTGGAGGTCATCTAGCCCAATCTCCCTGCCAGAGCAGGACAACCTAGAGCAGCTTGCACAGGATGTGTCCAGTTGGCTTTGGAATAGCTCCAGACATGGAGACTCCAGCACCTCCCTGGGCAGCCTGGGCCACTGCTTTTGCAGCCCAAGGCTACCAGTGCTCCCCATGACTGGAGAAGCAACCACTGTGGTTTCTTTCCCACCAAGTGCGCTCTCCAGCCTCACACCCTGGGGGTCTCTCCTGCAATCCTCCCCACTTCCAGCCTCCCTCCACCCTGAGCCACACCAGCAGGGTCCAGCCTCAGCCCCTTGGCCCCGCAGCAGCGCTGAGAGCCCCCAGAGCCAGCCCCCAGAGCCAGCCCCAGGTCCCCTCCTTGCCTTTCCAGTTATGAACTTCTGAGCCATGCGTATGATGAGGTAGGCCCAGAAGATGTGCAGTGACTGCAGCACCACCATCATGAAGTTGAAGAAGTAGTAGCCAAAGAAGGCAGGGTAGAGATCCAGAGGATAAACCACTGTGCAGTGCATGATCCTGCCAGGAAAAGGCAGCTCTATTTAGGGCTCAGGGACCAGCAGCCCACCCCCCAAGTGGGTCTCCTCGCTCTCCCTGTGCCTCAGTTTCCCCAGTGCTCACCAAAAGGGCAGGATAACCAGGCGGGTGATGATGAAGACGGCAGCAAAGACGATGAAGATGTTGTTGCAAGTGTTCCTCCAACCAGCATAGTTAAACATCTTGGCAGACTGTGGGGTACAGAGGATGGGGTGAGGTGGGGAGGGGACGTGCAGCCTGGGCAGTGGGGAGGAGGCCATACCTCCAGCAGATAGTCTGAGGAGTCGTGCAGAGCCATGATCAAAGTCCCTGCGCGGATGTAGTTGGCGAACCAGGAGAAGCTGATCAGGATGATTGTGGCAACGTGGTGGATGATCTGCTCTTTGAAGTCCTGCACCCAGGAAAGGGGCAGCTGGAGGTTACAGCAGCCCAGCTCCATCCCCTCAGCCTACGCATCTCCATGATCCAGCCCCCTGAGCCCACATCCTGGTCCCTAACAGCTCCCACGAGGTGAATGAAACCCTGCTGAGAGGCAGGCCCAGAGACAGCCTCATGGGCAGAGCTCACCTTGCGCTTGACGTCAGAGGCAATGCTGAAGAGCAGGGACCAGTAGAAGGAGAGCTCGATGATGTAGTACCAGTACTGGGAGGGCAGCATGCTCTACAAGCAGAGATACACCTTGAGGGCATCCTCCAGGGGGGCTTGATCCTCTTCTGGGGGCACCAGCCAGCCCCAGGTGTGTCCTGGGGACCCTTCTGCACCCCATGGAGTGCAAACCCCTTCTCTGTGCATCAGCCAAGGGTTCCAGAGACATTGTCTCCAACCCAGAGAGACTCTCCCTCACCCCCAGGGCCTCCAGTTCCCATCTCTGCTTGCCCAGGCAGCTCCCAGGGGCCATGGGATGGAAGCTGGGTGCTCACCTGGATGGGGTATCCCTTCCACACCTCCCGGAGGTCATAGAACCAGGGTTTCTGTGGGACACAGGAAGGAGAGGGACACAGAGAGGTGTTAGAGGGGGTCAGGGGCTCCAAGAGGGACAGCTCCGTGCAGGGTGGGGGCAATACTCACATCCACTATGACAGCCATGCCAGCAATGAAAGCAAGAAGGTAAAAGGTGAATCGCCAACTAGAAAAAGGAAGCAGATGGTCCTCAGGTGGGCACTGGGGGTGAGGGAAGGAGAGGGATGGACCCCACTAGCCCCACATTCCACCCTCTCACCCAGTTGGGTGTCCCCAGAGCCCCAGAGGGTGATGGTGTGGGGTCTCACCTGGCCTCCCTGAACTTCTTGAGCAGGCTGGGCCGGTCCTGGTTGCGGCGACGGCGAAACCAGCGCTCGACCTGCCGCACACTGCAGCCACTCTTCTTGGAGAGCATCTCCACATCGGCCTGTGGCAGGGCAAAGGATGTCACCACCACGCCCCAGGGCTCCTCCTTCTGCTCTTCAACCCCCTCCCACCCACCTTGAGTCCCTTTGGGGAACTCTCTCCCCTCACCTGCTTGGGGTGTTTGGTGGTGGCAGCATAGAACTTCTCCAGCACGGTGTTGGGGGTGGCTTTTAACCTGACCTTCTCCTTGACGTTCAGCAGCCTAGCCAGGGGGGTGGCCACATACCTGGGACAGCAAACATCCCCATTTCTAAGTCACCTGGCTGACACACCCCAGGGAAGCCACCCAGGGACCCACAGCCACTCACTGCCTCAGTTTTCCCATTCTGCTGCTGCTCCTTCTCCAAGGTGGGGGATCCCACTGTCACCCCAGGGTTGCAGAGGCGACCAGCACCCCCAGGAAGTAGCAGGATCATATCCACCCCAGCAAAGGGTGTGTTCCCCCCCTTCTCCTGCTGTCCCAACAAAATCCTGTCTGTTCCCAGCCTCCACTTGCCATTGTTTGCCCAACAAATCACTCCTTACAGCCAAGGCCATGATAAGGCAGAGGATGCACAAAGCTGCCTCTGTGTGGGGCTACCAGCTCCCCAGCCTGGAGCATGGCCTCGAGGAGGCAGTCTAATGGCAGCCTGGATGCAGCAAGAAGAGTGTGGCCAGCAGGGCCAGGGAGGTTCTCCTTCCCACCTCCTCTGCCCTGGGGAGGCCACAGCTGGAGGATTGTGTCCAGTTCTAGTCTCCCTTGTTCCAGAAGGACAGGGAACTTGTCTCCAGAGAAGGGACACTGAAATGCTGAGGGGACTGGAGCACCTCTGTGCTGGGGAAAGGCTGAGAGAGCTGGGGCTGCTTAGCCTGGAGCAGAGCAGCCTGAGAGAGATCTGATCAGTGCTTAGCAATCCTTCAAGGCTAGGGGTCAGGAGTCTGGGGCCAGGCTGTGTGCTGTGGTGCCCAGGGACAGGACTAGAGACAACGCGCACAAACTAGCAGCCAGCAAGTTCCAGCTGAACATCAGGAGGAACTTCTTTCCTTGGAGGGTGCTGGAGCACTGGCCCAGGCTGCCCAGGGAGGTGCTGGAGTCTCCATGTCTGGAGCTATTCCAAAGCCAGCTGGACACATCCTGTGCAAGCTGCTCTAGGTTGTCCTGCTCTGGCAGGTGAGGTTGGACTAGATGATCTCCAGAGGTCCCTCCCAACCCCTACCATCCTGGGATTCTGTGATTCAGGCAGGACCCTCTCAGGGTGCCACGGCCACCCCCAGCCAGGCTGAGACATCCATGGGTTCATCACAGCCCCCTGGGGTGCAGAGAGAGCAGGAGCAGGGTGTGGGTGGGTGTCCAACCCCTCAACCACCACCCCAGGGAAGGGACTCACGTCTCAAAGAGGTGCCGGACGACAAGGAAGA
Organism: Bucco capensis; assembly: GCA_013396975.1. NCBI lineage: Eukaryota > Metazoa > Chordata > Aves > Piciformes > Bucconidae > Bucco > Bucco capensis. Next base: position 104,144 of record VWZO01001553.1, on the reverse strand, counting down.
GGAAGGCCAGGGGCAGGGTGATGTAGAGGTCAGAGGCTTTGGCATAGACTCGCCCATCCTGGTCCTCCAGGTCAGCCCAGGTGAGGTTTGCTGGGAGCCAGAGCCGTTCCCACCAAAAATAGCTGTACAAGGTCTGAAACATGCTGGAGGGAGAGCAAAAGAGAGAAGAGGTGAGGAAGACGAACAGGCTCCCTCTGGCCCATGTCACCGCTTCAGGCTGCAATGCCCCAGCTGGACCCGTACCTCCAACCCCCAGCTGGGCTCCAAGCAAGCCCCAGGCCTGGCCACCTGCTGGGGCCACTGCAACCCCCCCTGAAGCCGCACGGAGCAGCCGAATTCTCGGCTCTGGCACCGAGGGACTTTGCTCCCTGAGGCAGAGAGGTCAGAGAGTGATGATTAACTGAGGGCAGCTCTCGCTTCCGACTGCCGGCACCGATCCTTGGCACGGGCCTGAGGGAGGAACTGGGCCCCCAGGCTCCAGGACTTCCCCACAGCATTGGCCAGGGGCGGACACAACGCCGGCAGCACGAGGGCATGAAGAGCAGTGCCCGGGGCACTTTCTGTGCTGGCAATCCAGGGTTGATCCTAGGCACGTAGCCCAGTGCCAGGGGAGAGGGAAACTGAGGCACGGAGAGGGAAACTGAGGCACGGAGAGGGAAACTGAGGCACAAAGCGCACCAGCAGCAGCCCTGGGCCAGGCAGCTGGAGCGTGCAGCGCAGAATTAGGGATTTGCGGTGGCACAAAAGAGCACCTTTGTGCTTGCAAAGGTCCCCGAGGGGCACCACGGCAGGTCACCGGCAGGGGACAGGCACCCTACCGCGGGGTCAGCACAGCACGGCTTCTCCATCCCCTCCTTCCACCGGCCATCAGCCGGTTGTTCCCTCCTCGTGGAGCTGGGGTGAGGGTCAGGGGGAATCTCCCTCCATCTCCTGGGACGCAAATCCCTGGGATTTAGGTTAGGGCCAAGGAGATTTCGCTCCGGGCAGGGAGAAGAGGAACCACCGGGCCTGGTTTCACAAGGCGAGGCCGGAGTGTGCCCTGATTCTGAGCGCAGCTAACTAGCAGGGCAGGAGCCGAGCGTGGGAGGACTCGGGGTGAAGCCCCGGTCAAGGCAGGTGGCATTTCCAGCCCCGGGGAAACGCGAACAAGGGGACTCGTCTGCCG
>VWZO01001553.1:79137-90335 GCA_013396975.1 Bucco capensis | reverse complement strand
CATGGGGACTGGGTGCTCAGGGGAGCAGGGTGCACGTGTGTCCGGGGGCAGGAGGACTGCGTGCCCAAGGGAGCAGGGTGCAGGAGGACTGGGTGCAGGGGTGCTCAGGAAAGCAGGGCACCCACTCTCACTTGGAGTGCATGGGGACTGGGTGCCTAGGGGAGCAGGGTGCAGGGGTACCTAGGGGCTGGAATGCAGGGGGAGCCGACCTCAGGGGGACTGGGTGCCTGGGGAACTGGAGTGCAGTGGGAGGTGGGTGCTCAGGGACTTGGTGTGCATGGGGACAGGGTGCCTAGGGAAATAGGATGCAGGGAATACTGGAGTCTAGGTGTCCAGGGGTTTGGGGTGCAGGGGGCATTGGGGACACAGAAAAACAGGACACCCACTCTCGCTTGGGGTGCATGGAGGCTGGGTGCTTAGGGAAGCAGGGTGGAGGGGGAGCTGGGTGCATGAGGACTGAGTGCCCAGGGAACTTCTGGGGGGCAAGGGGAGGTGGGTGCATGGAGACTGGGTACCCTGGGGCTTGGTGGGTGCCCTGCTCTTCTGGGCACCCACTCTGGCTTGGGGTGCATGAGGACTGGGTGCCCAGTGGAGCAGGATGCAGGGTGGCTGGGTGCCCAGGAAAGTGGGGGGACTGGGGTGCAGGGCAGGGGGAAGCAGGGTGCACAGAGGATCAAGGTCCCTGAGTGGGGTGCACTCATCCCTTCTGGAGAGAGGAGCTGCTCATGTGCTGCCCCTCAGCCCCATGACATCCCAGGCTCTGGTAGCACAGGCACACTGTGGGGACACTCCAAGCCAGTCCCACACCTGGAGGAACTACCCAGCACCTCCTACCCCACCCCTACAGCCCTGCTCTCACAGCACGTGGGTGCAGGCACAGGCAGCGCTCTTTGTTGTTTACTTCCTTGCCTTATACCAAATCTGGGTTAAGGCAATAAATGTCACCAAAAAAGGGCCTGAAGACAGGGCAGCTCCCTCCAGCAGGATGGGATGGGAAGGGATGGGATGGGAAGGGCACCAGGGCTATTCAGAGAGAGACAGGGGATTTACTTTTTCCTGGTACTGCAGGCAAGGAGGAAAAAAAACGCGGTTGAACGGTTGTGTTTTAGGGAACAGCCAGCCCTAAACTCACCATTTTTGGACACACTACTTTTGGTTTGAGGTTGAAATACTAAAGGCTCCCAGGGTTGTGATGCTGTCCTCCAGGGCAGGGAGGTCCCCATCCCTGCTCCCAGAGTTGCTGGTGGCCAGGTTGGGTTTTCCCATTCTCCCTGAGGCCCTGATGTGCCCAAATTTCACCACATGCCCCCAAAGCATGAGGCTTTTGTGCCAGAAATGGAGCCTGGGCTGCTCTCATCCCAGGGATTCAGGGCTGGCTGTGCTTTAGGGGTGGCAGGACCCTTGTCCGCTGCTGCTGCTGCTGGCTGGGAGGTGGGTGCTTGTGGGTGGCTCTGGGGACACTGGTGTGTCCCCTCACAGAGTGTTAGGGCTTGGAAGGGACCTTTGGAGATCATCTAGTCCAACCTCCCTGCAAGAGCAGGACAGCCTAGAGCAGGACCACCTAGAGCAGGTGGCACATGCTGTATCCAGCTTCCTTTGGACTATCCCCTCTAGAGCAGCGAAGGGGTAGGAGGGACGAGCCTGGCTGGGCTTNGCAGGAGCACATCCGCAGCCACCAGGAGGTCCACGTGGTGATGGGCAATGAATCATGTGACCTGGACTCCACCGTCTCCGCCCTGGCCTTGGCTTACTTTCTGGCGAAGGTGAGGGTGCCCCGCAGGCTCGGGGACAACGAGTGGCCTGGGGGATGCCTCACCAGCTGTCCCCCACCCCGCCACAGAGCTCCCCGGTTCCCCAAGCCATCTTCATCCCGCTGCTGAACATCCCTCGTGCTGACTTCACCCTCCGGACGGAGACAACGTTCCTGCTGCAGGAGCAGGGAATCGCTGCCTCCTCGCTCATCTTTCGGGATGAGCTCGACCTGGGGGGGCTGCACCGCTCCGGGCTGCTCTCCCTGACGCTGGTCGATCACCACGTCCTGCCCTGGTGAGCCGGGGCAGGGGGACAGGGGTCAAGCAGGGCCACCGCCTCCCCCTCCAAAAGCCTCGCTTGGTTTTTGGCTCAAGGGTGGTAAAATCCTTCCCTTTCTGGGGTGTTTTTAGGGCAGGAGGAGAGGAAGAGAAGGGCTTTGCAGCCTCTGGAGGGGTGCTGCAGGCCGGGGCCATGCCGGGGTTCTCACCCTCCTCGTCTCCTCCCGCAGCACCGATGCAGCCCTGGAAGAAGCTGTGGTGGAGGTCCTGGACCACCGGCCCCTGGAACGGCACCGAGCGCCCAGCTGCCAGGTGACAGCAGAGCTGGTTGGCTCCTGTGCCACCTTGGTGACAGAGAGGATTGCCCAAGGTCCCCCAGGAGTGCTGGACAGAGTGACAGCTGCACTGCTGCACGGTGAGGACTGGGGCCCTTGTGGAGCACCTCCCAAGGGCGACAGGGACCATGGGTGGCCCCTGGTTGTCCCCTCCTGAGCCCCATCCAAGGGGGGCAGTAATGATGGCCCTTTGTTTTACCCTCGTGAGCCCCATCTGAGGGGGACAGTGACAATTGCCCCTGATTGTCCCCTCCTGAGCCCCATCCAAAGGGCATGGTGACCATAGATGACCCCTGGTTGTCCCCTCCTGAGCTCCATCCGAGGGGCACAGTGACAGTAGTCCCTGATTGTTCCCTCCTGAGCCCCATCTGGGGGGACAGTGATGATGGATCTCTCCTGGCTGTCCCCTCCAGGCACCATCTTGCTGGACTGTGTCAACCTGAACCCAGCTGCTGGCAAGGTGACCCCCAGGGACGTGGCCTGTGTCTCCCTGCTGGAGGCAAGGTTCCCTGAGCTGCCAGCCCGTGACACCATCTTTGAAGCCCTACAAGCGGCCAAGTTCGACGTCTCAGGTCTGCTGGTGGCATCCAAAGGCCAGCTAGGAGCTGGTGCTGGGCCATTCCCCTCTCCCTGGGGACAAGGACATGTTCCCCAGGGCTCCCAGCCAAGCCATGTCATCTGCCAGGGCTGACAACGGAGCAGATGCTGCGCAAGGACCTCAAAGCTCTCTCTGCTGATGAGCAGCTCCTCGCCATCAGTGCCATCTATGTGGACCTGGAGGTGAGGCTCAGCAGGGCAAGGGGGAAACTGAGGCACGATGAGGACAGTGAGGTGCCACCCACCAGCCTCTCTCTCTGTGTCCCTCTCTAGACCTTCCTACAGCGTCCTGGCTTGCTGCAGGACCTGGATGCTTTCTGCCAAGCTCGGGGCTACACAGGGCTGGTGGCCATGATGATCTGCTTTAAGGAGCACAGGGAGCCCTCCCGGCAGCTCGCAGTCTACAGCCAGGAGGAGACCTTCCTCACCACGGTGAGGGAGGGGAGCAGGTGCCCCCAGCCCTGGGGGGTCTGGAATGGGGGAGCTGGGCACTTCTCAGCTGCTCTTCACCCCAAAACCCCCCAATTTTCAGGGTGCTGAGGGGTGTCCCAGCTGCAGTGCTCCCTCCTTTGCAGCTATGTCGAGCACTGGAGGAGGCAAGCACACCATCCCTGCACCTCCAGCCCCTGCCCAGCCCTTGGTCCTGCGTGGCCACCTACAGCCAGGGCAATGCCTTGGCCTCAAGGAAGAAGGTGCTCCCCATCCTGCGGGCAGCTCTGGGGGTGCCTGGTGCTGCCGAGGGGCCTGAGGAGGAGGTGGTCCCACCCCCCACCCCCGTGAACAGCCTGGTGGAGGAGTGTCCCCTGGCCCAGGCTGTGCCCCCGCTCTGTCCCCTGGATGTCCTGGAGCGGGTCAGCCGCATTGCAGCTGGGCAGCCCCCTGGCTCCCCCAAATAACAGGGGGCACCTGCTGCCTTTTCAGGGGTTGGGGGGACTCTGGGCAGGTCCTGGCAGGGTGCTAGGCTGGGGGAGGTTGCAGCACTCATCAGTAGAGCTCAGCTTCCTGCTGGCACGGGTCCTCATTGTCATTTGTCTCCCCCTGCCCCAACAGCCGTGCTTGGGTTCGGACCCCCCAAGGTGGGTTTTGGGGGACCCTGCAGCCAAGTAGGGGGCTACGGTAGCTCCTGCACCCACTTAATGAAAGCACTGGGGTGGAGTTAACGAATTCTTTCTCTTGGGGGGCCTGCAGGGGGTCCCAGATGGTGGGTGGAATGCACATCCAACCCAGGACTGTTCTGCCCCAACTGCTCCAAGGAATAAATTTCCTCTTTTTTTCATCCACTTTTGGCTCTTGGTTCTTCTTCTGTGACAGGTCCAGCACTGCCCCACTCACATTGGAGGTGCCCAGAGGGGGAACCTCCTCATTTCCTGAGGTACACACAGAATCACTGAGGTTGGCAGAGAGCTCTAAGCTCATCCAAGTTCAACCATCCCTAGCACCCCCAGGCCACTAACCCATGGCCCTAAGGAGAGCAGCTAGATGTTTCTGCAACCCCTCCAGGGCTGGGGACTCCACCACCTCCCTGGGCAGCCTGAACCAAGACTTAACAACCCTTGCAGGGAAGAAATTCCTCCTGACAGCCAATCTAAACCTCCCCTGGGGCAACTTGAGGCCGTTGCCTCTTGGCCTCTCCCTGCTAACCCTGCACAAAAGACCTAACCCCAGCTCACTCCAACGTTCTTGCAGGGAGCTGCAGAGAGAGCTAAGGTCTGCCCTGAGCCTCCTCTTCTCCACACTAAGCAAGCCCAGTGCCCTCAGCCGCTCCTCCCCACACTTCTTCTCCAGAGCCTTCCCCAGCCTCCTTGCCCTTCTCTGGCCACACTCCAATGCCTCTGGCTCCTGCTTGGCCTGAGGGGCCCAGAGCTGAGCCCAGCACTCTAGGGGTGGCCTCCCCAGTGCTGAGGCCAGGAGGAGGATCACTGCTCTGCTCCTCCTGCTCACACTAGGGCTGATCCAGGCCAAAATGCTCTTAGCTTGCTTGGCCACCTGGGCACTCTGCTGCCTCCTGCTCAGTCCACTCTGCCCCAGCACCCCCAGCTCCTTCTGTGCCAGGCACCAAGCCAAGCACTCTGCCCCAAGCCTGGAGTCTTCATGAGCTTATTGTGCCCCAAGGGCAGGACACCCTCCCCCACCCCATCAATCCCCTCCCCAGGTCAGAGGAGTGTTTTGGTGTCCCATAGCATGCATGGGAAGGGCTCAGTGTGGCTGAACCCCTAAATCTAGCCCAGCCAAGAGGAAACCAGTTGTACCATGAGGATCCGTGGCATCTGCTGGCTTCAAATGTGGCCAAACCAGTTTGGCTGAGCCACTGGTGGGGAGGCACAGGGCAAGAGGCTCTCCAGACATGAGCAGTGCAGGGAGTCTCAGAGGTCTCGTAGAGGGTTGGGCAGGGCTGCAGTGTGGGATCCTTGGGGAGCATCCTGCAGCTGAAGGCAGCTGTTGGCATCTGCTTGTGGTTTGAAAAGAGGGTAGGAATGCTGGAAAGTGGGAAAGGGAGGCAGTTTGGGATGGAGCTGCTGGGAGATGGGAGAGCCCTGGGGCTGAGGGGCTGGTAGGTGACAGTGACAAGGATGGCCACAGGAACAGCTGCTGGGGATGGCCTGGACCTGAGCAATGAGTGGCAGGACAAGGACTTCCCTGGGTTAAGGGGGTGATGACAGCAGCACCCCAAAACCTGCTCCTCACCAGGGTCCTGGACCCCTCACCTTGTTCCCTCCAGGCCCCTGCTGGAGGGGGCAGAGGAGCTGCTGGCAACAGCAGCAACCTCAACCTCCACGCACTGGAGATGCCTTGAGTGGGAGGGGGAGACCCTGCTGGTGTCAGGGCACAGGGGGTGACCCCCAGCTTCCTTCTCCCCAGACAGGAGCATCCCCCAGCACGGCTATGTGATGGATAACTTGCTCAGGTTGAGGGTAGTGAGTCTGGGATCCTTCCCACATGGCCCATGCCTCAGTTTCCCCAAGCTGAGCCACACTGTCCCTCCAGGTCCATTGTGGCCATGCTGGAGAGGATGGTGGCCAACCATGGCAGTGATGTGGGGGCAGATCCCCTCCTTCAGCTGGGGGAAGCAGTACCACTGAGCCATGGGCCCCGTGGTGAGCATCCTAGGGCAGGTGGCAGTGAACATGCTGGGATCACAGTGAGCCCTGGAGCATCCTGGTCCTTCCCAGGCTCTTGAAGAGGCTCCATGCTGTAACCATCATCCACCCCACCTGGAGCTTGTGACACTCACAGCCCTTTCTCAGGTAGGTTTGCTCACACTTGCACGTGCAAGACGTTGCACAGGGATGCTCACCTCGTCCTCGGGGCTTCCCCTGCCAGCTCCTGGTGGGCTGACTGGGCTGACTTTGTCACCAAAGCTGTAAGTGGCTGGCAGGACCTGAGCCTCAGCATCTAACCCAGCAGCAAGAGAAAGTTTGCTGCCAACCTGCAGGAGCTCTCCCAGCTCATCCCCTTGGAGCTGGAGCTCACAGAATCACAAAGGTTGGCAGAGAGCTCTAAGCTCATCAAGCCCAACCATCCCTATCACCCCCAGGCCATGAAACCATGGCCCTGAGTACCACATCTAGATGTTTCTGCAACCCCTCCAGGGCTGGGGACTCCACCACCTCCCTGGGCAGCCTGGAGTTGGAGCAAGCCTCTTGGAGTCTCCTCCATGAGGCCAGCATTCCAGGGAGGTTCACACAGGTCCAGCCATGGATCCTCTTCTCTCCCCACAGGCTGCAGTCCAGCTGGGATGGCAGCCAGAAGGCACCATGGTGAGCAGGACACACAGGGACAAACAGATGGCTCTCAGCATGCCCAGAGCAGCCCCTGAGCACCCCTGGGGGAACAAAGGACAGGGATGGGTGTGTGGTGCCCTGCAAGGTCTGGACTCTCCCTGGCAAAGCAGAGCAGAGGGAGGGGAGGAGCCCTGCAGCAGCTCCTGGATGTGCTCCTCAGGCCAGCACAAGGGCTTTGTTTTGAGGGGTGGTGGGTTTTCCCAAGAGAAGGACTCACTTGCAAGCATCCCGGCGCAGGGGAAAGGCTCTGCCAGGCAGCACCTGCTCATTACCATTTAATCCTGGCACTAACTGAACTATATACACCCGCGCCTGAACTCGGGAGCCCGAGCCCCTCCTCAGCTCCTCGGGCCCCGTCCTGCCTCGGCCGGGACAGCTGAGGTGATCCCACCTGGGGCCTGCCTCTGGGGTGACAGAGGTGACCCTGCCCCTGAGGTGACAGAGGTGACCACATCTGGGTCCTGTCCCTGAGGTGGCTGAGGTGATCCCACCTGGGTCCTGCCCCTGAGGTGGCAGTGGTGACCTCACCTTGGTCCTGCCTCCAAGGTGGCTGAGATGACCCCACGTGGATCCTGCCCCTGAGGTGGCTGAGGTGACCTCACCTGGGTCCTGCCCCTGAGGTGGCTGAGGTGACCTCACCTGCGTCCTGCCCCTGAGGTGGCAGAGGTGACCCCACCTGGGTCCCACCCCTGAGATGGCAGAAGTTGCCTAGTTGGGATTTTGGGGGGGTTTTTGAGCTTTAAAAAAGAACCAAATCCTAAAAAGCAGGAAAGTGGCAGTTTGCTGGAGCCCTGTGGGCTGGGTGGCAGTTTGCTGGAGCCCTGTGGGCTGGGTGGTGGTGTTGGAACTGAGCTGCTGCCAGTGAGCCATGGAAGGGTCAGGGTTTGCTCCCCATTTGGCAGGGTTTGATCTCCATTTGGCAGGGTTTTATCCCAGTTTTGCTCTTCAAAGCCTCATCAGGAAGGCACTGAATCAGCCTTGGCACCAGGAGCGACCTCGCCACAATCCCCTAGGGAAACTGAGGCACGGTGGCGTGGCGCTGAGAGGAGCCCACGAAACAAGGGCAGAGGGTGAGGATTTGGCACATCTCAGCTGAGCCATGCAGCTCCTGGCTGTGTCCTTTGGGCTGTGGGGGCTGCTGTCCCCGTGCCCCCCCCAGGTGGCTCTGGGCAGGAGCCCCAGGGGGTGCTAGGCAAGGAGCGTGCTGCATCAGTTCCCGCGGGGTTTAAGCGCTGGAGGTTGGCTTCTCCTCCCGTTGCGGGGGAGCAGGCAGTTCAAGTTTGGGCTGAAAAAGCCAGGAATCTGTAAAGAGCAAGAGGCGTTGTCAGGGAAGTGGTGTTCATCAGTGGTGGGGGCTCGCAGGGGCTCGGGGCTGCCACCTCCACCTCGTACTCACACACTACAAGACGCGGGAGCTGCTCCATTGGCGCTCCCGGCCACCCTTGGACCTCATCTCCTGGACTGCTCCGGTCTGAGGGGAGGGGACAGAGGTGTGGCATCACCAGCCTGGCACCCAGCTGGGCCATCCCAGCAACCAAGCATAAGGCTGCTTCACACTCCCCGTCTGAGACCTGGCACCTGAGACCCACCACCAACCATGAGACCAACACCCAGCCATGGAACTCCACCACCTCAACAGTGACACCAAGCACCCAGCCATGAGTCCCAGCACCCCAAAACCAACACCCACTGCCCAGCCATAAGACTCTCACCACCTCAAGAGTGACACCCACCACCCAATCGTGAGACCCAGCCCCCAGCCAGGAGACTCCACCACCTCAACAGTGATACCCAGCACCCCAAAGATGACACTCATCACCCAGCCATGGGACTCCACCACCTCAACAGGGACACCCACCACCCAACCATGAGTCCCGGCACACCAACACCCACTGCCCAGCCATAAGACTCCCACTACCTCAAGAGTGACACCCACCACCCAACCATGAGATCCAGCACCCAGCCAGGAGACTCCACCACCTCAACAGTGATACCCAGCATCCCAAGAATGACACCCAGCACCCAGCCACAAGATGCCACCACCTCAACAGGGACACCCAGAAGCCCAAAAGTGACACTCATCACCCAACCATGGGACTCCACCACCTCAACAGTGACACCCAGCACCCAACCATGAGACCTAGCACCTAACCATGAGACCGAGCACCCAACCATGAGACCCAGCACCCAAGAAGTGCCATCCCCCCAGCCATGCCCCTAGCACTGTAGGGAGGGTACCATTGGCAGGCCTTCACCCGGAGCCATGTCCCCAGAGCCGATGTGCGTCAGGTGGACAAAGTTCATGGGCTCCCCGATCATGGAGCGGTCGATCCTTCTCCTCCTCTTCTTCTGCAAGTGGATAAAGGCCATCAGATCCCACCGAGCCCCTGGTCCCAGCACCCCAAACCCTCCCCAGCCCTGTCTGGCTGAAGCTACTCACAGGCTGTGGCTTCTCTACGACGCAGCAGCCCAGCTTGTGCCAGAAGTCACTCATCTTGGTGGGGGCAGCAGCCAGCTTCCCTCCAGGCCAGTGCCGAGAGCCCCGGGCAGGGTCACTCCATGGGGATGGGTGGGGGGCACCTGGGCAGGGTGAGATGGTGTGGAGAGGAGCAAACCAGCTGTGGATGTGAAAGGGAAGGGTGATGCTGCAGTCCTGAGCTCTCAAACCAACCCAAAGTCCACTTCCTGTTGACCAGACGGAGACAGAGACCCCCAGGTGACCCCAAAGATTGCACAGAGACCCCTGAGGGACCCCAGGTATCACACAGAGATCCCCAGGAGACCCTAGGCATCATACAGAGACCACTTAGAGACCCCAGGCATTGCAAAGAGACCCTAAGGGGACCCTGGGCACTGCACAGAGACCCTTGAGGGACCCCTGACATCATACAGAGACCCCCCCAGGTGACCCCAGGCATCAGAGACCCCCAGGAGACCCTGGGCAAAGAGACCCCTGAGGGACCCCTGCCATCACACACACAAAGACCCCCAGGAGACCCTGGGCACAGAGATCCCTGCCATCACACAGAGACCTGGAAGAGTTGTCCCCACAGCAAGGGCAGGATCCAGCCCCAGCCCAGGACCCAGATGAGGGATGCTGAGGCAGGATGGGGAGGATGGAGGCAGCAGCCACAGCAAATCCCAAGTCCCTGAGCCAGGCAGCTATAAATATCCCGGCCCTTCAGAACAGGGGCCGGAGGCTGAGCTCTTCCGCTCTGGCAGCAAAAGCAGATGGGGGGTGGGAAACAAAAGAGGGCCTGGCCAGCCAGACCCCCACCACCCAGCTGGGGTAGCCAAAGGGGATGTGGAAAAGAGGAGGTCAGCCCCAAAAATGGGTGCTCCCTGCCCCAAGGAGAGAGAACTGGCTGCAGAAGCATCCAGCACACTACTCACCCACCCACCAAGGGCCTGAGCACAGGCCTAGAGCAGCCACCAGAGAGTCCCCACGCAGGGCTGAGCCTGGCCAGAGCTGGGCCCCGGTGCCAGATGGGTGCTGGACCCCAGCACGGTGGAAAACAGGAAAAGTTCCTTCCTCTGCCCCTGCACCGGCAACAGTGAATGGGTCCAAAGTCTGCAGCAGCCAGATGGTGCTTCCTGCCCACAGTGGGGGGAAGCAGGGCCCAGGGCTGCTGGAGGACCCCAAAATAGAGTGCTAACCCCCACCCCACCCCAGTGGGTGCCCAGGGATGCTCTGACCCCATGGGAATGCATCACCTTGGTGCTGTCCCCATTCATGGCCTTGTCATGGCCAGCGGGTAGGATGTGGCCCCAGGGTGACCCAGGAAGAGCCACCCACAGCTCATCCCTTTGGTGTCAAGGCCCCGAGAGCTAGTGAGTGCCCAGTTGTGTCACCTAAGACCCAGCACCCAGGCAGGAGACCCAGCACCCCAAAAAGGACACCCAGCACCCAGTGACGAGACTCTGCCACCTCAAAAGTGACACCCAGCCCCCAGCCAGGAGACCCAGCACCCTCACTGCCAGCCTGGCCCTGGGTTCCACTAAGGAGGCTGAGGCATGATGAAGCTCCTCTGAGCCCCTCATCCTAGCCTCAGGGCCCCTGTCCTTCCTCACCCTGTGAGCACGGCTGCTGAGAACGGGGCAGGTTGTGACACGTCTGGGGTGGCATAAACCGGAGCTGTGTCTACCCCAGCCCCCCTCAGCTGAACAGCCTCTCCCCAGGGCTGCAGACGGACAGCCAGAGTGGAGGGAGCTGCCTTTGCTTCTAGCCTCGGTTTCCTTCGGAAGTGAGCCTTGTGGAGCCAACCCCCATCATCATGCCCTAGCTTGCTACCGGATCCGTCAGCACGCCAGCGGAAAGGCCTCGCTAGGAGCAGGGGGTACCCCTCCCCAAATTCAGCATCACAACCCACTCCCGGGGCGCTGGAAGAGCCTCCATGTGGAGCCCCAGTAGCAGGCTCAGCCTCCTACGAGCCACCAGGGGGTTCAAGCAGCTG
>VWZO01001553.1:53986-68184 GCA_013396975.1 Bucco capensis | reverse complement strand
ATGAGGGAAGAGGTTGCAGGACCCACTGTGAGGGGCACTTAGGGGTCTGAGGAGGGAGGGCCCCTGTGGGGGAGCAGTGCTGGGATGGAAATGGGTTGTCCCCTCCACGGGGGAGGAGGGGTTGGGGGTCCCGTCAGTGTGTCCGTGTGGTGGGGGACAGAAGGGTCCATGAGGGGAGGTCCTGGCACAGGAAGGAGAGTCCCTGCCCCAGGAAGGAGCTGAGAGGGGTCAAGCAGGGGAGGGGAAAGGGACTCCTGTCTCCTACAAGGTGGCAGCTCAGGGAGTCTTCAGGCAGGTCTGTAGAGCAAATGCCACAGATGCTGTTGAGAGGAGGGTTGGGAGGGTTTCAGAAGTCTATTCTGTCCTTCTGCCCTTTAGGACTTCCCAGTTTGGTTCTGTTTTGTTGGGATTTTTTCCCCTTTCTTACTTCTTGTGGGACAGAGAATAAGTTTTAAATGTTCCTTCTCACTTGCAGGTTCTCCAGCCACCAGCAGTTGCACTGAACTCTGCATTCCCAGTGTCAACCACCAGTAATGGACTTGGGAGAGTGGAGTTTGCCATTCTGGGTGTGCTTGGAGAAGAAAGGAGAAGCTGGGTCATTAACAAAACCCATCAGCTTCTCTCCTCATATTAAACTGAACCTTTATCACTTCTTAATTCTTCAGAGGCCTCTCCTCACAGTCCCACTCTCTTCCCAGCTGGATGCTTTCAGGGAGGGCTTAAAGCTGAGGCTCTCCTCTCTTTTAAGTTATTGACAGTATTCCCAGCTTGGACTACTACTGACAAACTCCCTCACCTTCCCCTCACTGCATTTCAGAAGCAGGACAGAATAGACTTATGAAACCCTCCCAACCCTCCTCTCAACAGCCTCTGTGGCATTAGCTCTACAGACCTGCCTGAAGACTCCCTGAGCTCCCCCCTTGTAGGAGACAGAAGTCACTTTCCCCTCCCAGCTGGGCTGGGTGGCACAGAGCTGTGTTTGTACCTGCCTCCTGAGCCTCCTGCCTCAGTTAATGGCTAGACTCTCCAGTCAGGCTTGGAGGGGACTAGCCCAGCTGTGAGGAAAATGCTCTAGTTCCCTCCTGCTGTAATTCCAGTGTTTTCTGTAGCTTGTGTTCAACAGAGACACTGTTGTCCATTATGCTGAGTGCAGCCTTTGCTGCTCCTTTTCTGACCTTCAGCTAGTGACTGGAGTTAGCAAGGTTTGTTTTGTCCCCTACCAGCAGATAGATCCTCCATGCTTAGTTGCTAGTGCCTTGGAGATTAAAGTTCTTAAAGCACTTTAAAAACTCCAAACTGATGTTATCAACAAGCTCTGCTGTTGCTTTCCCAGGTTCTGCTCCTGGAACTGGATCCACATGGGCAAGTCTCGGTGTGAGTGCAAGGTGCTGTTCAGGTGAGTGGCACTATGCAGGAGCTCTGGTGGCTGACCTGGCTGCTGATCCTTGTGCTGCTGTCTTCTTGTGATGTTTTGGGGCACTGATCTGGAAAATAGGATGGATAGTTCTGCCTCTTTATGGATGGTGTTGGGGCTAGCTCTGTCTAGGGAGATGGTGTGTCCAGATGGGCTGTGGTTGTGCAGGACCTTTCAAACATCTCTGCCTCCCTGCCTTCAGGCTCTGCTCCTTGCTTTTCAGGCAGCTGTCAGCCAAGACTTGGTCCCATGTATGAAGATGTCTTTAGTGGACCTAGGGAAGAGGCTGCTGGAGGCAGCTCGCCAAGGAGAAGACACGGAGGTACGGAAGCTGATGGCCAGTGGCGCTCCCTTCACCACTGACTGGGTACGTGCACACCTGAGGCTGTCCTCCTCCAGGCTGGAGCAGCTCCCTGCTCAGGACAGGCTGAAGGGAAGAGGAGCCTGAGAGGAGATCCTCCCCAATAGACAGAAGGGAGGGTGTCAAGAGGATGGAGCCAGGCTCTTCTCAGTGGTGCCAAATGATAGGATGTGAGGCAGTGGCCACAAACTGGAAGCCAGGAGGTTCCACCTGAACATCTTTGCTGTGAGGGTGCAGAGCCCTGGCCCAGGCTGCCCAGAGAGGTTGTGGAGCCTCCTTGTGTGGAGAGATTCCAAGCTCCAGCTGGAGCTGCTGGTGGGCAAGGTGCTGTGGGTGACCCTGCTGAAGCAGGGGGGTTGGATGAGATGATCCCCAGAGATCCCTTCCAGCCCCCACCATGCTGGATTCAGGGATTTGTTGACACCAGTGGAAAATGGAGTGTGGATTGGCAGAAAAAGGCATCTCTGGATTTTCTGGAGCAGATTCCAGGTAAAGCAGTGGAAGAGCCAAGACCTTACTCAGGCCAAGATGATTTGATGTTTGTGTAAGGAGTGATCTTTGCCTAATGCATGAGAGCACAGCCACAAGTACTGTCCTGTCCCAGCTAGCAACATGTCCAGGCTTTGGGAAGTGCAGCTGAGATAACTGAGGAGTCAAGTCAAACTGGAAGGGCTATTAAAACTCTCCACAATAGGAAGTTCTTCTAAGGAAGCTTGATTTAATGCTTTAAATCTTCTTAGTTCAGAAATCATCTTTGCTGTATTTCCTTCAAAAAGCAAAACGCTGCAATCCAACCAGCCCATCCTGGGTTGGAAAGGAAAGGAAAGTTTGAATGACGCTGAAGAAAAGCAATTGGATAAACAGGGAAGCAGAGCATAAGGACCCAACCATCAGGAGCCAGTTTCCACCAGAATTGTCCTCATTCCCTGACTTTCTGCTCTGTTCCTCCATAACTTTGTGAGGTGAAGGAGTTAACTTCTGAGAGACTGTGGCACTGGGATATGGTCCTGAACAGTGGTGAAATTTATCTGTCACCATGCTGAAATGACAGAGCTGTTCTGTGCCATGGAAATGCAGCTCTGTGATAACTGGAGAGCACAGTAGGGAAAGTAAAATCTTTGAATCATTAAGGTTGGAAAACACCTTTAAGATCAGCAAGTCCAACTGTGAACCTCACACTGCCATGTCACCACTGAACCATGTCCCTCAGCACCACATCTCCAGGGCTCTGAAACCCCTCCAGGGATAGGGACTCCAGCACTGCCCTGGGCAGCCTGGGACAGGCCTTGACAACTCATTCCAGGAAGAAATTGTTCCTCATGTCCAACCTAAACCTCCCCTGGCACAACTTGAGGCTGTTTCCTCTCATCCTATCACTTGTTCCTTGGGAGAAGAGCCCAAGCCCCATCTCACTTCAACATCCTTGCAGGGAGTTGCAGAGAGCCAGAAGGTCTCCTCTGAGCCTCTGCTTCTCCCTCAAAAGCATGTTTGATCTTCAAGGTGTCAGATAACATAAAGTTCCCTGAAAAGCTGAAGGTTTATCAGGGAAATTACTGATTGTAAGAGAAAAAATCAGTTCATGTCTTCCAGAAGCTTTCTCCTTACTGCTAGGAATAGCCATGGGGATTACTGTGCCTGTGAGCTGCCAGTAACTCTCCTGACTTCACACACAGCTTGGGACCTCTCCCCTCCACCTTGCTGCCCAGCATGGCCACTACTCCACTGCAGAAGTGCTGCTCCGGGCTGGGGTGAGCAGAGATGCCCGAACCAAAGTGGACAGGACCCCGCTGCACATGGCTGCGGCCGACGGGCACGCACACATCGTGGAGCTGCTCATCAGGGTGAGTGTGCTGAGGGGAGGGAATCACTGGCAGGCTGCACTCAAATCCCCCTGGGGTTAGGTGGTAAACCCTAGTGGCAAGGGTTAGGGCTGGGCCAAGCACTAACCCAGGGACAGAGATTATCTATTATCAGTAGTCACTCAGTAGCCCTGNTATCTCCTTTTCCCCCACTCCAGAGAGGAAAAGAGGAAATCAACAGAGAGACTTGGGGATTGGAAATGAAACTGAAACTACTTGAGTGAAAATAACAACAAGAAAATGAAGTATATACACAAATCCAACACCAGACCCAAACCCTCTTGATAGTAACTATGTCACCGCTGATGCTGTAGCAGGAGGACTCAGCAGCAGCCAGGACTCAGACTCAGGGGCTGGATCCCGGAACTCAGGAACTCTTGAACTGGGATTGAAGGCAGAACAGAGAGAGTCCTGTAGGAACAGAGCTGAGCTGCTGATCCTCACAAGGCTCAGGGTGCTCAGTCTTCCAGGGTTGAAGGCAGAACAGAGAGAGTCCTGAGGAACAGAAGCACAGCCCTGTGCTTCACAGGGCTCAGGCGCTCAACCTTCTGCCCAGGTAAAGACCCCAGCCTCTCCTTATATATACAGAAGTTGTTAATTAGCTGCTAAATAGCTTAATTAAACACCTGTTTTTCTTGGGTCTTAGGCCTCCTACAAGAGACCCCAAGCTTGATATCAAAGCCTCAAGGACTATGACCTAGATGGCATGGAATACCTTATTTTGACTCAAACTAGGACACCTAGCACAGAGACCACGTTTAAGAGATGGAGAGGAGACAAGGAACCTTTGTTTCTTCCAGAATGGGGCTGATGTCAATGCCAAGGACATGCTGAAGATGACAGCGTTGCACTGGGCAACGGAGCACAACCACAGAGATGTGGTGGAGCTGCTTATCAGATACGGAGCTGATGTCCACGCATTCAGCAAGTTTGATAAATCACCTTTTGATATTGCTTTGGACAAGAACAATCCAGAGACTCTGCTGATGCTACAGGTAGGTTGAGGAGGGAGAAACTCAGAATCATTAAGGTTGGCAAAGATCTCTAAGATCATAGAATCATGGAATCATAGAATGGTTTGGGTTGGAAGGGACCTCTGGAGGTCATCTAGTCCAACACCCCTGCAGTGGGCAGGGATATCCCCNAGCCTGTATTGATAGTGGGGATTGTTCTGACCCAGGTGCAGGACCCTGCACTTGGTCTTGTTGAAGCTTATGAGGTTCACCTGGGCCCACCTCTCCAGCTTGTCCAGGTCCTTCTGGATGACATCTTGCCCAAGTCCAATTGTCGATCCAACACTCCTGTGCTGCTAAACCATGGCATGATGTGCCACATCTGCATGTCTTTTGAACCCCTAAAGGTATCACAGGATGGTAGGGGTTGGAAGGGACCTCTGGAGATCATATAGTCCAAGCCCCCTGCCAGAGCATGACAACCTAGAGCAGCTTGCACAGGATGTGTCCAGCTGGCTTTTGGAGTCTCCAAACATGGAGACTCCAGCACCTCCCTGGGCAGCCTGGACCAGTGCTCCACCACCCTCCAAAGAAAAAAGCTCCTCCTGATGTTCAGCTGGAACTTGCTGGCTGCTAGTTTGTGCCCATTGCCTCTAGTCCTGTCCCTGGGCACTACAGCACAAAGCCTGACTCCCAGCCTCCTGACCCGCAGCCTCCTGACCCCGAGCCTTGAAGGATTGCTAAGCAGTGATTAGATCCCCGTCAGGCTGCTCTGCTCCAGGCTAAGCAGCCCCAGCTCTCTCAGTCTCTCCCCAGCAGAGAGGTGCTCCAGTCCTCTCAGCATTTCAGTGTCCCTTCTCTGGAGCCTCTCCAGAAGTACCTTGTCCTTCTGGAACAGGGGAGCCCAGAACTGGGCACAATCCTCCAGCTGTGGCCTCCCCAGGGCAGAGCAGAGTGGGAGGAGAACCTCCCTAGACCTGCTGGCCACATTCTTCTTTCTGCACCCCAGAATGCCATTAGCCTTCTTGGCCCCAAGGGCACATTGCTGGCTCATGGGCACCCTGCTGGCCACTCAGACACCCAGGGCTTTTCCCACAGAGATGCTTTCCAGCAGGTCAACCCTGAACATGTCCTGCTCCATGAGGAGCATCACCCTACACTCGCCCTTGTTGAATTTCATCAGGCATAGAATCATAGAATGGTTTGGGTTGGAAGGGATGTCTGGAGGCCATCTAGTCCAACCCCCCCGCAGCGGGCAGGGACATCCCCAACTAGATCAGGTTGCTCAGAGCCCTGTCAAGCCTCATCTTGAATGCCTCCAGGGATGGGAACTCAACCACCTCCCTGGGCAACCTCATCCAGTATTCCACCACCCTTGTNACAGAGCCCTGAGGGACACCACTTGTCACTGATCTCCAGCTGCACTTTGAGCCATTGACCACTACCCTCTGGATGTGACCATCCAGCCAGTTCCTTATCCACTGAACAGTCCACCCATCAAATCCATAGCTCTCCAACTTGGCCAGTAGAATGTTGTGGGGGACCATGTCAAAGACCTTGCAGAAGTCCAGCTAGATCACATCCACAGGTTGTCCCTTGTCCACTGAGGTAGTCACACTATTGTAGAAAGCCACTAGGTTTGTCAGACAGGATCTACCCTTAGTGAAGCCCTGCTGACTGTCTCTGATCACCTCCCTCTCCTCCATGTGCCTTAGCAGACCTTCTAGGAGAATCTGCTCCATGATTTTCCCAAGCACAGAGGTGAGGCTAACAGGTTGGTAGTTCCCAGGCTCCTCCTTTACACCCTTTTTGAAAATGGGTGTAACATGTCCCTTCTTCCAATCACTAGGGACTGCACCTGACTGCCAGGTCTTCTAAAATATTATTGAGAGTGGCTTGGCGACTACATCAGCCAATTCTTTTAGGCATGGTGATTCTCTTGGTTATTTTGTGCCCTGCAGCTGTATCTGCACTAGAGTGTGGGGAATGTGTTGCTATGTCTGAGGGGATCATTTTCTCTTTGCAGAGAGAACTAGAAGTAAGGAGGTGGATGAGGTTTGTGTTGTTTCTCTAGCTGCCAGCATGTGCCTGCAAGGGTTAGTGGCTGAGGGGGTTTATTGCCACCCATCCTGTGTGGTCCTGGTGCAGAGTTGTTGAGGTGGCAGTTTGGTCTGTGTATCTGCACTGCTGTCCCTGATGTGCTGCAGAGAGAGATAAGGTGCTGGAGTCTCCATCTCTGGAGATACTCAAAACCCAACCTGCTTTAGGTTGTCCTCTTGCAGGGGTTTGGACTAGTTGATCCCCAGAGTTCCCTTCCACCCCTAAGATCCTGTGATTCTGTGAATGTGCATCTGAAATGTTTTAAGGGTGCTAAATATCTCCAAAAGTGTGACAGAGGTGTGCCTGACCCTGCTGTCCTCCCTAGGAAGCAATGCAGAACCAGCTGAACACTCATCCAGAGAGAACAAATCCCATGGCCAACACTGTGACTCTCACCTCACCTTTCCTGCTTGCACCAGAGGAAGTTCTCAATCTCAGTGACCTTGTCTCCTCAGCCAACACCAAAACAACCTCAGGTATGGTTTAATGTGACCTGCAGTGGGAAAGTCTGGGAGAAAAGCTCTTCAAGCTAGTTACCAGCAGAGGGCAGATAGTCATTTAGTAGAGGGAAGGTGGTGAAATGTACCCAAACACACCCATCTACCTCTTCCTGCCCCAGAACGTGTGTGCTGTGAAAGTGAGCACATACCTAGCTGATGGAGATCAAGGTGGTGCCAGTGCCAGTGCCAGTGGCAGAGCTCTGCTGAGCTCAGCAGTGAGGCTGCTGCAGGTTACAAGCAGCAGAGCTTGAGAACATGGATTTTGGCTGATTGCAACAGAGGAGTGATGAGAGTTGCTGCCTCTGCCAAATGGGGAGCAGTTTGCTTTGTTCGTTACTGGCTGCAGGAGTGGAGTGGATGTTTTGCTAGATATAAATGTTGAGTAAGGAGCCTGCAGAGTAAGCAAGTCTGTTGGATATATAGAGTACTCCTTGTTTCCTCCGTCTCACACATTAGATGGAAATAATGAGGTTCCTCACTGTTCTCTGAGCCTTATTTTGGTGGGGAAAGCACTTCTCACTTCAGACTTGAGTGCCAGTTTTTCTTGGGTAATTCCAGTTTTCATAATAACTCTTGAAGGGAATTTTCTGTGTCTGGGGAAATCCAAAGCACTCTTTCTTTTCAGTCTCAAGGAGGCTACTAAATGCAAATTTTGTGAAGCTCTTTGGCCTTATCCTGCAAACGCTTCTGCATATCAGTAAGGCTTTGGTTAGAGAACCTGCTCACATGCCTGAGTGCTTATTAGCTACAGAGTCCTTTTCAAGTCCCAGATCCAGATGTTCTGCAGGCCCACCCTGCCCCTCTGCCTCTGCCTGCCCACAGCCACTTCAGCAACACTCCAGAAGTCCTCTCCAAGCTTTCAGGACTGCTCACAGCTTTGAGGCACTGACAAACCTACACTTGGAAGGGAACAAAGTGTTCCTCTTCCCTCTGTAAGGAAAATGCAGTGTGACTGGCATACAACCTCCTCAGGCAAAGGGCATGCCACAAACTCAGAGGGGCATAAAAACTGGGATGACACCCTGGCTGTGCAGACAGATGTGCCTCTGACCATGGTCAGTGTCACCTTCTCTGCAGACAGGTGTGGCGCTGGCCATGGTCAATGTCACCTGTGCAGGCAGATGTGGCTCTGGCCATTGTCAGTGTCACCTTCTCTGCAGACAGTTGTGGCTCTGGCTATGGTCAGTGTCACCGTCTCTGCAGAGAGCTGTGCCTCTGCCTGGAAGGAGGTGGAGTAGGGAACAGGAGTCCAAGACTCCTGCTCTCAGGTAGGAGTCTTGGAGGCCAATGTCCTGCTGGAAGGCTGTTAGAGAACTGCTCCTTCCCACCTCCAACACCCTTGCAGCCTGTTCAGACCTCCTGGTGCAGTCTAGCCCTTGCTGGGAAGCGTTCTTCTTTTTCTATCACCTCCCTTCCTTGGATGTGGAAATCAATCTTGTCCCCTCTGCCTTTCTGGCCTCCCTGAGCTCCTTGAAGTCCTGGGTGAGGTGGTGGCAGGGCTCCAGCTGGGCTCCTGCCCTTGGCCTGGGAATCCTCCTCCCAGCACATCTCTCCTCCAGCAGCCTGCAGGGTAATCGCCTTTTTCAGTGCCACATGACATGCAGTGGCTTAGTGTCCACGTGTGGGGGGACTCAAATGCCCTGGGATTTGCCTCCCACCACACTTCAGTAGTAGGTGGTCAGCCTGGAAACAGAGCTGCTCTGGGCCACCTCAGGAGCTTTTGTCCTCATTTCCCACAAGAGGGCATCAGCGACTGTGCCTTAAGCACAACACAAATCTCCTCTTTGAAGCTCACAGTTCCTCATTTTTCTTGCCTCTCTGAAATGTGTCTTCCATTATTGAAGAGGTTTTCAGATGAGAAAAAGTTATCCTTAGCTGGTCTGAGAAATCAGGTGACAAGCTGCTGAGAAGAGTTGCTAGGCCTGTGGTGTTTCCCCACAGCTTCTGCAAGTCCCGTTTGTACAAATAAGTTCCTCAAGAACCTTTGTGAAACAAGGAGCTGGTGAGAAAGAGAGGAAGCAGGTTGCAAGGGTTAAGGCAGGGGAACTGGAGGTGAACTTCCTCTTGTGTGCTTATCACCTCTTTATCTACACTGGCAGTGAGGTTCAGGATCTCTTTCAGGGTTTTTTTGAAGAGGAATTGTGGGTTTCTGTGCACTGAGCCTGCACTGCTGCTTTAGTTCATTTCCTGCTCTATTCTTACAAAGTCTAGCCTGCGAACAGGAGTTACTCTGCTCAATTGGAGGAAGAAACATTGGTTTTGTTTGAAATGAGTAGCCTTGTTTATCTCATTCAAATCAATCCCCCTGTGGGTCTTTCCCTTACTGATCCTGAGAGGGGAGGAGGAAAGGACCTGTGTGCCCAGTGCCCTGAAATCCAGTGGGAAATGCAGCCAATTTGTGCCCAAGTGTAAAGTGCTGGTGTTTGTGTGCTGCTCCATGAAGTCAATCCTGAAGGCTGCACTTGGAGCCTTATCCAACTGAGGGAGAACGTGGGTGCTGTAATTCACTCTTCATAGCCAACAGGTTCAATAGAGTCTTCAGGTTTTGCAGTGTTGCTGTATGATGAGAAGCCAAGTGATTCCATGGGAAGCAACTGCTCTGCCCAGCACGGCAGCAGGCTCCAGGGAATGCTCTCAGTGTTCCCAGAAGGAAGCTCGGAAGCCAGCCTCCTGTTCCCTAGTTCTTTCTCAAAGCTGGAGCTAATTGGTTCACATTTGCTGTTGGTTCTTGTTACCTGATTCAGAAATAACTTCATGAAATATTTGCTTTAAATTCAATGAAAATGCTCGTAAAATACTGGGAGTGGGTGCAGTCTGTGCTAAAGGAATGTCAGAGACCTGTTCACAGGTAGGAGGGGCACCTTGTGAGAAAGGATCTAGCAGAGGCTAGGAAGATGCTGAGGGCACTGGAGCATCTGTGGCAGGAGGAAAGGCTGAGAGCCCTGGGGCTGCTTAGGCTGGAGAAGAGCAGAGCCAGAGGGGAGCTGCTCAGTGCTGAGCAAGAGCGGAAGGGTGCAGGGGGCAAAAGGCTGGGCCAGACTCTGCTCAGTGGTGCCCAGGGCCAGCCCAAGGGGCAATGGGCACCAACTGGAAGCCAGGAGGTTGCAGGTGAGCAGGAGGAGAAGCTTGTTTGGTGTGAAGGTGCAGAGCCCTGGCCCAGGCTGCCCAGAGAGCCTGGGGAATCTCTTTGTGTGGAGAGCTTGCCAGGGCAGCTGGAGGTGCTGGTGGGCAAGGTGCTGGGGGTGAGCCTGCTGGAGCAGGGGGGTTGGGCTGGATGATCCCCAGAGCTCCCTTCCCACCCCCACCATTCAGGGATTCTGTGATCACTCATCAGTGAGACCTCAGAATCATTCATGCCTGATCTCTAGATGACAGAACTGTTTTGTTGTGGCTGCTTTATTTCCTGTTTAGACCTGGCAAGTCCTGACAATCTTTCTGTTTGCCCTCATCTTTCCTAAGCAGGTGATTCCCAAGTCTCCACAGGGCAGTTTTCCAACTCGACGACCTCGGTGCTGGCCACACTCGCAGCCCTGGCCGAAGTGTCAGCACCATTCAGCAGCTCCACTGGAGACACGGGTAGGGGCAACCACTCAGGTGCCACTTCACATTGATGTGGAGCAAGCAAAGGTCTTGCCAGGAAATTGGATGAGATTGAAGATGTGGAATTGCANGTCCCTTCTCTGGAGCCTCTCCAGAAGTTCCATTTGCCTTCTTTTGGGGTAAGGAGGATGATAATGTTTGTGAAGCACTGGGTTGATCTTCTTTGGTTGTTTTTTTAATTCCAGTTCAAAGTTAATTACTAATCCAGCTGCTGTGAGCAGCAGAGGTCACTTCATGTCTGTTATTTAGCTAGTCTGACCCTGATGACAGAGTATGTTGCTCTTGACATGCTGTAACAGTTACACAGAAAAGAAAAAGACACAAAGCTGCAGAAGATGGGGTTAATTTCCTAGATACATGTGGATAAATATTTGTTTAAGAAGGCAAGTCTCTGCAATGTGTCCACTTTGCTGTATGATTTTGTAGTCAAGCAATGTTTGGATTCTCTTGAGGCTCTGCTAACTTCTCTTTGGGAATGATTTGGGCAGTTGTTGTGTTTGCGTTTTTTGCTCTTTCATGGGATGTTTGTAGTGTGTCATGCCTGACCTTTCATTAACTTCAGATGGAGGCATTTGGTAAAGTTTATCTGCTCCTTTCACCTTGGAATTCATTTCCCCAAAGCTAAGCTTTTTTCCTGGAATCTAGAGAGAGGAGCACTTGAAGCTCTTGAAGCTGCGGGTGCCTTACCACTAATTCCTTGCCTCAGAGCTGGAGCAGTTTCCTCCCTGGCACCCGGAGCACATGTGGCAGGTCAGGGCCCCTCTGTTTCCTATGCCGGGAGCAGGATGCAGCCAAAGCTTTGCAGTCCTGATTCTTTGTGTGAGCATCTCACACCCCAAGTGTCCCAGGGAGGCAAACTGCTCTGTGCTCATCTGGCCAAACCAAACAGCCCAACAGGGTTGCTTTGGCCAGGCTCTCGAGGCACAAGAAGGGGGTTTGGGATGTGGTTTGTCTGCATTAGAGCTGGTGGAAGGGTCATGGGAGGCAGCTTTGCAGAGCCAGCTCTGCTTCCAGCTGCCTCCACCTCCAGGCTTTTGAATGTCATTAATATGCTTGTGTGCTGGCACTTATTAATTGACACACAACATGCCAGGCGTGCTCCAGAAGATTTGTTTTGCTGGGCTGAGTGGTTTGATTTGCTTTCCCCTCCCCAGACTTGCTTTGTTTCCAGCTTGTTTTTCATAAGCATCCCAGGAGCCTCTGGCTACCTTCAAGTTTCTATTGAAGGAAGAGAGAAGGAAACTGACTTGTTCTTGGCTCTTTTCTCTCTTTCCCAAGGTAAGAGGGAGGAAGCAGTGGAAGTGAGTGCTCTGGATTCAGCCATCCAGCAGATGGTTGGCAGTGGAGGGCAGCGCTTCATCACCATCGTCACCAACGGCAGCTTGCAGACAGCTGGGCCCAGCAGTGGCCTCAGCCAGCCCTTCATCCTCACCATGCAAGATGGGCAGCAAGGTAAGGAGGAGCCAGGCACTCAGAAAGAACAAAACAACTGCTGCTGCTGGGGCTTGTCAAGCCCCATGAGGCTGGGGCCACCTGGTTGGTTGGTGTAACAGATCCATGCCCAGCAGTGGGATCCAGGAGGAGTTAAAAATGTCTGTGTGACTTACATCATCAGGCCAGCTTGGCAGCAGCTTGTTTGGAACTTAATCCCTGCTTGCCATGCTGGAGTATTTTGGTCATTGCATTAAACCCAAACACCTTCAGCAGAGTGCTGCTGGGAGGAGCAGTGAGGGCCACATCAGCCCTCAGCTCTTGGGCAGAGAGGATCCCTTTATCCTTCCTGCTCTGGTAGTCCAGCACTGGGCTGAGGAAACTGAAGCCTGTTGCCTTTAGCCATCACTCCATCAGTGCTTGTAAACTGAGTATTAGGCTGTTAAGATCAGCTTAAACACACCTCTTCCTCCTGTAACTCCAGTTACCATGCCTGGGGCAGGGTTATCTCCCAGTTTTTCAAGGCAGATGGCAATGGTGCTCAGGAGAGCAGGGCAGAGCTCTCCTCCAGGGGAATTTCTCTTTCCTCAGGGGATGTCATTCATCAGCCTTGCCTAGCCCTGACACTTCCTCCAGCATGTCCTAGAGACACTTGGGGATTTGGATGAATTGTGGTGCAGAACAAGAGGCTTAGGAAGCTGAGCAGCTCTCCCCTAACACACAAGCGGAGTGAGGCAGCTTCCATCCTCCTGTCTGCTCACAGTCTTCACCAGTGAAATGCCATTTGCCAAAGCTGTTAATTATTCACAATCATATGCCAAATTACTCCAAATAATTCCTGGCTTGGAACTGATTCTTTGTCTAAGGCAGACAAAGGGAGAACTGTTGTGTTAGTGCTGCCGTTAGCTGCTCACGTGGTGCCTTTCTCCTCCTCACTTGGGTTGAATTCTTGCTCCTGGATTCCCAAAGTGAAGCTCCTGCATGCAGATTTAAATCTCTGTTTGTTCTTGGGAGTATTTGTCCTGCAAGCTCTTAAAGAGCTTATCCATAGGGACTGTGCACTGGGAGTTATCAAGAAGAGCTTTCAGTTCCTCTGGCTCAGCCCATCTTGGTTGTTAATTGCTTTGCTAAGGCAGCAGAAAGGTAGTTTTTACCCCACATGTCTTCTAAGATGCAAACCCACCTAGTGGATGAGGGAAAGACTATGGATGTTGTCTACCTAGGCTTCAGTAAAGCCTTTGACACTGACTTCCACAGCAGTCTCCTGTAGAAGCTGCAGCTGGTGGCTTGGGCAGGTGTACCCTTCATTGGGTGAGGAACTGGCTGATGGCCAAGCCCAGCGGGCTGTGCTGGTGAATGGAGTTCCCTCCAGTTGGTGACAGTCACCAGTGGTGTTCCTCAGGGCAGGGTCAGCTCTGTTCAGTGTCTTTATGGATGATCATAGAATCATAAAATGGTTTGGGTTGGAAGGGATGTCTGGAGGCCATCTAGTCCAAACCCCCCGCAGTGGGCAGGGACGTCCCCAACTAGATCAGGTTGCTCAGAGCCCTGTCAAGCCTCATCTTGAACGCCTCCAGGGATGGGAACTCAACCACCTCCCTGGGAAACCTCATCCAGTATTCCACCACCCTTGTGATGAGGAACTTCTTTCTGATAACCAGTCTAAATCTACTCTTCTCCAATTTAAAACCATTGCCCCTTGTCCTTTCACTACAGGCTTTTGCAAACAAGCCCTCTCCAGCCTTCTTGGAAATTCCCTTTAGGTACTGTAAGGTCACTAGTAGGTCCCCTTGAAGTCTTCTCTTCTCCAGGCTGAACAATCCCAGCTCCCTCAGCCCGTCCTTGTAGAAGAGGTGTTCCAGCCCCCTGATCATTCTCGTGGCCCTCCTCTGGACCCGCTCCATCAGCTCCATGTCCTTTCTGTATTGAGGGCTCCAGAACTGGACACAGTATTCCACATGAGGTCTCACTAGAGCAGAG
>VWZO01001553.1:19856-34002 GCA_013396975.1 Bucco capensis | reverse complement strand
GAGAGATGTGGGAGGGACAGGGGAACATGAGACGGACAGGGGTGTGAGAGGGACACAGGGATGTGCGAGGGACACAGGGTGTGTGAGGGACACAGGGACATGAGAGGGACACGGGTGTGAGAGGGACACGGGTGTGAGAGGGACACAGGGGTGTGTGAGGGGACACAGGGACGTGAGAGGGGACACAGAGGTGCGTGAGGGACATGGGGACATGAGAGGGACATGGGTGTGAGAGGGACACAGGGATGTGCGAGGGACACAGGGTGTGTGAGGGACACAGGGACATGAGAGGGACACAGGGGTGTGTGAGGGGACACAGGGACGTGAGAGGGGACACAGAGGTGCGTGAGGGACATGGGGACATGAGAGGGACATGGGTGTGAGAGGGACACAGGGATGTGCGAGGGACACAGGGTGTGTGAGGGACACAGGGACATGAGAGGGACACGGGTGTGAGAGGGACACGGGTGTGAGAGGGACACAGGGATGTGTGAGGGACACAGGGATGTGTGAGGGACACAGGGATGTGTGAGGGGACAGAGGGGTGTGTGAGGGGACAGAGGGGTGTGTGAGGAACACAGGGATGTGAGAGGGACACAGGGGTGTGAGAGGGGACACTTGTATAGGTGAGGGGACACAGGGATGTGCAAGGGACGTGTGCCTCCGGAAGCACACACGAGTGTGCACAAGCATGCATAAGCTTGCACAAGTGTGTAAAAGCATGAGCAAACATGGCTGAGCCTGCCTGCATGAGCTTGCCCAAGCACAGGTAAGCATGCACAAGCATGTACAACCGTGGCTAAGCACACACGAGAGTGCACAAGCTTGCTCACGCATAGCCAAGCTTGCACAAGCACAGGTAAGCGTGTGCAAGTGAGCACAAGCATACACATGAGCTTGCACAAGCAGAGGCAGACGTGTGTAAGCACGAGTGTCCAAAAGCACACATAAGCTTGCACAAGCACTTGTAAGTGTGCAGAAGCATTGCCAAGCACACATGAGGGTGCACAAGCATGCACAAGTGTGCATGGGCTTGCTCAGGCACAGTCAAGCTTGCACAAGCACAGGTAAGCGTGCACAAGCAGAGACAGGTACCTATAAGCACACAAGTGTCCACAAGCCTGCACAAGCACACATAAGCTTGCACAAACACACACGAGCATGCCCAAGCTGACACACAAAGGTGCCCAAGATGACACACAAAGGTGCCCAAGCTGTCACATAAGCGTGCCCAAGCACACATGAGCTTGCACAAGCACACACACACACGAGCATGCTCAAGCACACAAAGCACGCCCAGCCTGACACAGGAGCATGCCCAAATACACGAGTTTGCAGAAGCACAGTGAAGCATGCCCAAGCATGAAGGTGCCCAAGCTTGCACACAAGTGTGCCCAAGCACACACACGAGCGTGCCCAGGCTGGCACAGGAGTGTGCCCAAGCATACATGAGCTTGCACAAGCACACAGGAGTGTGCCCCAGCTGTCACCCAAGCATGCCCAAGCACACATGAGCACGCCCAGGCTGTCATATGAGTGTGCCCAAACTGCCACAGAAGCATGCCCAAGTACACATGAGCTTGCACAAGCACACATGAGCATGCCCAGGCTGTCACATGAGTGTGCCCAAACTGCCACAGAAGCACGCCCAAGCACACATGAGCTTGCCCAAGCACAAACGAACGTGCCCAGGCTGCCACACAAGCATGCCCAAGCTGCCACGAGTGTGCCCAAGTAAGAAGGTGCCCAAGCTGGCACACGAGTGTGCCCAAGCACACATGAGCTTGCACAAGCTCACACAGTAGTGTGCCCAGGCTGAACTTGAGCTTGCCCAAGCACACATGAACTTGCCCAAGCACACACGAGCTTGCCAAAGCACACACGCATGTGCTCAAGCACACATGAGCTTGCACAAGCACACACAAGCATGCCCAAGCACACGAGCTTACCCAAGCACAAACGAACATGCCCAGGCTGCCACACAAGCGTGCCCAAGCTGCCACGAGTGTGCCCAAGTAAGAAGGTGCCCAAGCTGGCACACGAGTGTGCCCAAGCACACACGAGCTTGCACAAGCACACACAAGCATGCCCAAGCACACGAGCTTACCCAAGCACAAACGAACATGCCCAGGCTGCCACACAAGCGTGCCCAAGCTGCCACGAGTGTGCCCAAGTAAGAAGGTGCCCAAGCTGGCACACGAGTGTGCCCAAGCACACACGAGCTTGCACAAGCACACGCAAGCATGCCCAAGCTCACACCCACGCATGCCCCACCTGTCACACGAGCATGCCCCAGCTGTCACACGAGCATGCCCAAGCTCAAACCCACGCGTGCCCAAGCAGGAAGGTGCCCAAGCTCACACCTGAGCATGCCAAAGCACACATGAGTGTGCCCAGGCTGACACACAAGCTTGCCCAAGCTCCCACCCGAGTGTGCCCAGGCACATATGAGTATACCCAAGCTGACACACGAGCGTGCCCAAGCACACGAGCTTGCCCAAGCACATGCAAGTGTGCCCAAGCTCACACCTGAACGTGCCCAAGCTCACACAAGCATGCCCCTGCTCACCGTGCTGCCAGCAGGAGGCTGCCGTTGAGGCTCAGCATGTGCTGGAAGCCCAGGCCGAGCTGAGCACTGCGGTTGTCCCCGCGGAGGCCCCCGAAGCGTGGGTAGGCTGCGGTGGCTGCAGGGGACACGAGGTGGGGGACACACACGGTGATCCCCTGAGGACTCCTCCCCAAAGCCCTGAGGCCCCTCCCCACCCATCCCCACACCCCCGGCTCACCTGCCAGCCCCACGCTGCTACGCGGCACCAGGTCGTGGGGGAAGGTCCCTGCAGAGCCCCCGGGGAGAAGAAGGAGGAGGCCGAAGGGCAGCAGCAGCCCCAGCATGCTGGTGAGCCCCCGGAGGGACACGGGGCAGAGGGTGACCCCCCCTTGGGCTGCCGGGGTTGAGTTCAGTAGGGGGAAACTGAGGCACGGGGAGCACAGGGTAGCCCTAGGGATGCGGCTCCCAGTGCCCACTACCAGGCTTGCCAGTAGCCTCCTCCCAGTGTTTCTGACCCAGCGTGCCTCTACCCCAATCCCAGCATGCCCAGTCTCCCTGTACCCTCATCTCTGTGTCCCCAGTGTCCCTGTATCCCAATCCCAGTGTCCCCACTACGCCTGTACCCCTATCCCAGTGTCCTCAGTGTCCCCTGTACTCCCATCCCAGTATCCCCAATCATCTCCTCCCAGTGCTCCCAGCACTTCCAACCCAGAATCCCTGGATCCCCACCCCAGTGTCCCCTCCTAGTAATCCCAGTGCTCCCAGTGCTGCCATCTTAGTTTTCCTGTACCCCTATCCCAGTGTCCCCAGTGTCCCCAGTGTCCCCTGTACCCCATCCCAGTGTCCCCAGAGTCCCCATTGTACTTTGTGTCCCACATCCCAGTGTCCCCAGTATCCCCAGCACCCCTATCTCAGTGTCCCTACTGTACCCTGTATCCTCATCCCAGTGTCCCCAGTGTCCCCTGTACCCCAGCCCCAGCGTCTGCAGGATCTCCATCCCAGTGCTCCCAGTGTCCCCAGCACAAGCATGCGCAGCAGGACACTGCTGTGCACACCCCAACAGCCCCTGAGACTCCCCCAATTACAACACCCTCTGCACACCCAGCCTCCTGCCACACCCCCACAGCACCCCAAAACACCCCAACTGCACCCCTACAACACCCCACTGGACCTCCTGCCACAGCACCCCACCTATATGTCACAACACACTCATAGCATCCCAAAACCACCCCTGAAACACACTCACAGCACCCAACCAACAGCCCAACAGCACCCCTGCCACAGCACCCCAAGTACCTACACGCTCCCGACAACCCAAAACCACCTCTGAAACACCCTTACAACACCCTACCTACACCTCACCCAACCCCCTGCCACAGCACCCGAAGTACCCCCACCCACACCCTCCCAGCACCCCAAGTACAGCACCCAAGCCATCCTGCAGCACCCCACCGACACCCTAAGTATCCCCCACCTACACATTCCCAGCACCCCAACTACCACCCAAACCACCCCACAGCACCCAACCTCCACCCCACCCGACNCACCCCGACCCCTCGGCGCTCGGTACCGGCTCCGCTCCCCGTAGGATCCCGAGCGGTTCCGAACGGCCCCGAGCGGCTCCGCCCCGGAACGGGCCGGGACCGGGACTGGCGGCAGCGGGGTCAGGGGCGGGACCGCGGACCCCCGAGGGACCCCCCGCCGGGGACACACACACACACATCCCCTCCTGCCGGAGCCACCCTATAGATAGTCATTAATCCCCCTTAATGAGCTGATCCTCATTAGCCGCTGAGGGCTGGGGGTGGGGCACAGGGTTGGCTGCTGTCACCTCTGTGTCCCCCCCAGGGTGGGAACAGCTCCGGCCCCAGCCAGTGGCCATCGGCACGCAGCGACTGGGAGCACTGGACTACCCTCCCCAGATGCCACTCAGGATCCTGTCCCTTAAGAGTCACCTCCCCCCCGGGGACATGCCAGGGGCTTTTTGGTGGCCCTGGAAGACCCTGAGGACTCTGGGGGAGGGTCCGGGAGGTCCCGAGGGTGCAGGCGCACGGTGACACCTGGTGGCACTACCGGGCATGGCACCTAGGGAGCAGCCGTGGGTGGCCTCGGCAGGGTCAGTGTCCCCGAGCGGGTGCTTGCAGCCCTGGGGGGGCATGACCACGTCCCCAGGGTGTCCCTGAGGGGTGACAGTATCCCTGAGGGCATGATTGTGTCCCCACGGTGTTCCTGAGCGGTGATGATGTCCCCAGGGCATGACCATGTCCCCAGCAGGGTGACATTATCCCCGGGGGGTAGTGGGGGTGGTGTGACAGTGTCCCTGAAGGCTTGTATCCCCAAGGGGAACAATCGTGTCCCCAGGGCTGTGCCCGTATCTCTAGGGAGGGGCACTCACGTCCCCAGGAGTTGTCCATGTCCCCAGGGGGCTGACAGTGTCCCTGGGATGAGTGACAAACAGGCAGAGCTAGGTGACAGTAGTACCCCCTTTTATTTATAGGCTCTCGGCTGGGGCGTTACTGTCCCCATCCCTGGGGCAGAGGTGGTCCAGGCACTGGCGCAGGGTGTCCTCCGGGGGATCCCCCCACAGCCACCCCCTCCCCTGCAAGAGCAGAAAAGTACAAATAAATAGAAGCAGACCAAAACCCCTCAGCCTGTAAACCTCATCCCAGTACCTCCCAGTAGCTCCCAGCAGCCCTGCGAGAGTGCTTGGTTCTGCATCCAGGTGTCCCTGCAGCAGGACAGGTCCCTCGAAGGAGAAAAGGAGGGGACACTGTGTGGGTGTCACTCCCCTCCCCCAAATCCCCGTGTCCCCTCCGGTATCTCCGAGGCAGGGCTGGGAGTCACGGTGTCACATCCCTGGTGTCACAGCGTGAAGATCTCGTCCTCGGTGTCCTGGAGGGCAGCTGCCCGCGGGGTCCTGGTAAGGGGCCGGGGACCGAGGCGGGGACCCCGGGGGCTACCGGCATCGGGGCTCCGGGTGCCTTCAGCCTCGGCCGTGCTGCAGGGACGCAGCGGGGGGTGGCACTGAGAGGTGGCCCTGCCACCCGCTCACCCGCCAAACACGCTCTCCGAAAAGGCCTGGTTTCGCCCAAAAACGGACGGAGGCGCTCACCCCGTGCCGCCGGCACGGAGCCGCTGGGCTGCCGCTGCTGTTGCCGCCGCCGCCTTGGAGCGTCCGATCTCGGCGTCCAGCCGCCGCAGGAAATCGGTGGCCGAGAGGTCGTGGGGGGAGGGGGCGGGGCTGGCCGGTTTGGCCCCCCGGGGGACGGACACGTCCTTGTCCTTCTCCTCCTCCTCCTCCTCGTCGGGGCAGAGTCCCCCTGGCCGTGCCGGCGCGGGGATAAGGAGGGTGGGCTTGAGGAAGATTGTGTCCGAGGTGTAGAGGCGATTGGCGCGTTTGATCTGCTCCATCTGCCAGCGATGGGACGGGACAGTGACAGGGATGGGGAAGGGATGGAGAGAGGATGGGACAGTCACAGGGACAGGGAAGAGGGCAAGAGAGGACAAGAATGGAGACAGAGATGGAATGGGAACAGGGAGAAGGAAAGGGATGAAGACAGAGATAAGAGAGGTGAGAGGGATGGGATGGGGACAGTCATAGGGACAGGGTGGATGAGAGAAGGGGACAGGAGGGAACAGGGATGGGGACAAGAATTGGGACAGAATAAGGGGACAAGGAGAGGGGACAGGGACTAGGAGAGTGGACAGGGACGGGATGGAGACAGCCATAGGGACAGGGTGGGGAGGGAAGGGGACAGAATAAGTGTGGGGACAGGGACAAGGAGAGAGGACAATATGGGGGATACAGTGATAGGATGGGACAGCCATAGGGACAGGGTGGGTAAGGGAAGGGGACAGTGACAGGAGGGGACAGGGACGGCTCAACCCGGGGTCACCACGACCCCTCCTCGCCCGACGGCCACTCAAGACCCCTGGATGTCCTCCTTCCTCCTGTTGACCCCCAGCCCCCCCGGTCCCCGTGGCCGCTCACCGTCACCCCGTAGCGCAGCGCCAGTCCCGGCAGCGTATCCCCGGGCTCCAGGCGATGCTCCCGGGCAGATGCTCCTCCGCTCCCCGCAGCCATGGCGGGACGCTCCTGCTCAACGCCGACCCCCGGAGGGACTCATGCGAACAGCCCCGGCCCGGCCGGGGGGACACCGGCCCAGATCGCCGTCGCTCTGGCTGCCGCTCCCGGGGCCCGGCTCGGCCCCGCCGCCCTCTGGGACTTGTAGTCCGCAACAGGACCGGAACAGGGACGAGGATGCTGCCGCCCCGCGAGCAGCGATGCCGCTGACACCTTCCACCCCCACACCCACACGAGGTCCTCCCGGTGCTGCCAAGCCCTGCCCCGGGGGTGGGGGGTCCCTGACCCCGCCCCGGGGCCGTGCCCCAGAACCCCAGTCCCGTCATGCCTCGCGGCAGAGCTTCCGCCCCACCCCTCGCGCTCTCTGATTGGCCGTCTCCCTCCCGCGCGATGCCCGCTGGGAGCAGACATCCGGAGGTGTCCAGGAAGGGGGGGTTTCCATAGCAACCGCGAGCCGCCCCTGCCATGTCCTTCAAGCGGGATGGGGACGACGCCAGCCAGCTGGGCGTGCTGCAGGTGAGGACCCCCTGACCTCCCCACAGGACCTTCTAGACCCTTCCAGAGTCCTCTAGACCCCAACCCCCCCATTCCCGGGCCCTTCCCACGTACCCCTGAGGCTCGCCCCCTCGCTTCGGCCTCTTTTCCTTGGCCCGCTTCCCCCCGGGCTCACTCCGCTCCTCCCTACCTGCCCCGCAGCTCCCCCTCAGCCCTGCCTTGACTTCCCCTTAGAGTTCCCATCCTAGCGCCCCTTGGCCGAGGCCGCTCCCCAAAATTGCCCCATTCCCCTGCCTCAGCCTTCCCCCTCCCCTGCACCACCCTCTCCCCAGCTCCCCGACTCGTGCTCCCCTTGCTCTGTCAGAGGAGGGTCCCCAGCGTGCTGATGTTTTCTGCCCTAAGCGGGGACAGAGCTGGGGGCAAGGGCTGGTTCCCCGTGAGGTGAATTGGGGGCAGACCCCCACCCCCAGCAACAGGCACAGAGCGGGGAACAAGCGCTAACCCATCCCCCTCGGTACCTCACAGAAAAGACGAGTCGCAGACCTGTTAGCCAACTTCATCCCTGAAGATGAGGCATTGCTGCTGAGGAGTGGGAGGTGAGTGAGACCCTCAAGCACAGCCCCTCCCTCACCCCTAGCTAGCTTTTTGCAGAGTCCTGACAGCAGCTTCCCCCCCTCCCTGCCTGCCTTGGCATAGGTATGCCTGCACGGTGTGTGCCCACCGCCCCGTCTTCGACACGCTGGACGTGCTGACGGTCCACAGGGCTGGCAAGAAGCACACAAGCAGTAAGTTTGGGGCTGTCGAGGAGTGGGGTAGGGTGGGCTGCACGGAGAGAGAGCCCCTCCCTCAGCCCTTTCCCTCTCTTCCAGACCTGCAGCACTTCTATGGCAGGAAATGCTCGCTCCAGGACCCAGCCCCAAAGCGGTGGCATGAGCAGGAGGTGCAGGCAGAAGAAGAGGAGGTTGGTGTGGACACCTCTTCCTCACCCTGGTAGACAACTCCCCCTTGGCCAGACACCGCCTGAGCCCTGTCCCCCTCTCCTCAGGGTTCTCCAGCTCCTCTGTTAGCGCAGACCAGGAGGATCGCCCGGAGCGTGCTTCTGAAGGCTGCCCCCTACAGCAGTTGCTGCCGCAGGCCAGGGTGAAGGAGACTTTGGTTTGGCTCTGGGAGGACTGGGGGGAAAGCTCTGAGCTTTCTGGGAGGTGAGGCTGCCTTTGGTTTTGCTCCTGGAGGATGGAGGGGAAAGCTCTCAGCTTTCTGGGAGGTGAGGCTGCCTTTGGTTTTGCTCCTGGAGGATGGAGGGGAAAGCTCTGAGCCTTCTGGGAGGGTTTGGCCGTGCCATGGCCTCGCTTCTGTCACGCACCTCCAGGAGCAGGCTCTGACTCTTTCTCCTGTTGCAGGGTGGAGGGCAGCAGCAGCTTCCGAGCTGGTGTGACCCAACCCAGGCCAAACCCTGCCCTGAGGCCACCGGAGCCATCTCGGGAGGAGGGAGAAGCCGTGGGCAGCAGTCCTGTAGCCCTGCTGCCGGGGCAGCACCGCGGGGCAGTGGGTAAGAGCTGAGCAGCAGCTCTGAGGCTGTGCTGAGCCCGGGGCAGGGCTCTCAGCTGGGCCTCTCCCTTTCCTCCGGGTCTCACCAGCCCTTCTCTGCCCCTCCCAGCTCCATCCAAGGTGGTTCTAGCCCGGAGCCAGCGAGGGGGCAAAGGCAAAGCTTCCTCAGCAGCCCTGAGGCAGCCTGAAGCCCTGAGCCTCGAGAGGCACCAGGCCCTGGAGCACTACCTGCAGCTGAGGAGGTGAGGCTTGGCCCTGGCAGAGCAGGAAACCCTCCCTGAGCCAGCTCTCCCTCCCCTGGCCTCACCTGTTCGTCTGTCTGTCCCCAGTGCTGGCTGGATCCAGGATCACTCTGGCAAGTGGGTGAAGGATGAGAATGCTGAATTCGACTCGGATGAAGACGAGCCTTCTGCCCTGCTGCCAGCCTGAGACCCCTCCTCAGCCCCACTGCTCCCCAGGGGGATGCTCCCACCCTGGGCTGTCCTCAAGCCCCCTCCCCTGTTAATAGAGACTGCTGGAGAGGACAGAGGTGAATTAAGAAACTATAATCAATATTTTACTCATGGAAAGGTTTATTCTTGGCACCGGGTGCACAGGGGATAGCTCCACCAAAATACGCACCCCTTGCTGCTTGAACCGTGCTGTTTATGCTACAAAGTATTACATATGCAACAGGCTACCATACACATTCATTAAGTTTCTGGGATATTACAACTGAAACTATCAACACAGCTACAAAGTATTACATATGCAACAGGCTAACATTACACATTCATTAAGTTTCATATACCACCACTCTAGGTTCCCCTTTGTTATACACCAACCCCCTTGGTCTATCTTCTGTCTTGAAATGATCTTCTTTTAGTTTCGTCTCAGTCCTCTCCACCCAGTTTCAATGTCTCTGTTCAGTTTCTTTTGTGTTGTACCCCACACCCAACTTATCCCATTATCTAGTCTCTGCTATTTCCAGTAAATATACAATGTTAGTTTGTCTATTTCCAGTAATGTTAGTTTCACTTTAATCAGAGGTGTCTGAGCCATTGGGGTAGCTCCTGGGCAGGGCTGGGGGTAGCTCCTGGGCAGGGCTGATTTGGGGATCCCAGCATTTGGCCACCCATTGGGTGCTCAACCTTGTGCCTTTTCAGGGTACCCCGACCCTGGCCAGAGCCCTATGAGTGCTGCCAACCTCTGTGTGGCTTTTGGCCTGCCCCCTCCTGTCCCTGGCCCAAGTCATGCTTGTTTTCTCACATGCTGGCAGCTGCCTGCAGGTCATGGCCTTTCGGGGTGGTGGTGCTGGGTTCCCCTCCTCCTTCTCCTCAGCAGCTGTCTCAGCACTTGGCCATGCCACCCTCCCCCTGCCTCAGTTTCCTCTTCTCTTTTCCTTGCCAGCTTTTGGGTGCTCCCAGGGCAGGCAACACCCACAGTGACTGTTGTTTGCCCTGAGCTGCTTTCCACACTCGTGGGACAGCAGCCAACCCCAAGGGTCTCACTAGGCCCTGGGGGCTGGATCCTGACCCTGGCTGGGGTCACTGGCAGCTCTGTTGGTGGGGTTGATGTTCCCCCATGGCACCTGGATTTACCTTCAGGTCCTGCCTATAAATAGGTGGTGGCACCTATAAATAGAACCCAGGTCCCCCCACCCACCTCCCTGAGCTGTGGGTGCCATCTCCCACAGGCCCTGGGTGCCCAGCTCCGGGCACTCAGCTGCCCTCTGGGGGGGGTCCCTGCTCCCCCCACCCCTCCTTGTGCCTCCTTGTACCTAATCCCCTGGGTATAAATACCTCAACCCCTCTGCTCCCCGAGGGGCTGCAGGCATCTGGGGGATTAACAGCCGGATGCAGTGGGGCAGGGGCTCACCCTCCCCCCTCCCTCAGTTCATCCCAGGCCCAAATCCTTCCCATGGATGCAGCCAAGCAGATCCCAGAGCTTCCTCTCTCTTTATTTACACTGCTCCAGGAGCCACAGCTCCTTCCAGCCTCTTAGGTTTTCTTCTGCTTGCGACCTGGGGGCAGGAGAAAGAGGTGTTTGGGGTCAGGGCTGGGACCCCCCACATCCTTGAGGTGGGATCTGGGGGTCAGGGTTGGGATGCCCCCACATCCCTGGGGACATTCTGCCCTGGGGCAGGCTCTGGGGGTTAGAGCTGGGACACCCCACATCCCTGGGTAGGTCCTGCCCAAGGAGGGGATCTGGGAGTCAGGGCTGGGACTCCCCACATCCCTGGGGACATTCTGCCCCGGGAGGGGCTCTGGGGATCAGGGCTGGGACTCCCCACATCCTTGGGGACATTCTGCCCCGGGAGGGGCTCTGGGGATCAGGGCTGGGACACCCCACATCCTTGGGGAGATCCTGCCCTGGGGTGGGTTGTGGGGGTCAGGGCTAGGACTCCCCACATCCCTGGGGTGGGATCTGGGGGTCAGGGCTGGGACACCCCTCACATCCCTGGGGAGATCCTGCCCTGGGGTGGGATCTGGGGGTCAGTGCTAGGATCCCCACATCCCTGGGGTGGGCTCTGAGGGTCAGGGTTGGGATCCCCCACATCCCTGGGGTAGGATCTGGGGTTCAGGGCTGGGACAACCCTCCCACATCCCTGGGGAGATCCTGCCCCAGGAGGGGCTCTAGGGGTCAGGGTTGGGACTCCCCACATCCCTGGGGACATTCTGCCCTGGTGTGTGATCTGGGGTAAGGGCTGGGATCCCTCCCATCCCTGGGGAGCCCCTGGCCCAGGAGGGGCTGTGGGGATGACTCACGGAGCTCGTTGTTGTTGGTGATGGCGGTGGCAGCCCTGGCCCGGGGCCCTTGCTGCGTGAAGTGGTAGCCGAAGCGCAGGAGGGAGGGGCAGTGCTCCAGCATGCTGGCCATCTCCATCTCGACGCTGTCCCCCAGCCTCTGGCACTGCACGACACCAGGGCTGTGGTCCAGGAGTCTGGGGAGGAGGGTCCTGTCCCCCTCTCCTTTCTCCATCCCTGGCTCCCACTCATGGGTGCTCCTCCTTACCTGGTTGTCCACCCGGAGCTCACTGAGAGTGCTGTTGTGCTGCATGGCTCTGATGATGCTCAGCATGCCCGTGCTGGTGATGAAGTTGGACTCAATGTTCAGGCTCTGCAGGCTCTTGTTCTCCATCAGCATCTCTGCCACAGCCTGGTGGTCACCTCAGGGGTCACCTTGGGGGGTCACCTCAGGAGGTTCACCTCAGGGTGGCCCTGGGGTGGTCACCTCAAGGTGGTCACCTCGGTGGGGATCACCTTGGGATGGTCACTTCAGGGGTCACCTCAGTTGTCACCCAGCATTGGCACCCCCCTCCGCCCCGCTGGCACATCCTGGGCCACCAATGCTCCCGGTGATGGTAGCAAAGCCAACCTGATGGTAGCACAGCCACCAGCACCTGGGCTGGTTGGTACCCATGCTGGAGTCAGGGGTAGGGGAGCACATGCCCTCCCTGTCTGGGGACACGTGGGAACATGGGGCCAAGACTCACGCTGGCCACAGGGTCATTGCTGCGGGTGGCCACCAAGCTGAGCTTCTTGACGTGGGTGTTGGTTTTCATGGCCTCACAGATGGCCTTCAGTGTGGAGATGGGAATGTCCTGTGCCAGGGGGATGTGAGAGTCACCAAAGGGTTGGGGACATAGTCCAGGGGATGTGGAGGTCACCAAAGGGTGTGGAAGTGGCATGGAAGGGATGTCAGATGTCACCAAAGTGCATGCAAGTGACATGAAAGGGATGTGGATGTCACCAAAGGGCATGCAAGTGGCATGGAAGGGATGTCAGATGTCACCAAGAGGCATGGAAGGGATGTCAGATGTCACCAAAGGTGCACAGATGCCCCTGAATGAGGACCAACACCTTGGAGTGCCCTAGAGCCACTCTAGGCTGGGGACAAAAAGCGCAGGGATGTCCCAAGCCAGGGAGCAGCCCTGCAGGGACATGGTGACTCAGTCCCTGGGGATACTCTGGGACAGGCACTACCCTCACCCTGCTGGATTGGAGCAGCAGCAGCACCTTGGGGTGCCCTGGAAACACCCTGGGATAGGAAGCAAAGTCATGGGGATGGGGATTAGCAGCCCAGGCCTGGGATTAGCACCTTGGGGACACCCTGGGGCCACTGCCACGGGGGCCCTCCCTCACCTTTATGTTGTTGAGGTTGACATCCTCCAAGGAGGCCTCATTGGCCTGGATCTGCCTCAGGGTCTCCTCTACGTTGGTGGGGTTGGGGGGCTCGTCTGGCACTGGCTTGTACTTGTCAGGCTTCACCACACCTGGGGCACAGGCACGTCACCAGGCATGGGGACATGTGGCACCGCACATGGGGACACAGGCACACAGGGCAACCCCAGAGGGGCTCTGCTCCCCAAATCCCTCCCCAACAGCCTGGTGGACCTCAACCCCATGTCCCCCTGTCCTGCAGAGGCTCATCTCCATATCCCCTGTCCTGGGAGGTTTGTCCCATGTCCACTGTCCTAGGGAAGCTCATCCCCATGTCCTCATGTCCCCATGTCCTGAGGTGCTCATCCCCATGTCCCCTGTCCTGGGGGGCTGATCCCCCTGTCCCCTGTGCCAGGTGACTCACTGTTGATGCCCTCGGTGTTGCTGATGGTCCCGCTGCAGATGGCATCGTAGTACTGCTTGTTGCTCATCAGGGTGTACATCCCCAGGATGGCTGGGGGGCAGGGGGGGAGGAGCTCAGGGGGTGCCCCAGGACCCCCACTTCCCTCCCGTGGTCCCTTCATGCCCCCTCCAGCCCTGGGGAGCAGGTATGCTGCAGTGACAGCAGAGCATGGGGGCATGAAGCTTCTTGTGGCCAGGTTCTGGGGGGACCCAGGGGGGTGACAGCACAGGGAGGGTGACATGTGGCTGGCCTTGTGTGATGCTTCCCCCCAGTGTCACACTTGTCCTTGTGCCACGGGCTGCCCTGATGCAAGGCTGTGGTGGTGCTGGGGGACACACTGATTTGGGGGACACTGGTGAGACACGGCAGCCCCATGCCAGGCTGGGGTGTGACATGGCAGCCCTGTGCCAGGCTGTGTGGCAGGCTGTGGTGGCAGGCAGTGTGGCAGCCCTGTGCCAGGCTGTGGTGGCAGGCTGTGTGGCAGGCTGTGTGGCAGCCCTGTGCCAGGCTGTGGTGGCAGGCTGTGTGGCAGGCTGTGTGACAGGCTGTGTGACAGGCTGTGGTGGCAGGCAGCGGTGTGAGCCAGCAGCCCCAGGCCATGCTCACCGGCGATGTCACACATCTCTGCCTCGGTGGCGTTGGCGAGCGCCTCCTCCAGCTCAGGCTCCAGCGTGATCTGCTCCTCCCGGGGGATCTCCCGCGTCGGGTTCTTGGGCACAAAGGGCTTTCCTGACCAGGGGACACCGGGTCACAGCCAGCCCGGGGCTGCCAGGGGCACTGGGGACACAGCAGGAAGGTGACCTAGTCCTGGGGTGACCTAGCCCTGGGATGACCAACCCTGGGGTGACCTAGCCCTGGGGTGACAC
>VWZO01001553.1:0-12757 GCA_013396975.1 Bucco capensis | reverse complement strand
AGGGTTCTGTGGAGCTGAGGGAGGCTCTGGAGGCGTGGGGTGTGTGGGGCTGAGGGGAGCTCTTTGGAGAGTGTAAGTAATGTGGAGGGTAGTGAGGCCGAGAGGAGCTGGGGGGGTGGGAGGCCTGTGGGGTGCGTGGGGCTGGGTGTGGACAGGAAGAGACGCGGGGCCTGGGCCGGGCCCTGCATGGGGAGAGGAGATGGGCAGAGCTGTGGGGCAACAAAAGGATGTCGTGGTAGGGCCAGGGATTGGTGTGGGAGGTCAGTCGGCGCTGTGGGGCAGCGTTGTGGGGTGAAAGCCGAGGGTGGGGGATGACGCTGAGGAGGCTGAACTCTCTGGAAGGTGTGTGGGAGTGAGCCCTGCAGGGTTAGGGGCTGAGACCCCTGGGGCTGGGCTGCACAGAGCCTAGCTGACTCTGTCGGATGGGCTAGGTTTGAGCTTTGCCTGGGAGAGGTGGGTGTAGGGCTGCCTTTTTCCTGGGAGGAGGCTGTGGGTGTGTGGTGAGGACCATCCGGTCGTGAGTGGGGGCCCAGGGAGCTTGAACGTCCCCCCCGAAAAGGGTAGTTGGAGGGGGCAGAGAGAGTCTTAGGGAGGGGGGACTGGGTCCTGTTTGGAGTGGTGCGATGGGGTAGGGGGAGCAGAGGGCTTGGTGCCAGGGGCAACTTGACTCTCTGTTCTCTTCTGTTTGAAGAGCCTTAGCCATGAGTCAGGTCAACTGCCTCGGGGGTGGCAGTGGGTCCTGGCTCCCTGAGCTCGGCTGCTGGGGCACAGAGGGGCAGGGAGAGCTGAAGTATCTTCCTTTAGTCAGGACCACATGGGGAAGGGGTAGGATAGCATCTCCCGGGCGGGGCCACCCCCTTCTCTGCTGCATCTGGTGCTGGGCAAGGCAAAGGGAGATCGGGTAAAGAAGCTGTTTGGCACCTGTGGGAGGCAGGATATGGTGGGAATGCAAATATCTTCTGGGGAGATTTGTTCTGATGACTAGAACTGGAGCTGGTGGGAGTCGAGGGGAAGGCCCTCAAGTCCTCTGATGGTTGAGGGTTTCTTTTTCTCTGCTGATCTAACCTGTGAGCTGAACCAGAAATACACAGGGTTAGAGCTGGATCCCACAGAGGGCTGGGTAACAAGGGGTGGAAACCTTGTCTGGGATGAAAGAGAGCACTTTAGGTTCTTAAACCTGTGACTCTGCCTGCTCTCGGAGTTTCCAGGTCTGGTGGCAGTGTTCCTGGGGGAGTCAAGAGCCCAATTCACCTTTCTACAGGCCTCAAAACAGCTTCTTCATGCTTGCTTGTGGCTAGAAACCAACATGACTTTCTCAAAGCCTTGAAACCTGTGTTTGGCAAACTCCAGCCATTGCTCCTGAGCTTTTTTGCTAGAGAGTGGCCAGGTTCTTTAGTTATTCTAATGTGATATGCTTGAAGCCTCCTGCTCAGTGTGACAGCATGTCATGCAAGTCACAGCAAGGGAAGGGAAGAGACCCAGGGGAAGACTTGGAGCTGAAACTTAGCTTCATTCAGTGCTCTCCAAGCCATGGCGTTCTGCACCTTAAGCCCCACCACCTGCTCCCCCACTTCTCAAAGGATTTGAGGCCATATTGTTGAGCATCCCTGGAAAAGAAATGAGTGTGATTGTTGCAGTGGCACTGAGGAAGTATTGTCTAGCAGGACAGCTGTGTGTGCTCAGGGTTCTGCTCTCTTGACTTTGTCCTTTGGGCAGTTTTGAAGACAGACACTCACCCTACCTGCTCTCTCGGCTCATCATGAGGAGGCCTGGGGGAAGCCATACCTGTTGCACCCATAAAGCCAGTTTGGTGAGGAAGAAGAGAGCGTTTGGGTCTTTATGGGCTGTGGTGTGTCAGCATGGGGCAGAGTGTCCCCACCTTGGGTGTTTTTTCTGTTGCTTTGAGGTTTCCTTTGGAACCACAGTTATTAAGGTTGGA
This sequence comes from Bucco capensis, assembly GCA_013396975.1. Classification (NCBI taxonomy): domain Eukaryota; kingdom Metazoa; phylum Chordata; class Aves; order Piciformes; family Bucconidae; genus Bucco; species Bucco capensis. The sequence goes on along the minus strand of VWZO01001553.1, from coordinate 10,818 downwards.
AGAGACCTCTAAGCTCATCAGGTCCAACCATACATATCACCCCCATGGCACTAACCCATAGTCTTAAGAAGAACATTATACTTTTTTAAGACCCCTCCAGGGCCAAGACTTAACAAGCCTTGCAGTGAGTGAATTCCTCCTATATCCAATCTAAACCTCCCCTGGGACAACTTGAGGCCATTTCCTCTTGTACTCTCACTGCTAACCCTGGAGAAGAGACCTACCCCCATCTCACTCCAAGCTCCTTGCAGGGAGCTGCAGAGAGAGCTAAGGTCTGCCCTGAGCCTCCTCTTCTCCTCGCCTGTCTTTGGGCTGAGAGGAGGATCCAGCTTCAGGCAGCTGGAAAAGTTTTGAGAGCATTACTTCAGAGAAAACATGCAAATACACAAGTAAATCTCTTCTCTGTTCCTGGAGGGATAATTGCCATTGTGTGCTGGTGAGGTGCTGGCTTCCCACAGGATTTGGGTTCTGGTGGTGGCAGAGGCTGTGACATCTCTGATTTACCTTCACCTCCCCTGATCCCTGACTGCCCAGGCTTTAAACCTTGGGTTTAAACAAGGTTTAAACAAGACAAAAGTTGTTTCAGATGTGAGGTGCTTTACTCCATGGTGTAAACATTAAACCACCTCAGGCTTTTTGGGGCATTGTCTCCCTTGGTGGCCCATGCTGACTTTGCCCTAGGGGCATCTCCCAGCTTAAATAAAGGGGATGTGGATGATTCTGAAGCCCTTCCCGGGCCAGGCAGACAGTGGTTCCTCCTCTCCCTGCCTCGAAGTGTATTTAGCCTTCTTGGAGAAACACCCAAAGAGGTTTTCTCCTTCTGCTGCTTTCACTTTGAAGCAGCATCTGCTAAAAAATGCTAATGTGGGCTTGCAGTTGTTTGGTTCTTTGTGCTGTGGCTGCTTTGTAATTAGGGGTCCTAGGGAGTTGAGAGTTCATTGTCACCCTGGCTTCAGGCCCCTCCCTGGAGTCCACAGACAAAGGAATTGCTCTCAAAATGGCTCGGGTCACTTCTGGGCATAGGAAACATCCTGAGAGTGAGCTGAGAGCAGGGTCCTGACCTGTGGAGCCCTTCATGTAGGTGTAAAACACCCAGCAGGGCTCATCCCTTCTCCCCAACCCATTCATGCAAGAGAGACAAAGCTTTCTTGGTCCCACCTTGCTGAGACTGAGTTTATTAAATAGAAACATCTGAATGGCTCATCATCCTCCAGCTTAGAATAGGCCTGTCAGATGACTCCCCAGTCCTGTCTCTGTTCCCAAAATCCCTCCTCTTCCCAACCAGCTGGTGCTCTCTCTGTGGGTGTCTCAGGTTGGTGTCATCAGCTGGGGCCTGTCACCCAAACTCTCCCCATCCCTTTTTGGTGCTGGGGGAGTAGTGCTTGTGGGTGATGCCCCCACCCTTGTGTGGGGCAAAGCTCCTTTTCTTTGGGATGGAGACAAAAGATTAGTGTGGAAAGCTCAAAGGTGGCAGTTTGTCTAAATCCAGGACAGATTGCTCTGGTGGAAGGAAGCTCAGCTGGCAAAGCAGGAGCTAGAAAGTCAGTGAGAATCGTGTGGTTTTGGGAGCCACTGCTGACCTGGACCATTTTCTGAAGGAGAACTGAATTTCCCTTTGGAAAAGTAAAAGCTGCTCCTCCCTCCCTCCCCCAGCTCCAGTGGGTGTTGTTGGAAGGGGCCATTAAGGATGTTTTGTTCTCCTGCACACCACCCCTGTTAGCCCTGCAGGACTAAAAAGCCTTTTTGGAAATGGAGGTGGCTTAATGGTGCCTGTGCTGCTGCTTCCTCTGTTCACCAAGAGCCTCCTACTCCAGGACTTGGGCTGTGTGTCCCCCCAGATGAGGAGGTCTCACACTTGTTCTTGCCCTTTCTTGATGCCTGTGTAACAGCAGTGATTAAATCTATTCTCTCACTGCTTCCCTGCAGACTCTGCCTTGGTTAAAAAGCATAGTGCTCCCAGGGCAGGAAGATACCTTACATCTGACCTAAATCTCACTCTTCTGAGAGAGGATTGTTTCTCTTACCCCAAATTAAGAAGGTGGTGCAGCAAGTAGGAGGCTAGTTCAGGCTTCACTGTCACCAGCTCCCTCTGGGGTCGGTTTTGAGTAACTCCTGTGATCACTTAGCTGGAAGAGGAGCTCTTGATACACTCCTGGCAAGGGTTAGGGTTGGGCCAAGCACTAATCAAGTGACAGAGATTCTCTGTTAGCTCCTTTCCCCCCACTCCAGGGAGGAAAAGGGGAAATTAACAGAGAGAGAGAGACTTGGAGATTGGCAATGGAACTGAAACTGCTTTAAGGAAACCAATATAAAAAAATGAAGTATTTGGACACACAAAGCCAATAGCAGACCCAAACCCGTTGATGGCAACTCCCTCACCATCACCTCTGATGCTGTAGCAGGAGGACTCAGCAGCAGCCAGGACTCAGACTCAGGGGCTGGATCCTGGAACTCAGGAACTCTTGGACTGGGATTGAAGGCAGAACAGAGAGAGTCCTGCAGGAGCTGAGCTGCTGATCCTCACCAAGAGTTACTCTTGATTGGGGTGGAAGGCAGAACAGAGAGAGTCCTGTAGGAACAGAACTGAGCTGCTGATCCTTTCAAGGCTCGGGTGCTCAACCTTCAGGATGGGGGAGACCCAAACCTCTCCTTATTTGTATTGGCTTTCAATTAGGTGCTAAATAGCTTAATTAATCACCTGCTTTGCTTGGGTCTTAGTCCTTATGTAAGAGACCCTAAGGCCCAAGCTTGATACCAAAGTTTCAGGGTCTGAATATTACCTAGGTGGCATGGAATAGCTTGGTTTGACTCAAACTAGGACAACTCCCTTCCAGGAGCTTGGTGGAAAAGGAATGCTTGGAGCATTTATTGTGAGGATTTGTATCCCAAAGTAGCTTCTGATCACCTTCAAGCTGGATTTTTAAATTCACTGACATCCTGGAGAACCAAGAGCCTTTGTATTTCTTGATTGGCTCTGGGGGTGGAGATCAGCTTAGATTTTAAATCCTTATTTTGGTGGAAAGCTGGAGCGGTGCAGAGCTGCAGAGCTTTGGCTAACAGAAAGGGTTGACTCTCAAATGGCAGAACCTTGTGCAAAGCTCCTGTGCCAGAAGATGCGGCTGGAGGGAGGGAGCAGTAGTGTCCCAGCAGCTCTGCTACAGCTTACAGGGGCAGAGCTGCTCCCAGATATTCCAGACAGTGGAAACTTCAAAAAGACCTTCTGCAAAAATTAGTTCTGCTGGAATCTTTAGCTCCTTTAGCTCTGAACGGTAGAGAGCTGGGGCTGCTTAGCCTGGAGCAGAGCAGCCTGAGGGGGATCTGATCAGTGCTTAGCAATCCTTCAAGGCTGGGGTTACAGTANGGGAGAATAACCTCTCTGGATGCGCTGGCCACGCTCCTCTTAATGCATCCCAGGATGCCATTGGCTCCCTTGGCTGCAAGGGCACATTGCTGCCTCATGGTCATCCTCCTATCCACCAGGACTCCTAGATCTTTTTCCCCAGGGCTGTTTTCCAATGGAACAGGGTTCAGGAGGCTGGGGCCAGGCTGTGTGCTGTGGTGCCCAGGGACAGGACTAGAGGCACTGGGCACAAACTAACACCCAGTAAGTTCCATATGAACATCAGGAGGAACTTCTTTCACTGGAGGGTGCTGGAGCACTGGCCCAGGCTGCCTAGGGAGGTGCTGGAGTCTCCACGTCTGGAGCTATTCCAAAGCCAGCTGGTCACATCCTGTGCAAGCTGCTCTAGGTTGTCCTGCCCTGGGGCAGGGGAGTTGGGCTAGATGATCTCCAGAGGTCCTCCCAACCCCTACCATCCTGGGATTGATATGGGAGAGCAGTAAGAGGAGTGCTGTCTGGCCAGCAGGTAGCCTGTGCTCATCCCTGCTTCATTTCGAGCCCTTCCCTGGAGCTGGAGGTAGCTTTGCTGAGCTTCTGCACTGATGGCTTCTCTTTGAATGGTGGTTTTGGCAGTTCCATGGTGCTCTCTGATTCCCAAGTGGTTGAATACTGAGAAGCAAAGAGTTTATGTGCCTGCTGTACCTCAGAGCTGGCATTTCTGAGGGAGCAGGAGGGCAGAGTGGTGGCAAGGGAAGCGATGTGGCCAGGAGTCGGGAGCAGATGCTGGAAACTTCTGGCTCACTCCCTTGTTTTTCTTCAGAATTTCCACCCTTTAGTCCTCCCATCTGCCCACTGCTCTGTGGGCTGGCTCCATCCTCTGCTGCTGGAGGGATTGTTCAGCTGAGCCTCAGTTCTTTGACTCAGAAGTTGTTTTCCTTGATTTCCAGTGTTATTCTCAGTGGAGAGGGTAGCTCCTTGTCAGTCAGGACACACACACACACTCATGTCTCCGTGCTTGTTCCGATAACTCTGCTTGTCAGAGCTCTTGTGACCACTGATCTTTGGTCAAGGTCTGCTCTGCTGAGGAGAGGCAAAGGAAAATGAGTTTCTTCCCAGCCCTCATGAGTTATGTTGGCTTTAGATTGGAGTTCCTAAATAACTAGCTGCCATGAAGCACATCTTTTCCTGGAATTGCTGGGATAAACCCCAAACGGTGGGTTGGGAGTTTCAGTAAGGTCACTGCTCATTTGCTGACATCAGCACTGACCTGGGATGGAGGTGAAGGCCCAAACCCCATCCTCACAGAATCACAGGATGGTAGAGGGATTGGAAGGGGCCTTCTGGAGATCATCTAGTCCAACTCCCCTGCCCCAGGGCAGGACAACCTAGAGCAGCTTGCACAGGATGTGTCCGGCTGGCTTTGGAATAGCTCCAGACATGGAGACTCCAGCACCTCCCTGGGCAGCCTGGGCCAGTGCTCCAGCACCCTCTGAAGAAAGAAGTTCCTCCTGATGTTCAGCTGGAACTTGCTGGTTGCTGGTTTGTGCCCATTGCTTCTAGTCTTGTCCCTTGGGCACCACAGCACAAAGCCTGGCCCCAGCCTCCTGCCCCTAGCCTTGAAGGATTGCTAAGCACTGATCAGATCTCCCCTCAGGCTGCTCTGCTCCAGGCTAAGCAGCTCCAGCTCTCTCATCCTTTCCCAGCAGAGAAGTGCTCCAGTCCCCTCAGCATTTCAGTGTCCTTTCTCTGGAGCCTCTCCAGAAGTTCCCTATCCACTGGGGTTCATGCTCTTCTCCTCACCCTTGGTGAGCACCTCTCACCACTGCAGAACCAGAGGACTTGCTTGTTTTTAGGGAGTTTTAATTGGTTTCTAGGTGTCCTGTCTGGCCTCAGAGTACTTAGACAGTGCTGCTAGCCTCCTGTGTGGAACCTCTCATTTCATCCCTCCCCTCTAGGATTACAGAATAACTTGATTTCGGTGTGCTGACCTCCTCCCAGAGCACTTGGCAGTTTGCTGGAGAGGAGAGATTGAGGAAGGGTTTCGTGTTTCTGCAGAGCAGGCAGAAGTGTCCAGATAACCTTACCCAGATTGCCTCTCCTCTCTTTCCCTGGGCCTCTTCCCAAGCTGTCTCCTGCTCGCCAGCAGGGACACATCAGAAGTGTCCAGTGAGTGACCAGAGTGTGGTGTCCTGTGCCTCCAGCAACAGCCTCATCAAACAGGCATGGGGAGAGCAATCTGAGGGGGATCTGATCAGTGCTTAGCAATCCTTCACAGCTGGGGGCAGGAGGCTGGGGCCAGGCTTTGTGCTGTGGTGCCCAGGGACAGGACTAGAGGCGATGGGCACAAACTAGCAGCCAGCAAGTTCCAGCTGAACATCAGGAGGAACTTCTTTCCTCGGAGGGTGCTGGAGCACTGGCCCAGGCTGCCCAAGGAGGTGCTGGAGTCTCCATGTCTGGAGCTATTCCAAAGCCAGCTGGTCACATCCTGTGCAAGCTGCCCTAGGTTGTCCTGCTCTGGCAGGGTGATTGGACTAGATGATCTCCAGAGGTCCCTTCCAACCCCTACCATCCTGTGATTCTCTGAGAGGGAGGAAAAAGTGCTAATCCAGAGCAGTCCAATCAGCCCTGCCTGCAATCATCTGCCAAAGGGGGTGGGAAAGAGAACCCTCCTCAGAAGTGATCTGTGGTGTGCTCGTGGGTTCACCAGTGCTCTTATGGCAGCTTTGATGCTGTTGGTTTAATGTCCTTAATGTGATTTTATCAGAACATATCACTGATGCAGAGAAGCTTGACTTTGTTCCTCACTGCTTGGCCTCCTGGCCAAGGCTCAAGTGTGGGTAAGTGGTTTATCTTCCTCTGGAGGCCTCTGCTCTGCTCTGGCAGAGCTGGCTGCTTGAGCTCATGGCTTTTCCTCCATCTCCAGCTGCTCTTGGCTTCCGCTTCTAGTCCAGGCCAGACTTGGACAGTTTTCCATAAGACCTTCCTGAGAGAAGTAAATGAACCATTCAGGCTCTTACCTTCCAGAGCTGTGCAAGAGTTTTTTCTGACTAATGTGCCTTGCTCAGAAGTGTTTTACTCATCAAGTTTGGACCTGGGTGGGAAATAGGATTTCTCTCTGTGTTTCTTTAACTGTCCTGGGGAGAAAAACATTCCTTGTTTCTCCGAGTAGCTGAACTTTCAGTTCCCCTTGACAACTCTATAACCCTTTTTGTTTCTCCTCGTGTAGATTTCAGCTTTTTGTGCTGCTCCGTGGTGTCCTTTCGAAGAGGTAGAGGTATTGCCTATCTGTGCTTAAAAGAAGCATGGTTTCATCCTCTCCAGTAACCAGCAGCCAAATTCCTGAGGACATAACTGTCTTGGCTTTGAGGACTGATAAAACTTGGTGGATTTTCCTGGTTTTCCCCCTGTAAATAAGCTGCTGCTGCTCTCTACCCGAAGCTGCTGATGTGTCCGTGTGTGCGTGTGTTGCGTAAGCACTCTCCTGACAGCTAAACAGCTCCTGCATCTCCCTGTGCCCCAGCAGGATTGTTCCAGTGGGGCTTTTCTGCTTGTGTTCCTGCCTGGTTTGCACTTTGGAGAAAAGCTCCTTCTGCTCTTCTGGCCTGGGTTGGCTTGGGGAGGACTTTCCCCAACAGAGGGGATTTGCAGGCAGTGTTGGGTGATGTCTGTGGGGACAGTGAGTCGCATGTGTCCATGGATGATCCAACATCCCCCAGGCAGTGTCTGGTGGGTCCAGGACTTGAGCTCACAACTGGCTTCTGGGTGCTCTTATCTATGGTACCACCACCTGGGGCCAAAGTCCAGGGGTTGAGCCCACCAAAGGGTTCTTTAGCTGGTGTGCAAAGACCAATCAACACCCAGAGTCCAGATAGTTGCTTTGTTTCAGCTCTGGGAGATCACTCCCCAGGCTGGCAGCAGCCTCCGAGCTCAGACAGCAGCAGTTTATATCCAGTACAAATAACAAAGAAACTAGATCTGATTGGTTCGGGGATCTTTACATCATCTAGGCCTCGGTGCACATGCTCCATCCATTACCTAACTCATTATCCTATTACCTAATTGACTACACTGAGGTACTCCTACACTGGCAGTGAAATTGAGGTGTGAGTCTCAGTATTCAAATCCCCCCCGGTTCTGGAGGAGACATCTCAGGGGTTTGATCTTTGTCCCAGTCTGTCTCTGGTCTCTCTCCAGAAGCCAGGAGGAGGCATTAACTGCAGAAGTTGGCAGAATTTTACAGTCTTTAAGACTGCTCTTAATTACCATGTCTTACTTCTGATGATTTGAACCTTTGAGGTCATCTCATCCTTTAGTCTTGGGCACCTTCCATTCTTCTTACTCTGCTTTCAGACCAGATCATTATAAACTTATTCAGCCTAGAAGCTTTTAACTCCATCCTTCCAACGTCACACAGAGGTTCCAAGTCGCCACACAGCCCCCAGGTCGTGGCCAGGGGCTACTTGGGCTCACAACCAACTTCTGCTTGCTCTTTTCCATGATGCCACTACCTATAGGCAGAGACCAGGTGAGGAGGGATAATATTCCCATTCTGGAGCAGGAAGAGGAGGTGTCTGGGGCAAAGCTAGCTGCCTGTCTCACCCTGGCCACTCCTCAGCAGCCCCAGGGGGAGGTAGGGCAGTGCATGCCTGGTGTGCTGTGTCCTGGTGCTCTCCATGCTCTGCTCCAGCGCTGGGGAGTTGGAGCTTGATGTGTTTGGGTGTGCTTAATGTTTGCACTTCTGATTTTCCTCTGAAGCATGAGGTGCAGCTTAAATGTGTCTGAGCAGCTCTGTGGGAAAGCAGAGCGGTATTTGGTCCTGGCTGTGCCTCATGGAGTGAGGACCTGACCTTGTGCCATGCTCCTTCCATTTGACCAAGTGCTATCACCACAACTTTTTAGCTTGCCTTTTTTTTGCCCCTAGCATTATGTCATGGTCACTAAAAGTAGATGATCTGTTGCTGGCTGGAAACGATCCTAGACAGCTAAGGCTGGTGGAAGGCAGACAGCTCTCTATTTAGGTAGATTTAGCTTCCAGGAAACAGCTCTGAGGAATACTCTGAAATGGCCTGTGGGGATTGCTCTCAGAAGCATGAAAGAGCAGGAAAAAAAGAAACCTTTTGGGACAGGATGAGTTCATTTTTGAAAGGACAGGGCTTTCTGACCGTGATCTGTTTCCTTTGGCCAGAGTTAACTCTTTAGGTGTCTGAAGGCATTGTTTCGGTTGAGAGTCTGGGTCAGAATGATGGCTGATGAATTTATTTCATCTGAGAGGTGGTTAAGCAGATTCAGAAACAGAAACTTGTTGGAAATAATTTCATTTTGTTACCTTTATGCCACTGAATTGAACACCTGCACTTCTCCAAGCAGTGTCTGTTTGTGGGACATGACACAGAACTGCCTTTACATGGCAATAAAAGGAGGCAGAGAGAGAACCAAACTGTTTTGATATGAAATCCTCTGAGTTCTGTCCTCTGACCTCCCCTAGTCACACATTTGGTGATGGAGAGAGGCTGTTTTGGCACGAGGACACAGCACAGACCCGTTGGAGCTCCAGACCTCCTCAGCTCTGTGTTCATCCTCATGTCCAGGCCTCAAGAAGTGGGTTTTAGCATGGTCAAACAGGAACTACCTATTTCCCAATCAGCAGCAAACTTGTTTGGAGAGGAGCAGGAGGGGAGGGAGGAAGGGGGAGCTTCCTGCAGTGGAACTGCGTGTGCTGGGAGCAGAGTGATGCTGTGATTGCAGCCTGCAGCTTTCCTGCCTTGAGTCACCCCTTCTGGGAACCAAGGCTGACTGGGAGGCTCCTTGCTGCTTCCCAAATCACTGCCTGAAAGGGGTGAATCCTCTTGCGAAGCCTCCCCTGGTATGCAGGGGACAGCCAGCTGCTGGCTCTCCCAGCCAAGGCTCTCTGTGTCTAGTCTCCTTTTAACCTCTGTTGCCTGTGATGAAAGCAGCAGAGAGAAGATTTGCTGTTGGGTCTGCTGGTGAGAGAGCTTTAGTTAAATCCTCCTGGAATGAGGGATGATTCAATATTAACACAGCAAATCTCCAAGGTGATGAGACCGGTGGTGGTGCTGCTTAGATCATGAGGCTTGGAGAGGTTCCCATCTACAGAATTACAGAGACTTGCTTACAACAAAGGCTTAGTTGCTCCTGAGCAGGTGTTCTGTTGTGGTGTCTCCTCCATCCCTGTGTCCTGATGGCTCTTGGCAAGTTCAGAGGCCTTGTGGCAAGGTGATGGAATTCAGCTTTATTACAGAATCACAGAATCAGTAAGGTTGGAAGAGACTTCTGAGATCATCAAATCCAACTGTACCAATGACCCCCAGGCCACTAAACCATGGCCCTAAGGAGAACATCTAGATGTTTCTTCAATCTCCTCCAGGGCTGGGGACTCCACCACCTCCCTGGGCAGCCTGAGCCAAGACTTAACAAGCCTTGCAGGGAAGAAATTCCTCCTGACAGCCAATCTAAACCTCCCCTGGAGCAACTTGAGGCCATTGCCTCTTGGCCTCTCCCTGCTAACCCTGGAGAAGAGACGTACCCCCATCTCACTCATACAGCTAACTCATTATCCTGTTACCTAATTGACTACACTGAGGTGCAGCTGCAGGAAGCTTCAAACACAAGAAATCAGAGCTTGTTGTGCCAACTTTTGGTGCCTGTGAAGGGAGCTGAGGGGGTGGAGGGCAGCTGGAGCCGTTCTGTGCTCGCTTTGTGCACAGACATCTCTCCTCTGGCTTCTTTCATCTGGATTGCAATGAGAACTTCGATTGCTCAGGAAGGGGATCAGAAGGCTGCTGGATTTTGCTGTTCAAGACCTCTGTTCCTGCTGCTGAAATGCAGCTGAGCTGTCGTGCTGGGTGAAATCACAGTGGAAGCATTCCCCCAGCCTGGCAGTGGCAAGCAGGAGGAGCTGAGCTGCTGAGAAAGCAGTGGGTGGACCCAGAGCTGCCAGGATTAGATGGTGTAATGCTTTATCTGGTAAAACAATCACTGGACATGGGGGGAAGGAGCCCTCAGCTTGCTCCCTGGTGCCATGGAAGGGTTATCCTGGGGGAAGGAGGCCTGAGCTTGGTCCCTGGTGCTATGGGAGAGTTGTCCTGTGGGGGAGGGTGTGCTCATGGCTCCCACATAAAATGGGTTGTTGTGTCTGAAGCAGAAAGAACAAAGTGGAAGGGCTTGTCTGCTCATAAGAGCTTGTCCTCATCAGGGTATGAGGATAATCTGAGGTCACTTGGTTCAGCCTGGAGAAGAGGAGGCTGAGGGAGATCTCAGGGCCTGCAGCTTCCTCAAGGAGGGGAAGCAGGAGCTGATCACTTTTCTCTGGTGGCCAGTGACAGGAGCTGAGGGAACAGCATGAAGCTGTGCCAGGGGAGGGTTAGGTTGGCTATTAGAAGGGGCAGTGTCACCTCATGGCTTTGGGCTTTTTCTCCTTAGTACATCTTAAAAAATCCATTGTGCAGGCTCAAGGGTGC
>VWZO01001550.1:1639-18515 GCA_013396975.1 Bucco capensis | reverse complement strand
TCTTGTTGAAGCTCCTGAGGTTCCCCTGGGCCCAGCTCTCCAGCTTGTCCAGGTCCTTCTGGATGACATCCTGCCCCTCCAACTTACCAACAGCACCCCAGAGCTTGGTGTCATCTGCAAACCCAGGTCAAACAACATTAATTTCTGCTCCGTAGCCTCCACAAGATTAATCTGGCTATGTGTGCATCTCACATGGCAGCTGATGCTAGCAGGCATGGTCACTGCCAATGCAGCACAGCCCCAGCTTGGAGCCTGTCTCAGCTAGCAGGTGAGTCTGTGGGGAAGTTTGACTTGTTCACAATTATATCTTCTCAGTGGTTAAACTTCAGCCTTTGTTTCTAATAATACACACTGACAACTGGAATTTTATGAGACCTGGAAGAAATTCTGAAGAGTTGTTCCTTTCTTTAGGAGATGCAGGAGAGAAAAGTGGCAGAACTGCAGCTTAAGGTGGTGGTTTGTTACAAGTTTTTAATCATATCCTGAGGGCTTTTGAGTATATCTAATCCAGGATCCAGTTATGACCAGTCTATTAGAAGATATCTTCATGTTATTAACAGGCTGACATGGTTCACTGGGAAGGTCTCTTTCAAGCTATGACTAAAAATTCAATATATTACCTGATTAGCAAGCACTGCTTGCATTTAGGGAAAAGGCATTTCTACTTTTGCTCATCACAAGGTCTCTTGCCCTTATGCAAACACATAGTGACTGTGATTTTCCTTTGAAACCAGCAGCTTCAAGCAGTGGAACATCAGCATGACAATATTATGCACTCCTATCAGGGGATGCTGGGCACATGGCCTGTGTCAAACATCCCTTTGGAAGCTACAGAGCTGTCCTGCCTCCTGCCCCAAAACAAGGAAAGCTAAAGTAACTCCAGTGTAAGTCTGCCAGATAGGTTGTGTTCTGTGAAGAATTTCAGGCATTATTGCCCTTCAGCTAATATAGGGGGAAATCCTGCTTCAGTCTGGAGATAGTTTCTGCTTTGAAGCACCTCTACTTCTGGAGTCATAGCCCTGGGTGTATTCCTAGCACCTGGTTGAGGGAAGGGATTGTCCCACTCTGCTCTGTACTGGTAAGGCCTCACCCTCAAGCATTGGCTGCAGTTCTGGATGCCATAATATGGAAAGGATATAAAGCTACTGGAGAGCATCCAAAGGAGGGACATGAAGGTGGTGAAAGGCCTAGAGAGGAAGCCATGATGAAGTAATTTGGTTTGCTCATCGTGGGGAAGAGGAGACTGAAGGGAGACCTCATCACAGTCTACAGCTTCCTCACAAGGGGAAGCAGAAGGACAGGAGATGATCTCTTCTCTCTGGTGACCAGGACCCAAGGGAATGTGTCAGGGGAGGTTTAGGTTAGCTAGTAGGAAAAGGTTCTTCACCCACTGGAACAGGCTCCCCAGAAAAGCAAAGTGCCAAGCCTGACACAATTCCAGAAGCATTTGGACAAGGTCCTCAGTCACATGGTGTGACTTTTGGGGTCACCCTGTGCAGAGACAGGAGTTGGACTCAATGATCCTTGTGGGTCCCTTCCAGCTGTGGGTGTTCCATGATTCCTGTCACAAGCCAGAGGAGCTCCTTTCTCTTACATCTTTCAAGCAACTGATCTACTCTACTACAGAAGCATCCTGCCCCTATCTCTTTCCTTCATCTCCTCTTCCCATCCACCAAAATGTTACTTTTTAACCCTAAATAAATACTCCCTGCTCTGGGCAGGACACATGCAGCAGCACAGCTCTCCTGGGATGCAGGCACAGCTCTCCTGGGATGCAGGCACAACTCTCCTGGGATGCAGGCACAGCTCTCCTGGGATGCAGGCACAGTTTTCGGCTCGGCGCGCGCTGAGCAAGGCAGTAAAGCCACACCAGAAACCCACAGCAACTCAGATGCTAAGTAGCAAAACTTGATCAGCAGATCTGAGTTGAGGATTTCTTGGTCATTTGCCTTTGTTTAGGGATTATTTATGCCTCCTGTTAACCTTCCTCAACCATGGCACGTGTTCCACAGATGAGGAAGCCGAAGCACAAATAAGCTCAGTGGTTGTCCCAGCTTGTGCAGAAGAGTAGTAAAAGCTGAGAGGCAGCACTCATGAGCCCTGGTATCAATACCCAAGCCAAGCAGAACAGATACCAGCACAGACTAGAAGAACTACTATCAGCAAGGAGGAACAGAGCCCTGCTTTCTGGTGTGCCCCCCCAGGGCTTGCACTGGGTGGTGCTGGAGGGACGGAGATGCTCTGAGCTGGCAGTGCTCTGGAGCCAGCATCCCCTGCTCCCCTCTGCATCCCTCCCCTGCCTGCAGCTCCCAGAGGGTTTATTCCAGAGCTCCTGCCTGATGATAACAGCACCCCTTTCATAGATATTAGGCAAACACCAGCCCAAAGGTGGGTAAACATCACCAGCAGGCTCATCTTTCTGCTTGATGCTTGAGAAGGTAAAATCCTCGGTGCACGAAACATGAGCTGCTGAGCTTTTCTTTTTTTCTAGCCACCCCTTCAACAACAAAGCAGCTTTTGAAACATGTGGATTACATGTTATAAAAAATAAACCCCAAAGCAATTACAAACAGGGCATCTGACTTGCCCTTTTGCAACAAATGTATGGTTTGCTATCACCCAGAAAATCAATGTCCTGTGTGTGCTAACCGGAGTAGTTGTAGATGTAAAAAAGCATGTCACTTCTGGAAGGCTAAGAGATCATGCACACACATGAATAGTCCCTTGTACAAACAAAGAATAAAAAGGCTGTGTCAAGATGTTAACTCACTTTCCAGTTAAGAACCTTACATTTAGCTCTGTAAAAGTCCTCTTGGTAGCCTGAAATGTATCCTGTTTAAAAAGGAGCTTGTACTCAATCATACTTCTTTTTTTTTTTCTTGGTATACTATTCCCACTTAAACCCTGGACAAAAAAATGTTGAGAAAGCAGAAAACAGGAATAAAGTCCTCTTTGTTTCAACTTCTCCTGGCCCTTTTTACTAGAAAGGGGGGAAAAAATGTACCCAGTGAATAAGCAATCCTTATGAGTCAGGGCAGAGGAGCTAAGCAACCTATGGGCTCAGGGGCTATTGCCTGCTTTAGCACTCTGCTAAAAGCTGGGAGATGAAGTGATACAGAGTTATTGTGTTGAAAAGGAAAATATCTGATATGCTTTCAGTAAAGATCACCATTTTGTTAAACCACTGATTCATACAGAGGTTCACAACACTAAGCTCAAGTCCATTGGAAAAGGGTTTAACTCTTTCAAAGCCCAAAACAATCTGGGGATGCTCTTCTTACTCCTCCAGCCAGAAGTGAAACCTAGACACTGAGAAGCAAGTGCTGTGCTCTTTATTCCACAGTGGTAGTCACAGTGTCAGGACCTCAGTATCAGGACACCACTGCAGAAGGACTTTGGGAGAGGAGGGATAAGAGGAGAGAGAATACATAGAGCAATTGCAAAGTAAAAGGAGCGAGATGGAAGTGGAGATGGAGAAGAGATCTGGAAGCCTTGGGACTGAATTTATTTACACAGAGAAGTGGACGTGGGAGAGTGGTGTGGGGAGAAGAGTGTAGCAGGGAGCACACTGAGCTGTGTCTGGACTGTGAGCATTCCATCCAGACAGCTATATTGTTAAGACTCTTGAGCAATAAAGCAAATTTTCATTCAAATTAAAGATTCCAGGATCTCAGAACAATCACCAGAAGAAAGAAAAAGAAAAAAAAAAAAAAGGCAAATCCTCAGAGGACTTGGTAATGAATAACAAAAACTGTTCTTGTGCATTGTCCCAAATGAATGACATCCAGCATCACTGCAGAGAGAGGATTTAATGCTACAGTCCACAGTGTTGTTCTCTGTGAGTAGATGTGGGATGGTTCATGACCATTGGCTCTTCTGGACAATGTGTCCCACAGAACATGCTTGATATGTCACTTGGGTGGCGAATGTTGGAAGGGGCAGAGTCTGAGGGCAATTAGCATTTGCTTAAAGCTGCTAGCATGAATTCACTTGGACAACATGCCATATGCAGGATGCTTGTCTGCAGACATTTGTGGCAGTGAATCATCAGCCAAGTCTGCAAAACTACTGCCATGGTGCAAGGGAATTAAACCCTGGGGAGCAAAAGAGGATCAGGTTGGAGGAGGAGGAGAAGATAGGTACAATTCATGACTTCACTGTGCTCATAGAATCCTAGAATGGCCTAGGTTGGAAGGGAGCTCTGGAGCTCATCTAGTCCAACCACCCTGCAGTGGCCAGGGACATCCCCAACTAGAGCAGCTTGCCCAGAGCCCTGGCAAGCCTCACCTGCAATGCCTCCAGGGATGGGAACTCAACCACCTCCCTGGGCAACCTGGGCCAGTGTTCCACCACCCTCATGGGGAGGAACTTCTTTCTAATGTCCAGTCTAAATCTACTCTTCTCCAGTTTAAAACCATTGCCCCTTGTCCTTTCACTGCAGGCCTTTGCAAACAGGCCCTCTGCAGCCTGCTTGGAAGTTCCCTTTAGGTCCTGGAAGGTCACTAGTAGTTCCCCTGAAGCCTTCTCTTCTCCAGGCTGAACAATCCCAGCTCCCTCAGCCTGTCCTCAGAGCAGAGGTGTTCCAGCCCCTGAGCATTCTCGTGGCCTCCTCTGCACCTGCTCCATCAGCTCCATGTCCTTTCTGTGTTGAGGGCTCCAGAACTGGACCCAGTATTGCAGAGGAGGTGTGAGCAGAGCAGAGTGCAGTGGCAGAATCACCTCTCTGGCTCTGCTGGCCACGCTTCTCTTGCTGCAGCCCAGGATGCCATTGTGCTTCTGGGCTGCCAGCGTGCACTGTTTGCTCATGGCCAGCTTCTCAGCCACCAGCACCCCAAGGCCTTTTCTGCAGGGCTGCTCTCCATCATCTCATCCCCTAGCCTGGATTGATAGTGGGGATTGTTCTGACCCAGGGGCAGGACCCTGCCCTTGGTCTTGTTGAAGCTCATGAGGTTCCCCTGGGCCCAGCTCTCCAGCTTGTCCAGGTTCTTCTGGATGACATCCTGCCCCTCCAACTTATCAACAGCACCCCATAGATGGGCTAAATCTGTCCAGCAGAAGTATAGGATGAAAAAAACGGGTTCAGAGCATTTCAGGTGCTATGGTTTAAGAGGCAAAACTAACTGTGTTTACTAAGTGCATATTAGACTCTTCTAGGGGCAGAGCTACAAGACACAAAGACTATATTAAAACTCACTCCCAGCTCCTTTTTGGCCCACAGTCCTGTATCTCCTTACTGTGGGTAGCACACTTCCCCTTGGCTGCGGGCATGAATTGAGAACATGGCTGTGGCACTACCATGTGCCAGATCCCTGGTGGAGATGATGCTATTTAACAGGACAGTGGATAAAAAAACCCTAAGCAATCTCTAAAGGCTGAATATGACAGCTCTGCACTTTCCACCACCTTACTACTGGGGGGCAAAGAGGGTCACCCCAGCACCAGCTCACCTAGCATGCTGCTGCCTTCGCATGCCAACAGCACTCTCATGCCACATACAGTTCAAGAGCTTAGATTAGTTATCTCTGCTCTAGTAGAAAGGGCTCTGGATTAGGACTCAGGAGGCTTAAATCCATTTGTCAGGTTAAGTACAGGCTCCGTGTGCAACCTTGAGCAAGGCCTTTAATCTGCCTGAGTGTCGGTGTCCTTTGGAAAGGGGCAATAATTCTTCCCTAATCCCTGAGGGTTTGGGGAATAACATTGGTAAATAACAGAGCAGTACTCTGCTGCTGACAGGAAGGCTGGCACAGCTCTCCTGCCTCTGTCCTCTTCTCTTTCACAGAATCATTAAGGTTGGAAGAGACCTCTAAGGTCATCAAGTCCAACCAGCTACCTAGCACTACCATGCCACTAAACCATGTCCAACTACCCAACATATCCAGCTGCAGATCAGGATTGTCACAGCCAGTATTTTCATAGAATCATAGAATGGTTTGGGTTGGAAGGGACCTCTGGAGCTCATCTAGTCCAACCCCCCTGCAGTGGCCAGGGACATCCCCAACTACATCAGCTTGCCCAGAGCCCTGGCAAGCCTCACCTGGAATGCCTCCAGGGATGGGAACTCAACCACCTCCCTGGGCAACCTGGGCCAGTGTTCCACCACCCTTGTGGGGAGGAACTTCATGAGGGAANAAGAGGAAATGGATTCAAGTTGCAGCAAGGGACATTTAGATTAGATATAAAGAGATATTTCTTTACTGAAAGGTTTGTTAAGTCTTGACCCAGGCTGCCTAGGGAGGTGGTGGAGTCACCATCCCTGCAGGGGTTTAAGAAACATTTAGATGCAGTGCTTAGGGCCATGGTTTAGTGACATGGGAGTGCTAGGTATGGTTGGACTTGCTGATCTTAGAGGTCTCTTTCAACCTTAATGATTCTGTGATTCTTTTTGGAAGCATCCACCAGGAAACGATGCTCCCAAATTATATTTAAAGGCTAAACTCAGTGGGATAGCTTAGGGGCTGCCAGCACTTGGGTACTATCATTCACTCCACAGGCACACAGAGAAGCTTGGATAATGATGAAGCAAACACCAGCACCAGAACCAAAGAACCACAGAATATTGTGAGTTGGAAGGCATCCACAAGGATCATCGAGTCCAACTCCTATTTAGGCACAGGACAACCCCAAAGTCACACTATGTGTCTAAGAGCATTGTCCAAGTGCTTCTTAAACTCCATGAGAGCTGGTGCCAGGACTGCTTGTTCCAGAGCAAGGCTGCTTTGGTGGCATCTCCCAGAAACAAGGTAAAAACAGTGAAGAAGACAGTGGGTCCCTCTTCCACCTCATCACTCTTTGTCTGATCCCTTTCTAATCCTTCCTTTCACACGTTTTCTGCACACAGGTCTGTAGTTTTCCTTCCTGCTGAGCTCCAAAGCCACTGCTGCTTTATTCCTCCTCTCGGCACTTCCCTGGCCCGGCTTGGAGCACGTAGGTTTCATCCCCTTGATGATCAGCTGAGGAGCAGATGGAGGATCAGAGGAGCAGGATGGCTGGCAGCAGCACTGATGGAGGCAACCCAAGAGTGAGCACAAGGCAGGATTTCAAGTGCTGCAATATTCAAAGCTGGGATACAGGGGAAGGTCAAAGCCATAGGTCCTGAGGATCATGTAATTTTGGATTATTCTCAGCTTTCATTTAAAGCGAAGTTTCTAATCTTCATCTTCCCAGACAAAAGCTTGGAAATGGAAGCCACCAAGGGCTTGAACATCAAAGGGCAAAGAAAAGAATCCAGAATTGATCTTTTCTTTTTAAATCTCATGATCTTGCCATCAACCTCACATTAGTTTGGAGGATAGCTCTGGATTTTTTGAGCACGAAAGTCTGGCAGAACTACAGATGCCTCCAAATCATAACAAATGGAGGCCACAATCAACTTTTGAGAATCATAGAATGGTTTGGGTTGGAAGGGACCTCTGGAGCTCATCTAGTCCAACCCCCCTGCAGTGGCCAGGGACATGCCCAACTACATCAGGTTGCTCAGAGCCCCTTGCTCCCTTGCAGCTAAGACAATACCAGGGTTTGGCAGGGTGCTTTGGTCCTCCCCATGCAACCCCTCAGTGGTGAGCATTGCTATCCCCAGCAATCCCAGGCACGGATAGGAAACAAAAGGCATATTTGAAGTCCAGAGTAGCTGCTGCATCACCACTTGAGGTAGAGAAGACTCTAGACTCATGAAGATGCCCCAAGGAGATCTCCCAGGCTTGCCTTCAGGGCCAGCACAGCTTCTGAGAGGGACAGGAGCCCTGCCTAGTTGCAACCATCTGTTGAACGTAGCGAAGGCATATGGAGCTCATTACCTAAATAAACAACTCAGCCCAAGATGATTCTAAATAATGCAAAACACAAAGAGGCAAAACACTAAGGTTCTAGCTAATGAAAATAGAGATTTAGGGTGATTAATTCACAAGAAAGAAAAGCTGCCTATGTCACAAATGCTACGTCACCAGACGATTGAATATAATCAGGCACAGCTGCATCGCTCTTGATGTTGGTGAACAATGCCCTTGTTCACCTCCTTGTGCATCTGCACCACCATATTCAAAGAGAAGAAAACTGCACAGCAGAGCCAGCAAACACTTGCAACAAGAAAAAAAGATTTTTGTGAAAGGATCTTGCTAAATATTTACCAGCCTTTGGGATTTGGGGAATGCTTGAGGTTGTGTCAGGAAAGAAGCGTCTGCTGATAGCCTCAAAAAAACAACACAAGTGGTCAACAGGCTCCCTACAAAGGGGAATAGCTCAATACAATAGCTCACTGTTGCTGGGACTCTCAGCATTGTTTACCTCTCACAGAGCTTCCAAGTACAAACCACTTCAAACAAACTGCAGTAAGACTTTCAACTGAATCCACCCAACAGGTTAATCAAACAAATATTGATCGGGTTGGAGAGTCATTACAGTAAACAAACTCTTGGGCATTCAAAGAGTTCCTTTGTTCAAGCAATATTGTCCAGAACCTTCAAGCAACATAGTACAATCTCAGCTTAAATCCTCAAGCAATATTCTACACTGTTTGACCTCAAATCTGCTTTTATTTGTAACATGTGTATAAATACAGATACGTGAAGAGATATGGGCAATATTTCATGCACACAAAGGAAAGGAATCATGCCAAACTCAAAAATATGCTGGAAATTCTAACAAGAGCAAAAGTAAAAGTTTTCAAGTGCATATAATGATTTAAAACCCTAAATCTTATTCCAGTAAACACTTCTAGCTTCGCTCCTCTAGAATCACAACCTCTGCAATGCAGACAAAAACCTCAGGAGCATGCCAATGCCCTTTCACAAGGTTTCCCATAACAGATACAATGGACTAGGAAAGCTTCTTGACATCTTCCAGCACAGAGACACAACCCAGATGCTTGAGGGGCAGAAACACTGAGGATGCAGTAACGTGGGAAAGGATTGCAGAGAATTATTGCCTTGGCTGCAGACTAATCTGGACCACTCAGACTTTGTTGCCTGATTACTTAACAGGGAGTGAAGACATCTAGATGGCTTTAGATCCTCACCTCACTTTCAAAAGCAGCTTGACTGCCTAGAAAGCTTTGGCAAGACATGACCTAGAACAAAAGGAGTGATCAGGAGCTCTGCCATCTTCTGCAAATGCTTCAAGATGCAGATGGAGAATGTCAAGCCAGTCACATAGATTTAGGCATCTATCTTCCAAAAGTAATAGATCCACTAGATGATTCTGAAACCTTCATCCACCATCATACCAGGTTTATTCCAACAAATAACAGATCAGGATACAAATTCAAATATAACCAGCCATGTGCATGTTCTCTTTCTCCTGCAAACTTTACTGGCTCCAGCAGGTTTCTGTAACAGTATCCTAGCCTAGCAATGCCAAGTTAGGGAATGGTTCATGCTTGCCACAGAAGTGTGAAAATCCAGAGAAGAGTAAAGAGGGAAAATACTGCCAGAAGTTAACTAAGATATTCAGTATTCCCATACAAATGGATAAGCTCAGTAGTGCTGACAGTTCCTGCAAATCCAGTTCAACCAGTGGACCAGGCTCACAGTATATTAGGGTTAAGAAGATACAGCAGAGAGAAATGGGAAAAAAGCAGGTAAATATCAGCAGAGGGTGATTCTCCAGACATCTGAGCAAATCATGGTGCAAGAGCTTTAGGTGACATTCACTGCTTCTCATTATGTCCATACACACAGCCCTTAATAATTTATTCTCTGTTCACAGAATCATAGACTTGTCAGGGTTGGAAGGGACCTTAAAGCTCATCTAGTTCCAACCCCATGGGCAGGGACACCTGGCACTAGAGCAGCTTGCTCCCAGCCCCAGCCAGCCTGGCCTGCAACACTGCCAGGGCTGGGGCTGCCACCACCTCTCTGGGCAACCTGGGCCAGGGGCTCAGCACCCTCCTGGGGAACAACTTCTGCCTAACATCCAGCCTAAATCTCCCCTCCTCTAGTTTGGATCCATCCCCCCTAGTCCTAGCACTGCCTAACATCCTAACAAGTCCTTCCCCAGCTCTCTTGTAGCTCCTGCAGATCCTGGAAGGCCACAAGAAGGTCTCCTCAGAGCCTTCTCTTCTCCAGACTGAATAACCCCAACTGTTCCCAAATTAACCCCAAATGCTCCTGGCTATGTAAACAAGTTGTGCTAAGCACATCAGCCCAGAGCAGGCTGAAGACCACGGCATGATTGCAAGGTGGGTGCAAACCTTTGGGAACCCTGGATTTGTTCCTGAGCATCCAAACAGACCCTGTCTGGTGTTTTCTCACAAGATAGAGGTAATTCTCACTAGAGAATTCTCAACAGAGTCCAGTCAGCCATGGAGACTAAGTGAGTCCCTCTAANGCAGCTCCCTAGCCTTCTGGAGCTGGGGGTCCAGAACAGGACACAGTATTCCAGGGGAGGCCTCCCCAGGGCACAGGAGAGGGGGAGACACGAGGCAGTTTCTCAGTGGCAATACAAGGCAGGAAGAAATTCTACCATCACACTGGATGGAAGTGCAGTGCATCCCCAGTGCTCAGCATCTGCCTTAGCTCAAGGGCACAGCCTCCTGCAAGTCTTGTAAGATCAGGTGGCTGATGTGATACAGGCACTTGGCATGGCTGGGGCTCTCCCTATCTGAGGGCAAGATCAAACCCTGTGAGCTTTGCTTAGAGGATCTCACTCGCAGCTCAACTCCTTTGCTGGAAGAGCTGTGCAATCTTAGCTCTACATCTTATCACCAGCAGCACAACAGGCAGACTGAAGGGTTTGTTGTCTCACAGGCTTTATTCTCATTGCTGGGTAGCAGCATCAGACACACAACCTCAGAGTGAGAGAACAACAGGGAGAGGATGAGAGATAAGGAGCAGAAAGAGCTTGCAGAGATAGCACCTGCACAACAGACTCATGCTGAAGCTCACTTCATTGATGTGGGACATCTCTTGCATCTGGAGTGTAATGATTAAGGGAATAAAAGACATGTTCTACCACATTGAATGCCAGAAGTAACTCATGTTCACTCAGAGTGCACTACTGAGAAGGTAATGTAGGCTATTCATTAGGTTTGGGCAGAACAAAACATATTTGAGATCACCTAAAGGACCAGCAAAAGGCAGAGAACAAATTTCTCAGGTGAAGAATGATATTACATAGCCTTAACCAGTGAGAGGATCAATTCAGCACTCCATCTTCTTACAGTCAGGACAGGAGCTGCTTTAAGAGGTCTTTATGTCCAAACACTAACACATTCACTGAGGCTTTCGCAGACTTTGACATTCAAACTCCCTCAAGTTGTGTTTTCTCTGTTTTTAACCTTCCCTGTCCTGCATCACAGCACTGAATAGACTAACAGACTTCTCTAGACGAAGGGGTCTAGAGAATAAGTCTTATGAGGAGTGGCTGAGGGCACTGGGGTTGGTTAGTGTGGAGAAGAGGAGGCTCAGGGCAGACCTTCTCTCTCTCTACAACTCCCTACAAGGAGGTTGGAGCAAGATGGGGGTAGGGCTCTTCTCCTGGGGGAACCTCCTTGCTTTGCCCCCCCACCACTACCATATACCTTTGCCAGATACATCATCTGTTGAAGGTGGATCCTCAGCAAGGCAGCATTTTCCCTTGCTCTTAACCTAGATACTGCAAGTCCTCCATGCTGTCTCTGATTGCTGGAACTGGAGGTGCATCTGTACCACAATCTAACTCCACATTTTTAGGAAATATTACTGGGTATTTTTTTGAAACAGAAATACATTTACATAACCAGAAAACATGAAGGGTTCCCTTCTGTCTGCTGCTGTGCATATGTTTGTCCTTTGAGTTTGCAGGCACTGGTTTCAGTGAGGATTGCCAAAGGGCAATCTAAATCAGGGGCTCTCCAATACAATTGAGCTGTATGGTCCCAATTTTTACAAACCATGCCAAACAGTCAAAGAACCAATGCTGAACAAACACAAACCCAGACCCACACATAGTCATGAGAAACTGGTAGTCAGAGGAACCAAAAAGAGTCAGAATAAAATAGGAGGTTGGCAGAAAACAATGCATTGTACATAAAGCTTTGTACAGAAATGTAGGCTTTTTTCTTTCTTAGACACAGGGGGGAAAAAAAAATCCAACCTTTATTTCCATCAGATATGGAAATAAAGGGATTAAAAGAATCAGATGAGTGATTTGTAATTGGTCTCCAGGCTGTACCCTTTCCTTTAGCAAAGTGAATGCAAGTGAATAAAAGTGCATGGATGGACTTTATTAGCTGCAGCTTTCCTTCCTGACTCCAGGATTAGAGGAATACTTTAACCTTGACACATTCATCTTGCACTCACAAAGCTCCACTTTTAACAGCCCCTTCTTCTTTCCTCTTCACTTGTCTGGATCTGGCACATCATTTTCTAAATTAGAAGAGGCTCCTGTTCTGTCTTAGAAAGCAAAGGAATTCTCCCTTATCTTTGTTAACAAGAGGATGGAGAAATTCAAAATGGTTTATTATTAATACATCCTAAAAGGCTGCTGCAGAGGGCAGAAACAGAGCAAAAGCAGAGGTCTTTATAAACAAGGCTCTTGAAGGAAGACTGTCCTTCAAATATATTAAAGGAAAAATAAAGGAGTATGATTGTATTTATCAGATAGCAATGTAAAGCCAAGTATACAAATACATAGAACTTATTCATCAGTGAGAAACTGCATTTCTTTGAAGCTTCCTTTGTGCAAGAGAAGTTTGAGATGAGTTTTTCACAGCATCACAGAACCATTAAGGAGACCTCTAAGCTCAGCAAGTCCAACCATCCCTATCACTCCCATGCCACTAAACCATGGCCCTAAGGAAAGCATCTAAATGTTTCTTCAACACTTCCAAGGATGGTGACTCCACTAGTGGGCAAAACAGCCAGGCACACACCTACCATCCACAGGCAGCAGGAAAAGTGTCTGTGGAAATAAATACTCATTCAGAGGGCTGAGGAAAATGAGAATGCCAGGAAGTTTTTGTATGTGTCTGGCTGTGTGTGTGGAAGGAGGTGGTATTTATCCAAACACTTGCAAGTTAATTGCAGAATAAAAGCATCCACCTCAAAGGTACACACTTCCTCAGCACACTGATTTCTTGTAATTACAGAGTTTACCCTTACCTTTTTTCTTTAGCCAGGCCCATAGTTGAATTGCTTTAGATTAAAGTATATGTCTTGTTAATGATGGCATTCAATTCCCAAATGGTAATTGGTGTCTGGGGCTAAGCTCCTATAACTCTTCTTGTCACTCTTTCAAGGTAGGGGGGAGGGGGGATGTTGAATTTGCCTGAGGTAAACTAGAATGGAAAGTACCTTCTTATTTGAGTAATGTGAGCTATTTCTTGTGGCTTTAATGATCAAATATTGTACTGCATTTGAAGGCCCATCCTAAGCCCATAAAGCATCTTGTCCAGGAGCTGCTTTATGCTGCTGACATTGCCCTTGTTGCCCAGACACAAGGAGCTCTGCAGTGTTTAACATCCTGCTTTGCAGCCACTGCTCAGCTTTTGGGGCTGGAAGTTAGCTTAAAGAAAACAGAAGTTTTATATCAACCTGCACCTCAGGAAGTTTTTCATCATCCTCATCTCATCATTGGCAATTCAGAGCTGCATTCATGAAGCCTGGCCATGATGAGTGCACTTGGCTAATAACTTGCTACAACTGATGTAGCATGTGTCTTTTTGAGGCTTGCTCTGGGGATTCTTTGTCTAACAAGATGCTCAAATTCTTTGTCAGTCTTTAGGTGAAGGGGAAGAGATGTTCTTTGTGGACCAGCACAGAAAAACACTGTAGTGATCCTCCTTGATAAATCCCCAATTCTCAGGAAGTACTTGAGGGAATAAAAGTCCTTAGAGCCTCTTGAGTTCAAGGAGATTCTTGCTGGAGGGATTCCTCTTTGAGCAGAACCATAGTGCAAAATTCACCTTGCAACTTCCAAAGGTGCTGTCATGACCCCTGTAGTCTCAGAGATAGGATAGGGTGGTCTTGATCCTATTATATAGGATGATGCAAAAAAGGAAGGATTTAAGGTGTCTACATTGGCAATTCTCACCCCTCAGCTGGATCTGACTTCCATCTTGTAACTTTTCTCATTACCCAGTCAGTGCTATGGACATGTAGCAGAAGTCTCCTCGTTTTCTTACTGAAGAAAAATAAGGATAACCCTTGTCTTTGGATCATCAGACTTCTGTGTTTCCTATGGTTCCTTCTCATACCAGAAATGGTTCTCACAGTCTTGCTAAATGAAGACTATCACAAATGTCCTCCCCAACCTTGGGTGATTGGTCTTGGCTGCATTTCTCCATGTGAGGCAAAGTGAGAACCATCAGCAATGTTACAAGGACAAATGTCTTTGTCCCACAGAACTACAAAAGGAATGGTCTGTTTCTGATTGGGACTTGCTATCTAGTTGGCATCAAAATGATGTAAAAGTCATGCATGAGAATCCAATGAGAGGGCTTGAATTCCTCAGTCTGTCCCAGTGTTGTCATCTCATGTTGCAGGAGGACATGTTCATTGTATGCTGCAGTGGCAGAGCTTTGATTGCAAGGGTTTACTAGTTGAAGACCAGTAAGCTTTATGGCTTCAAGTTGAAGCAGGGGAACTTTAGATTAGATATAGGGAGAAATTTCTTTACTGCAAGGGTTGTTAAGTCTTGGCCCAGGCTGCCCAGGGAGGTGGTGAAATCACCATCCCTGGAAGGTTTAAGAAACATTTAGATGTACTACTTATGGACATGATTTAGTGGCATGGTAGTGACAGGTACGGTTGGACTTGCTGATCCTGGAGGTCTCTTCCAACCTTTGTGATTCTGTGAAGACTCCATTCAACTCTCAGAGGCTCCAGAAGACTTGGCTGCTTGTCCCTACTCCTCAGAAGGATCAAGTCCTGATGCTCAGAAATTTAATGGCATGTTTGTGCTAAAACTTGCACAGCCTTGAAGCAGCAAGCACTTCATTGTCAGTACCATGAGTTACAGCAGTGAGTGAGTGGCTGTCCTGCATTCCCCTGGCTGTTGCTGGATGAAGAAAGAGGAGAAGGAACAGGATACAATATGATTATATATTTTTTCCTTTGGTATAAACAGGAAACAGAACACCTCAGACAGATAGGCATGAATACCATCTAAAACTGAAGCACTCTTAAAAGGTACACAAAGCATCTATCTTCACCTGAGGGGAATGTGGAAAGACTATGCACCAAAGAATTGATTATTGCTTCTTTGAAACTGGAGCAATTCAAGTGTGAGCCTGCTTGAAATGCCTGTTGGGAACCTCTTTCTGGCTAGAAACCTTCAGAGGTAATTTTTCACATTGATCAAGATCCAAAGGATAGACAGATAGAGAGAGAGAGAGAGATTTTAACCTCTCACCATCCAAAGGGAAACCCAAAGGAGAGGAAGGAACTTTCAGATTCAATGTTTCCATGAAAGAAACAGGGACCTATTGTGAGCTTCTGCCATCTTCTTTCAGTCCCAAAACTGGGATAGAGCAAAAGCAGGAAAACCTCTGCACGTGAACGTGAGGTAAAATGGTTTGGCTCCTGCCTAGCACAGGATGGAAATCCAGCAAACATATGGCCACCAATCTTCATGGTTAGCTTCAAACAGTGAGAGAAATGTCATTAAACAGAAGAAAAAGCTGCTGTGGAAACACATGTGGTGTGCAACAGCCACTTCTTAGGGAAAAGCCCAGAAGTGACTTGACTTATCAGCTATCTAGGCTGTCTAACCACCTCTTCACACTGATAAGCTGGGGCACTGATGATGCTGACAGAAGAAATAGGAGCAGCAAAAGCACACACTTGATTTATGCTGAAAACTGTAGGCCCTCAAAGCTACAAAACAGCCTAATTGTTTAACTGAATGGGAAATTGTGGGGAAAAAAATGCTTATTGAAGTAAATCGCCAGTGGGAATAGAAATGGAGACATTTCTTTACTGAAGTGCACTGCAAATCTGACTGATGCTGAAACACAGTCTAAAAGAGAGAGATCTTTTGAAGAGAGACGTTTATCTTGACCTGAAGGAAGAGTTACCAGACAATACATTAAAACACCTTGGGGAAGTTTGGCTACAGTAGTTTTGGGTAGTGTGGTTTGACTACAGGATGTTGTCAGGTGCTATCATGTGCCCTCCTCCCCAGACACCCACAAAGTCAGCTTTTCTCTTCAGCTTTTCTCCCTGATGCATTGCCCAAGTAGTAGGAGAAAATCATGACTGTGTGAGGTAAAAGTTTCTGTCTCCCACATTGCTGGGAGGTTTTGAAAGGCAAATGTGGCAGGAAAGTTCCCAGTAGCTTGCTGTAAGGTTTTGTATCCAATGTCCAGGGGTATTTATTTAAAGCACTATTACTTTCATCTGCTTAAAGGATGTAATAAACCCCCTTAAAGTGATGATGGGAGCATCTACCTTGATTAGCTCTTGGCAGGTAGGACTGCCCACTGTCACCCCTCATTCCCCCCTGCCCATAAGCAGTACAATCATGGCCAGGCTTCATGAACGCAGCTCCAGGGAGAGCTCCATCCATGCTCTTCCCAAGTGCTTTTTCCAAGCACTGCTGGCTGCAAAGGCCAATTTGGGACAGACAAGAGCAGTTGCAAAAGGCACAGCACAAGGACTCCTCAGGAGGTAGAAGCTGCAAGACACGATTCTTTCTACGCTGTCTTTTCTCCTCCAGAGTGATCCTGTGTGCCTGCTCCAAACCATCAGCTGCATTCAAACTAGTGTGTGTGCAGAGCTGCTGAGTGGAGGCCAGAGGAGAGCAGTTCAGGGGAGCAATGTGGCCAAGGCTGAGCTGTTGGTTCAGGGAGTCCTTGCATCTCCTCTTCGGGGCTCCTCTCTTGCCACAGCCAGGGGCAAGTTGCCCATAGAGCATGAGCTTAGGCAGGCAGGAGTTCTTCATCCTGGAGCCGTGAGCTGCCCAA
>VWZO01001549.1:8361-28243 GCA_013396975.1 Bucco capensis | reverse complement strand
GAAGGAAAACGTACGAATACCAGGGGGGCCCCTTTCTTTTCGGTGAGGGGGAGAGCTGTAGCCCGGGAAGCCGCAGGAGCAGAAAGAACCAGGATGAAGAGAGAGAACCGGAAAAGCAAGACCCTTATATAAACAAGGATACGTCCTTCTTCACATGACCTGCAGCTCATTCCTGATTTGTCTTTACAATCTTACTGACTTCAAACACAGCGCACAGCTGCCAAGTTTCACTTTCTCCCGGGCGGAAACACCAGCAGGAAGAGAAGTCCAGCCACTGTATTTTCTTAAGGTGGTAGTGTCCATGTCCAAATTCAAAAGGGAATATGACGTACAGAGGATTCTAAATGTCTCTTTCCTCTTCAGTTTTATCACTCCGTGACACTTGTCTTGCTGAAATGTCCACTTTGAAGGAAAAAAAAAACCAATGACAATGCCCTAAATAAAGAATATACTAAATCATAAAGAGTTGGTTTGCTGGTTGGCATTTTTTGTTTGTTTGTTTGCTTGTTTGTTTTCTCCTTTGAATATACCTTTTGAAAGAAATTGCATGTCAACAGGCCAATGTTCCTCCAGAGTAGGTTCACATACCACATAGGTTTTTAGGGCAATGCACTCTATCACTGCTCTGCACATTGTTACATCCCATTAGCTGTCATTGCAAACTACAATTGGGCTCTCAGTGCCCCTCAGCAGCTAGCTGCCTTTTTTCTGAAATAGCTCAAGGGAAGAGCAGTGAAGGACAACAGAAAAGTCTTTTTCTTACCCTCAAGTTCCTGTATCTATAAGATGAGAAATTGGAAAGGATTAGAGGAAACAAAACCATCACATATCTAGTCTCAGAATTCAACTTCGCTGATTACTTACATAGAAAAAATACCTATGAAGAGTATTTATCTGTGTTAGAGATTTCTTGAGGTGTTATGAACAGTTCTACAAAAGATATAGCTACTGGGAAAAAATCCTCAAGGCCCTGAACACATAGAAAAGATCACTTCTTCAGCTATGCTAATACTATAAGAAACATATCACAGATTAACAACAGAGGAGTCACTGGGCATGACTGTGATTATGTTCCTTTCTACCCCACGGCATATACAGAACTGTTCACAGGAGAAAAATTTGTATNTTGACCCTCTTGGCCACAAGGGCACATTGCTGGCTCATGGTCATCCTCCTATCCACCAGGACTCCTAGATCTTTTTCCCCAGGGCTGTTTTCCAACAGATCAGTTCCTAGTCTGTACTGATCCATGGGGTTGTTCCTTCCCAGATGTAGTACTTTACATTTATCCTTGTTAAATTTCATCAAGTTTCTCCCTGCCCATCTCTCTAGCCTGTCCAGGTCACACTGGATGGCAGCACAGCCTTC
The DNA here is from genome assembly GCA_013396975.1 of Bucco capensis. Taxonomy (NCBI): domain Eukaryota; kingdom Metazoa; phylum Chordata; class Aves; order Piciformes; family Bucconidae; genus Bucco; species Bucco capensis. The sequence goes on along the minus strand of VWZO01001549.1, from coordinate 26,875 downwards.
TGTAAAGTTGCTGAGGGAACACTCTACCCCTTCATCCAAATCATTAATGAATATATTGAACAGTACTGGACCCAGCACTGACCCCTGGGGCACACCACTAGTCACAGATCTCCAGTTAGATTCTGCTCCACTGGCCACAACTCTCTGGGCTCTGCCCTTCAGCCAATTCTCAACCCATCTCACTTCACAGTCTCCCAATCCACACATCTCAAGTTTGGCTATGATGATACCATGGGAGACAGTAAGGAAAGGGCACTCTCTTAGATAATTCTGTTTCCCAGTGAGGAGGTGCATTTGGACTCTCCTCAAGATTTAGGTGATATATGTTAACTTATGTAAAATACTTTAGTGAGTAATATTTCTTTTCACCTTGGCTTATTTCAGGTAGTTTGGACCTTAAATGAACATTATATGAGGTCATATTTTTAATAAAAGTATCCAAACAATTTTTTTTTATTCTGTCCAGGAAGGTTCTCTTAAGTAAACAAAGCTCTCTTGGTGCCTTTCTATTACCTTCCTGGTCAAAAGCACTTTGAAAACAAAGCATAAATCAACAGAAGTCACTTGTGAGCTCTGTTCTTTCATAACCTGAGATTGTATTTCATGGTCTGAGCACAAAAGTTCATATGAGATTTCCTGTAGTACTCTACATCAATTCTTGCAAAATAATTTTTTCACCACTTCTTAGCCTTTTTATTTGTATCAGGGGATAAATTGTCCTGTGTATAATGACTGCTGTTTCCTACATTTTCTAATGCCTGCTATCTAACAATTGTAGTTATAATAACCCTATTTTGATCTTCCTGCATTGCAGTAAGTTGAAAATCAGAGGCTGAAATCTGGCCCTACAGAAGCATGTCTTTCATTATGAACAGGATCGGTGATCAGGTTCTACTTTGCCATTCATTTTTACCTTGGTCAGAAATATGACCAAGGGAAAAAAACCAGCTTGTTTTAGGCTCTCTAGTCATTCAGAGTACTTGCAATATTTTTTTCCTTACCAGTGATGAACCATTACTATATGAAATTCCTAGCATCTAGATATCAACATAAATTTATTATCATGATTTCAAATAACCTCATTAATTTGGCAACTTAATTACAAGTAACAGTTCTAATCCTGGTAGGAACAGTCTAACTTGTAACTTCACAGAAGACAAATAACCATAGCTCATCAAAACTTCTTGTTTTATGTAATAGTAGGTGTTATGAAAAAGAAATGTCAATGTTTTTAGTTCAGAATGTCTCTTACCCCATTGTTCACAATGTGTTCACTGCACAGTACAAGAGGGTGGGTTTTTTTCTTGCTGTCTAATGCATCGTCTAGCTTAGAAACTCTTGTATCTACTCTTTGTTCTATATAAAAGCTAACCATCAGGGCATTTAAACAAGTGGGATGTTTTAATGATTAGTAATCTCGGGCTGTGGGTAAAAGAACTACAGTTAGAAAAGTGTAAGTACAGAGAAGATTATCTCAGATTTATTTTGAGACTTAGATATCTAAATACAAGAGCAACAAAGGAGATCCTATGTATTGAAGCAAGGCTTGAGAAAGGGAAGAGGTGGAGGAAGAGAAGTAGGAAGAAAGAAGAATCAGCTAATAAAAAGACAGTAGGAAAAAGGGTATTGCAAAATCTTTAATTGCATTAATCTTTGTAACAGTAAGATAAGGAATAATAAAAAAAAATACGGAAGACAAAGGGAAAGGCATCAGCTAAAGAACGAGAATCTGATTTTATTATTCTGGTTTTAATATAACATATTAAACTGTACTTCACCGAAACTACTCCTGATATGTACAAATGCAAGACAAAGAATGTGACCTACTGGCAAACATATTTACTAATTAAGCATGGCAAGACGAAGGAGGTGGCAATATGAGTTGACTTGTGTGTATAGAGGAGCATACAGAAAGGCTGTACAGAAATGGATGGTGATGTTCCCTCCACAGAAGACAGGTCTACTTTCTAGAGCTCCATAATAACAAATATCCAATAACACTTGAATGGATTTCAGAGTTTCCACCTGATATTTCCACAGTCTTCTCTCAAATGTTTCATTGGTCTCTCAGACAATATCCTTTGATCTTCTGCACTCATGATCTGCAAAAGTATGCAATGATAACTTCAATTATCTGTGTCTCTAGGAGCAAAATCAGAAAAAACAAATGGCTATTACTCCCCTTTACAAGGAAAGGACAGAAGTAAAGAGACAGTAAGTCTCACAGGAAGCATGAAGTAGAGCTGAAAACAAAAGGTATCCCACCTCAGGTACATACAGGCCAATACCACCTCTCCTGCAACACTACTGTTGTTCAGAATCCATATATCTACTGAATAAAACCAGTAAAAGATTCCAGACTAAAAAGTTTTAAAATATCAAACATCCTCAGTGATCAGCCTCTGAAATGCCTGATTTTACTAGCTATAGGTCCACTGCAAGTCTTTTATATTTGGAAGTGGTGAGATTATCTGCTAACTCCTGGTACCTCAGTTAAATGTTCAGGACTGATATCTAAAGGTGAAAAGAAGGGTGGATAGATTGTAGTAAGCTACAAGAATCTGTGCCCTCAAAGTGTATTGTCCTGCCAGAATTCTTGACCCTCAAATATAGTCTAACCTCATGTTCATTTAATGTCTCATGTAAAGATAGTCTGTAGCTATGGTAATGCTGCCAAAAAAAGATTCAGTGTTTATTTTTCCTGAGTTTAAATGCAAAATAGTGTTTTCTACTTATTTTCTTTCACAGCAACATCAATGGAACAATCTCACAGTCATGTCATGGATGTTTCATGTATCTCTTCTCATATAAGTGTGTTTGAGAGTGACGTTTCAAGAAACAAGTGCAATGTCCTGCACAGAAACACTACCCCTTTGAGTTACAACAATGTGCCTTCATTGCCAATCACTCTTGAAACCAGAAACTTACTAGATATGCTACTGTAACCTGATCTTTTTAAATAAATGCTTTTTTATAAGTATTTTTAAAGGTGCAAAATATTAATAACTTCCTTGCAAAAGTAAATAATCTAGCTTTAACATGGGAACTGCTACCTATTGTAATACAGGTAACGCATAAACTATTTCCCTAGAAGTTTACATATCTCTGTGAGAATGCAACTTTAGCCCCCACACTCCCAGTTTTCCCAATGTCTACAGTATGACACTGATGCTCTGCCCTAGCTTTTCAAAATAACAGTATATCAGCTACTCTGAATTCAGTTCTAGGAATTCAGATTTTTTCATTCATTTCCCCCTTTTCAAAATACCTTGTTCTGACAATGTACTACACAAGGTGTAAAAACATCTATTTCCCTCCTGAAGTGTCACAAGTGGTTAAGAAATCAACATTTTCTCCTGTTATTTCTACTTCTGTCTGGCACTGAGAACACAGAAACACAGTCAGTTAAAAATATTAGAAAAGCATGTGCAAATGTTTAGAAATACTTCCCTTGTATTATGTTTTTCACTTTCCTGCACTGATGTTCTTTCTCATTATTTATGCTATGCACTGTATCACTCATTGACCAATAATTTTGCAAGTGCATCTTTCATCAGTCATGAAGAATTGTAATGTTGTAATTTTTAGTCTTATGTACCCTTACAAACTTTCTTAATTCCTTAATTGCATATTTTTTCTAATGTTCTCTTACTGAAATACTTTAGTTGAACCTTCTGAATGCACAATTTTAAGAAAAATCAAGATGAAGTTTAATAAAATCTTGTGTCACAATATTGATATTTATTCTTCTTTCTCTAGAGGATTTCTGTTCTAGTCTTCAGTGATGACAGGAAGCACAAGAGTCCAACAAAAATCTAAAAAAAACCCAAACCCAAAACAAAACCAATCCACATTTTCCTAATCTTAACAGCAACCATAGAATCTAGTTGCAAAAACTTCTTATTGAATTCCTGCTGAAATTAATATGGCATGAATGTATTTAATAACTTATTTGATCAGATGTCCCAGTACTAAATTGCTTCAATAGAATGTATCACTTTTCTAGGACCATATTTTGAAACCTATTGGTAACATTATACTTAGTTTAGAAAGAATTAAATTTGCAGGGTGTAGATATCCACAAAGGCTATATTTCCCCCCCCTTTTTTTTTCTGTTATAAACATTTGCTGTNCTGCGTGCCTAGTGCTTTTGTTTTTGTTTACTGCTGTCCCCGTCTTATTGGGGAGAGGGGGTATTGTGGCAAAATCCTCTCAAAAGATTGTTCTTTTGACCCTAGCTTCTGGTCAAACCAGGACAGCTAGTTTCTTCAGTAAACAGAAGTTTAAATGAATGTAGCATGTTGTATTGTCACCTTGGTAATCTTCAAAATATAAAGATGGGTTTGAGAAGAAGTAAACAAAATAGTTTCATTGGAAGAGTGAAGCATCCACAAGAGGAGCCTCCAGGGATCCCCAAGGTTTTATCTTACAGCGTTACATTGACAGGTACAGGTTTAAAAGTCTGTTACCCTTAAAATGAGCTGCACTGTCTAGACAGGTTGTGTTTGTACATGCACATGTGTTGTTTCCAAAGAAAATGAGTATATCATGACTTTGGAAATCAGAATCAGAAGTGACTTAAGCTCTGTGATTTTCTGATAGTTTTTCATGCAGGTTTTTCAATGCAAGTTTTTTCCTTACGCAGTGTGTCTTGTACTTCAGCTCACTCTTAGTGAAAGTTCAAGGTATGGGATCACTTGGGTTTATCTGCAAATGTGCATTCATACAACGGGAAGACAGCAGTTTTGCTACCATAGAATCATAGAATGGCCAGGTTGGAAGGGACCCTCAAGATCATCTAGTTCCAACCTCCCCACACTGAGCAGGGATGCCAATCACTAGACCAGGTCACCCAGGGCCGCATCCAGCCTTGCAATGATCTAGGAATTGTTTTGGTATAAAAGATGCAATTATTAGAACAATCTATATATAAAAGCATGCTTCTTATGAAAGGTTTGCTTTTTCCAAACATACATTTTACAACAGTATTTTTCTTGTTATCTTTATAGTACAGGAAAAAACCCACTAACCCAAGGCTCTTGGAAGGATCACTAGGCTAAACCATTCGAGCCAGGATCAGGACTAAATGAGCTTCACTCTACTGGGATTCAAGATACTTCTATTTAGTTCAGATTTATGTACTTTTCCTCAGTGACTATGGGAAAATCATTTTATCAGCTGTGCTTCTCAGGTGATGTGTATATGTTCGGTAAATAACTGCAAAAGGTAGTGGAAAGATGAATAAATTGTTTTATAAACCTAATTTGAGCAAGATGATTAAAACAATACACATAAAGATAAAACAAAGCCCTTAGTCTTTAGCCAACAAGAAAAAATACCCAGTATCTCAGGATATTTTACAGTAGAAATGGAAAAGAAATACATGAAGATATCCTGAGAGGTGTCAACCATTAAAAAAAAAAAATAAAAGCATATACATCTAAATCATTGACGTGACTAATGCTCTGTGCTAGATGACTGCTGCAAACAGATTTCAGCAAATATTTTGGTAGACTTTAGAACTATTTCACAGTTTAGTTATGTTTCCTTTTCTTTAGTTCTTTTTTCATTAGTGTTTCATAAAAGTACTTTAAGTTTCAAAACGGAAGAAGACAAAGTGTTTCAAACACATGTATTAATGTTTGTTCTTTACTCATACCACAGTAGAATATACATGTTCTCCCCATGCAGAAAGATAGGGTCCCCTTATTATTCCAAGTAAATAATTCATTATTACTTTAGATGAAGAAAATACATGAATTTGAAGATTTAATCTAGGAAAATGTGGACATCTTAAAAACCTTCACAGAGTAGGAAAAGGTTAAATGGTTTAGTACTGTCTTGCCACTACCAATTTATGGCACACCTATGGACACATATAAAGATAATTTCCTAACATTATCCATAGATATTCTCTTGCTTAAAATAATGTGTCTGTAAACAAACTAAGGACATAATAGAATTTCTTTTCTGTATATCCTGGAGAGATAGAATTAATTTCTGTTCCCACATCAGCCTCCAGCCAATGGGATGTAGTAAAGGACACCTGCCATCATGATAATGGCAAAGAGCTCATCTGCAGCTAAGTATCATAGATAATTGCTATTGTCACAAGTCAAGGTCCTTGCATGGCAGTCAGTACTGTGTCCACAACCTGTAACTGCGATGTTCTGGCAGCAAAGTAGGTACAGAGCCAAGGCTGGGCCATTTGTAGTGATCCTGAATGGAAAAAACACTGCATATTGAGGAGCTGGTGATATATGTAACAGTTATCGGATGTAACTGGAACAGGCTGCCCTGTGAAGTGGATGAGTTACCATCCTTGGAGGTATTTCAAAGATGTGTAGATGTGGCACTTAGTGACATGATTTAGTGGTGGACTTGGCAGTGTTAGGTTACTGATTGGACTCAAAGATCTTAAAGTTCTTTTCCAATCTAAATGATTCTATGATTATGTGCTACCTTTGCTAATATGTTTTGCACACTTAATATGGCAACTTGAATAATAATTTCAAGTTGACTGAAAAATGAACATTGTTATATTTTTCTGCTTTATCAAAAATAATACTAAAAATAGCTCAGTTCCATTTTAACAAAGTTCCATCTAGTTTTGCAATCCACTCACCATATTTAAATAAAAGTAATATTCTTTCAGCTTTACTTTGAACATCAGGAATAAGGTCAATTTCTTAAAAAAAAATTAACATTAAAAGCCATGAAAACATGCTGTGAGTCACACTTTTTAAGGTGCAAGTACTGAAGAGGTATTGAATATTTATGGCTAATAACGAAGTAATGATATTGCAGCACCGACTTAATTCAAATGCTCTTATTACAGTTAACAGTGGGAGTTTTATACAACTAAAGACTGAGTAAAAACTACAAGAAGGAAACTAGAGGAAATACAATTCCTTTTAGTGAACTTCAGAAGGATGCTTCAGTAGCTACCATTAGAAACACATTTTGATATGACTTTGTATTTGAATGCCACAAACATATTTTACATGCTGAGATACAGAACAATACTTGTTTCTGTAACTTCAGCATCCTTTGAAGATACAACTTGGAAATAGTAAACTATTTACAAGGCAAAATGGGTTTCAAAATAAAGGTTCAGTAGAAGTTATGTGAAGACTTTGTCTCTAATTAGACTTCATGTTTAGAAAATACAGTAGAATATCATAAAGTCAGGAAGAGTGGTCAGGTAATGGTGGCTGTCAACATTTACAGCAGAACAAAAAGGTCTTGCTTCTTTACAAACTTGAGACAGCAGCAATCTGTTCTGTTTGCTGTGTGAAAATAAGTTTGCATCAATCATTAGATGCGTGATTGCACAGAAAAGATATAAAAAGTTGATCTTATCACAATAAAGTGTCTTTCACTTGATTCACGTGGAGGCCGTTATGTTCTACCTTCTACAGCCTATTATTTACTGCTATCTTAATCATATATGCAATTTGTAATTACTAATGCAAGCCAAATTTCCTATTTTATTGCAGAGTCATATAGCAAGATAATCAATTTAAAATCCCTGATAAAGGGCTGAGAGAGAAGAAATAAGACTGCCTTCCAGTATAACTGTATGGTGCCAACAACACAAAAAAGTCTGTTATTATTACTGTTATTCATTAGAATACATATCTGCTTTTATTTGAGAAGATATGGTTTTATCCAGGAGAAAAATAAGGTATAAATTATCCTGATTTATATTTGAAAACAGAGAGCATTTGCTTTATTTTTTTTTATTTTATTTATTATTTTATTTTATTTTATTTTATTAATTAAGAAATGACCTTTAAGAAATGTAAAAACCTAGCTAGAATTGGAAAGCAAAGCCTCCTTCTTATTTATGACATTAGACTTTGAATATCCATAAGAGACTTTTATTGACAGTTTAATTCACAGATAGTGAAGTTAACATATACAGCATGCAGTGTAAAGTCAAAGTCTAACTAACAATACATGTACATATTCAAATGAAATACCAATTATTTTGTAGACTCTATAGGCATGAGTAGCTTTCCCACAAATTCTCTAAAGCACAGCTATTCTTCTAATTATTGCCAATCCCCAGTTCCTCTTAGTATCACCCTTCTCTCCTCTGTGAAGCTCGTCTTATGTATTACAATCTCTTGTCAAAATCCTGCAAAAGTCTCTGTATTACCCTAATGTAGCAAGCAGGAAAAATATGTATCTACAAATCACTGGAACTGCACAAGCAAAACTTCAGGTAGCTCCCTGGAACCATGATGATGTACATTTATTATTTTTGGCTTATAATCAAGGCTCAAGAAAGAAATTCACTTTTTTTAATTACTGTGTAGTCTCGATGGAAGCATTTCATAATTGAAATGTCAATAAAGTAGTACAGAAAAAAGAGGAAGAAAAGGAAAGGTGGATAGGTGGTGCAATATGTCAAAATAGCTGAAAAAACCAAGCAAGATGTAATTTGATAAGGAGTTTGAGTGTCAATTCTGTGGTAATGAAGAGAGAGATTAACCAATATGAAACATGATACCAATGTCCAAAATGGGGACAAAGATGAGAAAATGTTTAGATTTAACAGTGTTTTAAATAAATTTATACAGCTTCAGTTTACTTAATTTTTTAGACTGAATACACTGAAAATTAATTAGCTGACTTTTTTTTTTTTTTTCCCTTCCACAAATTACTAAGCACTTATGACTGTGAAAATGGTAAAGGCAAATGAAATTGTGTGCACAAAGCTGTTTTAAAAACTGTATGTTCAAAAAAAAAGTTTCACATGCTCTGATAGGCATTTCTGGTAATTCTCAAGTTTTTTATTAAGCATGTTAGTGGATACTGAACAGCAGCTTTTGAGGCAGAAAGGCACTCTCTAACCCTCTAATATATTTTTCTTAAAATTTAGAAGGATGAAATTTACATTGAAGAAGGAAGAATGAAATAGCAATAGTTCTTTAAGTATAAAGCACCAAAGTGCATACATCTTTCAAATTATCCTATTTGATGGAGGCAAAAAACATCTCAAAGATGAAAGTTAGCTTGGTATTTTCCACTTAACTGTATTTACATTTTTTGCTCCATTGAGTGAAAGCTATGATAAATTTTTTGAATATTGTTTTCAGACTTCATTTCTCCTGGATATACCAGTGGAATTAAATCTATTTCATTTTCAAAGTTTACTTTGACAAGAAACACTTTTTGATGTAAAAATGGGAGGGGTTAGGATTTTTTGAATGATGTCTGAATACCCTTTTTAATAGAGCTTATATTAACAGTATCTCTGATGTAAAGCAGAGGAAAATCCTTTCAATTAGCAATGATTTTGAAAAGAGTTGATACATCTCTGAAGTTCGCTTCTTTTAAAACTTCATTATTGCCAATAATAAAAGTTTTAACATTTTGAAAATGTTTTAAGTTTCATAAAGAGCTTATTAACTGGTTAGCAATGATATGATTTCAGAATGTAGACACTCTAAATATAAAAGGTGCCTGAGATTTCAGTTGTCACTAGGAAGTATTCAGTTAATTACATGATTTCTTCTCCGAGAATCACAGTTAAAGAAAAGTCTGAACTGTAATGGTCCAGTGGATGTGGACATTTTGACCAACAGACTTGTTTGAGTTCACTGAAGTTCTAGAAAGATTTTTAAATCCATGCAACTTAATGTTGAATCAAACTGGTAAATTATTCTACTACAGTGCATTTAAATGCAAATTTCTCATTTTCATTTTGCATAAAATCGCATTTCTATGGACTACAGCACTCCAGTGCTACTGTCTAATATTTTAACTATATTGGAAAAAGCTGCATTTGGCATTCATTTAAATGTATTACACTGTCATTTGAATGGACATTTTAAGTATTTATTGCATATGATAAAAGGTAATGAAAGAGTGCTTAGATGCCCAAGATACGTAATTGCATTCTTCTGTCCATCTCTGTCCCCAGTGAGAAGAGCTAAAAATCTATTTTTATTTTAGCCAATAAAATTTACTCTTTTGTCTATGGAAAAATGAAAGCTTTAGCATGTCATAAAGCAGAGCTGGATTCCACCTCATCCTTATATGTCCATACAAAATGTTGAGTTTTACTAAAAATTGTCATTCCCTGGGACTCAGCCTTTCCTGAGATTTCTGTGGTCAAGGAAATGAGGAAATCTACTGAATTTCTATCATGTCAGTCAATTAATAAAGTTTTAAGGGACTATGTTCAAAAGTTAGTATCGTAGTCATCTTCATGTCTAAGGAGCAGAATGATACCTCTCAAATAAAATGATCAGTTATTCTCCTGATTAATAAGAAGTAGCAACAAACAAAACAGCAAATAGAAGTACTACCCCATTCATATAAAGGAAGATCACAGTAGTATGAGAAAGTCCTATGGATATAAGTCTGAGAAAGCAAACCACAGATAATTTACTTGGCAGAAGTAGAAACCTTAAAATTACTAACATTATGCTCAATATATTTTTATTTTTTTAATTAATATTCTGTAAGAAGAGCAGTAGCATGTTATACAATGTAAACAGACATCCTAGAATAATGCTATTAGTATTAAAAATAAATTAGATTATCTTCTTTTCTCCTCCCCTCCCCACAATACATTGTGTAAATAAAAAACCCATATATTTTTAATCACTTCTTTTTTTCTTATTGCATCACAACTATTCTTTGTTTGCTAAGTTTTTAATCTGAAACTTAACTTAGAAAATTTCCTACAAGAGATTTATTTCACAGATCTAGAATAGATCCCCAAATCAGCAAATCTGTCAGAAAATTTTGGCTAAGGTATCTGATCTGGCAGCTCTGTCCTGACAATATATTAAAGGTCTATACTCAGTGCTATATTTCTGGGAATCATAGAATCATAGAATGGTTAGGGTTGGAAGTGGCCTTCAAGATCATCTAATTCCAACACCCCTGCACAGGCAGGGACACCTTCTACTAGATCAGGGTACTCAGGGCCCCATCCAATGTGGCCTTGAACACTTCCTTGAACTTGAACACTTGAACACTTAGGGATGGGGCAGCCAAAACTTCCCTGGGCAACCTGTTCCAGCATCTCACCACCCTCACAGGAAAGATTTTTTCCCTAATGTCTAACCTAAATCTTCCCTCTTCAAGTTTATAACCATTTCCCCTTGTCCTCTCACTATGCACTCATGTAAAAAGCCCTACCCAGCTTTCTTGTAGGCCCCCTTCAGATATTGGAAAGCTACCTCGGAGCCTCCTCTTCTCTAGGCTGAACAACCCCAATGTGCTCAGCCTGTCTTTATAGGGGAGGTGCTCCAGCCCTCTGATCACTTCAGTTGCTCTCTCCTCTGGACACGTTCCAGGAGCTCTATGTCATTCTTATGTTGAGGACTCCAGAACTGGACACAGTACTCCAGGTGAGACCTCGCAAGTGCGGAGTAGAGAGGAAGAATCACCTCCCTCAACCGACTGCCTATGCTTCTTTTGATACAGCCCAGGACATGGTTGGCTTTCTGGGCTACAAGAGAACACTGATGGTTCATATTAAACCTCTGGTTTGCCACCATTCCCAAGACCTTCTCCTCAGGGCTGTCCTCGNACTAGATCAGGGTACTCAGGGCCCCATCCAATGTGGCCTTGAACACTTCCTTGAACTTGAACACTTGAACACTTAGGGATGGGGCAGCCAAAACTTCCCTGGGCAACCTGTTCCAGCATCTCACCACCCTCACAGGAAAGATTTTTTCCCTAATGTCTAACCTAAATCTTCCCTCTTCAAGTTTATAACCATTTCCCCTTGTCCTCTCACTATGCACTCATGTAAAAAGCCCTACCCAGCTTTCTTGTAGGCCCCCTTCAGATATTGGAAAGCTACCTCGGAGCCTCCTCTTCTCTAGGCTGAACAACCCCAATGTGCTCAGCCTGTCTTTATAGGGGAGGTGCTCCAGCCCTCTGATCACTTCAGTTGCTCTCTCCTCTGGACACGTTCCAGGAGCTCTATGTCATTCTTATGTTGGGGACTCCAGAACTGGACACAGTACTCCAGGTGAGACCTCGCAAGTGCGGAGTAGAGAGGAAGAATCACCTCCCTCAACCGACTGCCTATGCTTCTTTTGATACAGCCCAGGACATGGTTGGCTTTCTGGGCTACAAGAGAACACTGATGGTTCATATTAAACCTCTGGTTTGCCACCATTCCCAAGACCTTCTCCTCAGGGCTGTCCTCGATCCTTTCTCCTCTCAATCTGTATTCATGCATGGGATTGTCTCAACCCAGGTGTGGAACCTTGCACTTGACCTTGTTGAACTTCATGTAGTTTCCACGAGCCCACTTCTTGAGCCTGTCAAGGTCTCTCTGGATGACATCTCTTCCCTCCGGTGTGTTGACTTCACCACCCAGTTTGGTGTTGTCAGCAAACAATGACAAAACAAATGAGGGTGCATTCAATTCCACTGTCCATGTCACCAACAAAGATGTTAAATAGCACCGGTCCGAGTGCTGACCCTTGAGGAACACCACTCGTGACACATCTCCATTTGGACACTGAGCCATTGATCACAACTCTTTGGGTGTGACCATCCAGCCAGCTCCTTAATCCAACGAGTGGTCCACCCATCGAATCTGTATCGTTCCAGTTTAGCGATCAGAATGCCATGCAGGACAGTGTCGAATGCTTTGCACAGGTCCAGGTAGATGATGTCTGTTGCTCTGCCTTTGTCCACCAAGGCTGTGACCCCGTTGTAAAAGGCCACAGGTCAGGCAGGATTTGCCCTTGGTGAAGCTGTGTTGGCTGTCACCAATCATCCTTTATTATCTGTTTGCCTTAGCAGAGCCTTCAGGAGGATCTGCTCTATGATCTTGGCAGGCACAGAGGTGAAACTGACTGGCCTGTAGTTCCCTGGGTCTTCTAGTTCCCTGGGAATCAATATAACTAGTGAAAGCAACAAATTGACCTTCAGGTAAAATTATATCCTGTCATTTTACAGGTAGTGAGGCAATGGTAATAAATTATATTAAAAGTGAAAGACAAGTCTTGACAGATTTACTCAGTTCTTCACATCATGGAGGAAAGTAGGAATTGCAAACAAAACTTTAGCAGGAGCTTCTCATTTGAATTAGAACACTAAGGACACAGTCCACTTCCTCTCCTTGGCTGACATAATTTCTAATTCTCCCTAATAAAGCTCTGCAGCACAGAAGAGTCACAATACCTATGAGATGGTTCTGTCAGTATAGATGGATGAATTAAAAATAAACTAACTAATTGGTGCTGCATCATTTTATTCCAAAGTACCATTTTAAAACAATGGACAAAAAGTTCCTATTTGGTTTCACTGTTCAATTTTGACATTTGGAAGTAAATATTTTCTGTCTTTAAATGACTCAGTTTTTACATTTCCATTGTGTTATAATATAAATCAATCATAAAGAAATTAATTCTGATGTTGAAAGTAATCAGAACATTTTTAAAAAGAGAATATTCTTTTGTGATTAACTTAAAACATTCTATTTTCCCTCTCACTTGGAAGCAAGAGAAATATTGAAATCTGTTGTGAAAAAGACTTTTCATCCCCTGCAAAGTACTTGTTACTGTGCAGCCAATGGGATATGGTATAATTTTCAGTCTTGCAGATTTAGAGATACGACTATTTTCCTCTCTGCTTTAAATATTTCCTGCCAGCTCCTGTGAATCACCAATGGGAGTTATTTGTATAAACTACTATCAGAGACTTTGCAAAGGTTTTCTTGCATGCACAAGTAGGAAATATACCGCAGGAAAAGATGGAAAACAACAACAAATTGCACTGAAGTGGTTTTAATACCATCTTTACATTTTAATTTGTTCCTTGGTTAACAATGTTCTCCGGGACTGTCCCTCACCTCAGCAACATGGCTCATGTTAGCAAAGTAAAGAAATAGCCACAGTGAAAGCTCTGTCGAGCAGCTAAAGTACAGTAAAGCAGCAGAAGGTAGTTCTTCTTCAAAGGTTAAGTAAACCCACCTGTCTAAGATTCTGCCTTGGAATACTCCTGATGCAGCACCTACCATTGGCCACCACAAAGACAAAGTGAGAGTTTATCCCATCCCCTAGACATAAAGTCAGGATAATATCTCTTTCCTTCAAGTAACAGATAAAGATATGTGCATCCTCTTTAGCAGCTCTATTATGTAACATGACTGAACTTGCTCCATTTCAGAACAGACTCCTATTTAGCTCAGGGGATGTGAAGTCACTGCCTTTGCAAGGTCACTTACTGTCTGCTGAATGCTAGTTTGGGAATGCTGCCAGATTTTCTTATCATGTTGGCTTGTGAGGGTCATTTTCACAAAATCCTTTTCTGCTACACTAAAATTACACTTATTCTCTTGAGTATTCCTTGACCAGTAAGAATAACTTTAACATGAATTTAACCAACTCCAGTTTTTCTGTCTCTTCTCATTACAACATTATCTAACAAAACATCTATGCATACATCTGAGCTTTCTGATGAGGTTCTGCACTAAGATAATGAAAATAAGGAGGAATACATAGAAATTGTCTGAGCAGCCACAGATTAGGTTAGGAAAACCAAAATCCTGATATAATTAAATCTGGCCAGGGACATCAAAGGCAACAAAAAAGCTTCTACAGGCATGNCCAGCTTGCCACACAAAAGACAACTACACAGAAAACTCTACTCTCAAGTTCTTTTCCCCCCCCTTAAATATGCTTTTTTGCAGAGGTACTGATTGGCTTGGCCCCACCCAAAGGCAGAACTGAAACTGGAGCTAGGGAACCTTCCTGAACCTTCTCACCTTGGCATGCTCAGTACAAACCCATCACATTCCACCCCAAGCTGGGAAAGCTTCCAGAACCGTTTCATCTGAACATACTCAATACAAAGCCACCACAGATTCCATCCAGAGGGAAATATACAGGCTTGAGAGGTGGACCTGTGTAAACCTTAGCAAGTTCAACAGGGCCAAGTGCAAGGTCCTGCAGAAATAAANCATCTCTTCCCTCCGGTGTGTTGACTTCACCACCCAGTTTGGTGTTGTCAGCAAACAATGACAAAACAAATGAGGGTGCATTCAATTCCACTGTCCATGTCACCAACAAAGATGTTAAATAGCACCGGTCCGAGTGCTGACCCTTGAGGAACACCACTCGTGACACATCTCCATTTGGACACTGAGCCATTGATCACAACTCTTTGGGTGTGACCATCCAGCCAGCTCCTTAATCCAACGAGTGGTCCACCCATCGAATCTGTATCGTTCCAGTTTAGCGATCAGAATGCCATGCAGGACAGTGTCGAATGCTTTGCACAGGTCCAGGTAGATGATGTCTGTTGCTCTGCCTTTGTCCACCAAGGCTGTGACCCCGTTGTAAAAGGCCACAGGTCAGGCAGGATTTGCCCTTGGTGAAGCTGTGTTGGCTGTCACCAATCATCCTTTATTATCTGTTTGCCTTAGCAGAGCCTTCAGGAGGATCTGCTCTATGATCTTGGCAGGCACAGAGGTGAAACTGACTGGCCTGTAGTTCCCTGGGTCTTCTAGTTCCCTGGGAATCAATATAACTAGTGAAAGCAACAAATTGACCTTCAGGTAAAATTATATCCTGTCATTTTACAGGTAGTGAGGCAATGGTAATAAATTATATTAAAAGTGAAAGACAAGTCTTGACAGATTTACTCAGTTCTTCACATCATGGAGGAAAGTAGGAATTGCAAACAAAACTTTAGCAGGAGCTTCTCATTTGAATTAGAACACTAAGGACACAGTCCACTTCCTCTCCTTGGCTGACATAATTTCTAATTCTCCCTAATAAAGCTCTGCAGCACAGAAGAGTCACAATACCTATGAGATGGTTCTGTCAGTATAGATGGATGAATTAAAAATAAACTAACTAATTGGTGCTGCATCATTTTATTCCAAAGTACCATTTTAAAACAATGGACAAAAAGTTCCTATTTGGTTTCACTGTTCAATTTTGACATTTGGAAGTAAATATTTTCTGTCTTTAAATGACTCAGTTTTTACATTTCCATTGTGTTATAATATAAATCAATCATAAAGAAATTAATTCTGATGTTGAAAGTAATCAGAACATTTTTAAAAAGAGAATATTCTTTTGTGATTAACTTAAAACATTCTATTTTCCCTCTCACTTGGAAGCAAGAGAAATATTGAAATCTGTTGTGAAAAAGACTTTTCATCCCCTGCAAAGTACTTGTTACTGTGCAGCCAATGGGATATGGTATAATTTTCAGTCTTGCAGATTTAGAGATACGACTATTTTCCTCTCTGCTTTAAATATTTCCTGCCAGCTCCTGTGAATCACCAATGGGAGTTATTTGTATAAACTACTATCAGAGACTTTGCAAAGGTTTTCTTGCATGCACAAGTAGGAAATATACCGCAGGAAAAGATGGAAAACAACAACAAATTGCACTGAAGTGGTTTTAATACCATCTTTACATTTTAATTTGTTCCTTGGTTAACAATGTTCTCCGGGACTGTCCCTCACCTCAGCAACATGGCTCATGTTAGCAAAGTAAAGAAATAGCCACAGTGAAAGCTCTGTCGAGCAGCTAAAGTACAGTAAAGCAGCAGAAGGTAGTTCTTCTTCAAAGGTTAAGTAAACCCACCTGTCTAAGATTCTGCCTTGGAATACTCCTGATGCAGCACCTACCATTGGCCACCACAAAGACAAAGTGAGAGTTTATCCCATCCCCTAGACATAAAGTCAGGATAATATCTCTTTCCTTCAAGTAACAGATAAAGATATGTGCATCCTCTTTAGCAGCTCTATTATGTAACATGACTGAACTTGCTCCATTTCAGAACAGACTCCTATTTAGCTCAGGGGATGTGAAGTCACTGCCTTTGCAAGGTCACTTACTGTCTGCTGAATGCTAGTTTGGGAATGCTGCCAGATTTTCTTATCATGTTGGCTTGTGAGGGTCATTTTCACAAAATCCTTTTCTGCTACACTAAAATTACACTTATTCTCTTGAGTATTCCTTGACCAGTAAGAATAACTTTAACATGAATTTAACCAACTCCAGTTTTTCTGTCTCTTCTCATTACAACATTATCTAACAAAACATCTATGCATACATCTGAGCTTTCTGATGAGGTTCTGCACTAAGATAATGAAAATAAGGAGGAATACATAGAAATTGTCTGAGCAGCCACAGATTAGGTTAGGAAAACCAAAATCCTGATATAATTAAATCTGGCCAGGGACATCAAAGGCAACAAAAAAGCTTCTACAGGCATGTCAGTGATGAAAGGAAGACTAGGGAAAATGGAAATTTCTAGAAGGAAATGGAAGACCTGGTCACCCAGGATATGGAAAAGGCTTAGGTACTCAATGATTTTTTGCCTTAGTATTCCCTGGCAAGTATTCCAGCCACACTACCCAAGTTGCATGAAGCAAAGGAGGGGATTGGGAGAATGAAGTACTGGCCACTGTAGGAGATCAGGTTCAAGACCATCTAAGGAACCTTATGATGCAGAAATCCACGGGATCTGATGAGACACATCTGTGGGTCCTGAGGTAACCGGCAGATGAAGTGGCTAAGCCAATATCCATCATATTTGAGAAGTCATGGCAGTCTGGTGAAATTCCCACTGACTAGGAAAGGGGAAAATGAACCCCCATTTTAGAAAAGGAAAAAAAGGAAGACCCAGGGAACCATAGGCCAGTCAGTCTAGACCCCAGGAACTTCAGCAAGTACTTCTAGGGTACATGGAATATTAGGAGGTGATTGCGGACAGCCAACATGGCTTNCCAAGTGCAAGGTCCTGCAGAAATAAAGGCTGAGCAATGAGTGGATTGAGAGCAGCCCTGTGGAGAACTTCAGAGTACTTTTGGATGTAAAACAGAATATGAGCCAGCAATGTGCACTCACATCCTAGAAAAGCAATCATATTCTGGACTGTATCAAGAGAATTGTGGCCAGTAGGTCAAGAGAAGTAATTTTCCCCTCTACTCTGCTCTTGTGAAACCCTCTTGGAGTACTGTGTCCAGCTCTGCAGTCTTCAGTACCAGAAGACATGGACCTGTTGGAACAAGTCCAGAGGAGTGCCACAAAGATTATCAAGGGACTGGAGCACCTCTCCTATGAGGAGAGGCAAAGAGAGTTGGAGTTGTTCAGCCTAGAGAAGAGAAGGCTCTGCGGAGAACTTGCAGCCTTCAAGCTCCTAAAGGGAGACTATAAGAAAGCTAGAGAAGGACTTTTCACAAAAGGCACATGGTGGTCGGACAAGGGGTAAAGGCTTTGAACTGAAAGATGGTGGATTTATATTAGATATTAGGAATAAATTCTTTACTGTGAGGGTGGTGAGACACTGGAATAGGTTGCCCAGAGAAATTGTGTATGCTCCATCCCTGCAAGTGTTCAAGGCCAAGTTGGATGTGGCTTTGAGCAACCTGATGTAGTAGAAAGTGTCCCTGCCCATGGCAGGTCCCTTCAAAACATTCTATGATTCTTGCTGTCCTGGTTTGGGAGGACAAACTCAGAAGGAAGCCCCTTTAGAGCCTCCTCCTTCCACAAAAGGAAAGAA
>VWZO01001548.1:269628-436738 GCA_013396975.1 Bucco capensis | reverse complement strand
GGTGGTGAACAGTGTTTCCTATGTGGTTATATGGTTGTCACTATTCATGTTCCAGAAATTTCTTGAGAGTGATGAAATCTGGTGTTTTCTTCATTTTTTGTTGAGGGCCAAATTTCAACCAACCCCTCCAGGTTTTGATGTGTGTCCCCCCCATCTCCTCTGCCCAGCTGGGTGAGGTCAGGGAGCAGCCAGGAGAAAACCAAGGTCAGGATCAAACCCCAGCAGAGCAACTCTATTCAAGGAACAGAAGAAAACAGCAGAGTAGCCACACCACAGGGAGATCACCCTTCTCCCTCTGCAGGCATGAGCACCAACAGGCATGGGGTGACCCACATGGCCCCTAGCCCCTCCTGCCAAGCCCTGCTATACCAGGATGACAAGCACTGCAAGCTGTACCTGGGTTAGGGTGTGCAGGGTATGAGTGTTGCCTCATCTTGCTGCTCAAAATGTTGCATAAACAAGCAGTTGAAGGGCAAAAGTGCAGATATATAGGACAATTTGTGAAAAAGCAGTAGAAAGTGTGATCCCACTAATAGCTGAATTTTAACACCAACCCTGACATTCCTCCCCCAGTAAGACACTGCCTCTGCCTCAGTTTCCCCAACAATAAATAAGGATCCTCACAGAGACATCGTAACTAAGCAATGGCCATACTTGGCAAATACTGGGAAAGAAAATGCTTTATATCCACTCAATCTTTTTGCCATTTCAGATTTTGGGGTGGTTATTAGTCACAAAGAAACTCCTCCAAAATTCACCCCATTTCACTGAAGACCAAACTGAGATACAGCATATCAGATTTGGTCCAGTCATCGCTGGCAGAATGATCTCAACTGGGGACCTCTCAGCTCTGAAGCTGTATTTAATCTTTTAGATCATGCTAGTTTCTGAAATAACTTTACTTTAGTAATGTTATACTGAGTTTAGCTTTTTTATGTGGAAACATACACTATCACAGACACAGTGGGTCACATGCACATCAGCACAGGGAACAGAGTTTGAGCCTCTCTGCTCTTTTGGCTGCAAAACCAAATGGTCTTTAGTGCCTGGGTTAACTGAGATCTCCTCCACTGGCAGTAGTAGGTCACTTATCCTTCCCTCAGGTAACCTATCTGATAGAAGAAAGCCAAAATTTAAGGAGAGATTCACCACAGATTTACCTAGGAAACTCTGCTGGAATTAGAGAGGCCAACAGCTATTGTTCATGTTTCAAATCTATCTTTGAAATCCCCAGAAGACTTGCATAGGCTTGAATCCAGCATCTTCAGTCCTCTAACAGGGAAATAATTAACTAATTGGTGCAGAACTGGCTTCAATTGTCATTGCATATAGTAAGATTAAATCTTTTCCAAACAATGATGCAAGTCTTGATTTTGTGTTTTTCCTGGCTTTGTTAAAAAAAGGAAGAAAAGGGTTGGCAAGGGATGATTTCTCAGGATGGACTGTTTGGTTTAGACCCTTTGCAGAAGCAGAAAATATCCCTATTGATATATTTTGCCCTGCACGGTGTTTGCAGCTCTGTGATTGTTTCCTAGCACCTATTTGGTAATACAAGGTATTTACAAGCAATGTACATAAAACAGAGCTATCATTCACATGAAGCTCCTAAATTGTGAAGTCCCTGAAAAAAAACCAGAGTCTTCAAACTTAGTGCATCAGTGAAACTCATGGCTACTGGGCACATACCACCAGCAAGATCTTTTCAATTTTGTTGAGAAGACACAAAATCTCTGCTCAGTCTCACTGTAAACCACATTTCTCAGTCAGGTATAACAGACAAATTCCCTTTGGACAGAAGAATGGTGCAGGTATATTTAACATCCCAGTGTAGTACGAAAACAGTGATGATTATTTCTCCTTTCCTTCATTGTTGATAGGGATTTTTCTTGCCCTAAAATTCAGGTTTCCACCTTCTTCCTCAGGCTACCAAAATGAACCATACTATCACTTAAATTCTTACTTCCCTTTGGAAAAGTGTCTCTTCAGACCTGGCCCGTGTGATTGGACTGTCCAAAGCTATTTTAATTCATGGCACCAGAAACCACTATTTTACCACTAGTAACAAGAACAATGCATTTGTGTCAGAAATAGAACTGAGCTAGAACTGTGAGATGAACTTGCTTAGAAAATATGAGTGGGCTAAGAAGGCCTTCAGCATGCACTTACTGAGGCCAGGAGCTGAGCCAGGTGAGAGACAGAGGCAGTGCCTAGCACTAGCATGCATGTGTGCATGTGTGTCTACATAGACATGCACAAAAAAGTTTAACAAAATCACAGTGGGCCCTGGCTGGTTCCAGGATTAAAATGGCAATTGATTAAAAATACATTTCTACAATGAGAACTTAAATTATGCATTCAGTATGTAGTGAGCCAGAATGCATTCTAAGCAGTTGGCCATCAATAGACTGAGGGTTCTTCTTTGCAACAGAACTAAACCAGGACCACCAGATAAACACTTACTGTGCAGACTGGAAGGCACAAATAAGCAGAGCACTGCCTGGCTCTTAAAAGGGTGCAACATGCACAGGTCAGAGATCTTGGCACCAACTGCACGACACTGCAGTGTTGGAGGAGAGTTTTCCTGTGATCTTGAATAGAAGCAGGATTAAATGCAGTAAGTGGATTCTGCTTCCCTTCAGAGCACTGGCCATGGGAAGCCTCCTTCTGCTGGGGGATGTTACCGAATTACAGATGTTACTGATTTACTGATGATCCTGACCACATATCTTAAGATGTTTTAGTAAGGTCACCTAAAGGTCAATGCTGATGCACAGCCTCAAGCCACATGGTCTTATCAGTATTTGCCTGTTAAGTAGCTCTTCTGCAGATAATGACCCATGTATGCAGGATGTGCAAGGTAAGGACTTAGTAAAATAACCTGGTTGCTTTCAGCCCATCTTTACCTCCCATTGAGAGAAACCTCTGGCCAAGTGAACACAAGTGGGATATTGCTCTCTGCCTCATTTCTTTCTATCCCTCCAACCTCAGCAAGGACTGCTGGAGGAGGTGCAGGCTGCAGCTCAACAAAGGACGTGGGTACCCTACCATGTTGTGTGGGCCACAAGAGTTGTTCTGCTTACAGGGACACAGCAAGCCATGCATCAGGACTAGCTCTCCAGCCCTACCTTGCTTCCTTCTGAAGGTCCTCCCATGGTGACCCAGCCTGCCTGTACACCACTGATGAGCTCTGAAGAGGTCAGAATTAGCAACATTTAAGGCTCTTTAGGTAAATATACTTGAATTGACATAGTAGTCCATAAGAACTTGGAAGTACCCACCGTTCTACCGCAGGAAGGTATGGCCCTAAAATTCAGGGCTGTCCCTTAACAATCCTGCTAGAGGGCAGGGTGGAAATCAAAGAATACATAATGATAACAAATTCAAAGATAGAGCTGAAACCATCACCAGTTCTGCTTTAAGTGCAGTGACTTTGAAGACACTTTGGAGTGATTATGTTTTTCCAGAACAGTGCTCTGCATCACTCCACGTCAACGCATCGAGGGACACATTGAGGGCAAGCACCAGATCTGCAACGTGGTGCTATAAGATTCTGACATTTAGCACTTTAGGAGAACAATAGCATTAAGGGAGGTCGTTGAGTTTTTCTTCTAAGCCAATTTGTTCTTAGCATTAGCAACAAATATAGAGGGGATGCTATTTTAAAAGTTGCATTAATATGTCTTGAAGCTCTAAAGAGCAGTGGGGAATTTTTGCCGGAGTACTCCAAGCCAAGGGCAGCCAGCAATTACATTTTAGTGAGGAGGTGTCAATAGCAGAGAGATGGGCCAAATCCTGGCTCTGGTTTCACCCTTCTTGCTGTCTTGCACTCATTCTTGCACAACACATTTTCTGGGCTGCAGAATCACTTAGAGACAGCTCAGGTGGAAAGGCCATGAGCTGGGAAGTGCTCATGGCTATTTCAGGTCCATCTCTATCCACACTATAGGTGGCATATAGACAGCTCTGTCCTTGCTGTCTTTTCCCTCAGGTCTTTGGCATTTTCTCTTAGGAGATGTAATATAGTAATGAAATTTTTTTCTTGGGCCTTTAGACCACAAAAGGAATCAATAAGCTGGTAATAAACACAATATGGTCTTAAACCAGTGCTATTTAAGTCTGGAGCCAAATACTCATAACAAAAGAAACCCATGTCCTGGCATGTCACACAATGTTCCAGCTTCCCTGTGATTTCTGTTAGAAGTCTTGAAATGCCTGGATTTATAGGGGTCAAAATATTTGGGTTGTTCAGAAGGATAAAAAGTGTGGTTTGAGGTGTGCTCACAGGCTTCTGCTCTGCTACCTCTGTTTCTGCTCAGCAGAAACACATCCATTTTTGTTCACAGTCTGAGATTATCCTAAGGTCTTTGTCAACAGCCTTGTGGCATGTCGTATCACTGGGTGAAAGACTCAGCTGAGAAACACTTTGGACTTGCTTCCTTCCCTGGGAATGAGAGGGCCTTTCCTTGAACCCTAGTAAATGAGCCATTTGTGAGGAAGACTTTAGATTCAGTGCTCTTGTTAAGAAACTCTTTTCCATTTTGGCTTTTGAACTGCTGATGCACAGTCTTTCAGCAAACTTGGCAAGATCCTCTTCAGCAGTCATCCCAGACCTGGGTGGCACCTCTGCAATGCCATCTGAGCTCACAGACTACTGCAGGCAACAGCACATCTAACATGTAAGTTTCAGGTTTGATTTACTCCTGGCTCTTCAGCAGTGGATAATTTCTCTTGGTTCTTTAATGTTATTTTTGAACTGGGAGGATCATAGAAATGAAGGCTCTATTCCTGCCATTGACCTAGAAAAGTCTTTTGATTCTTTCCAGTGGGACTACTTTTTTCAATTGATGAGAACCTTAAAATTGGGTATTTCTCCCTTCTAAGGGAGGTAGTTGGTACATCTTCATTCCTCTTTTAAGATTTGATCAGTAAAACTGATGAGACCCTAAAACTCTGACTGGCCTAATGCATCCTAATGGACTCCTACAGCACCTGCATCCTACCTCCATTTTCAAGCCTGCTGCTTTTAAGCCTGTGCTGCTAAATTTTTCTCCCTTACAGCACTGCTGGTGCTGCAGATGGCATTATTAATTCCATTTCATTAAGTGATCTTCCTAATGGACTGGAAGACAAGAGAAAAGACAGTCCTAAGACCACAGCATGGCTGGGCCTCAGGAGATCTCTGTTCAGTCCTCGCATTTGCCACAGGCTTCCTACGTGACCTTGGGAATCATCTCTCTTAGGTCTCTGGGTCTACTTGGTCTATTTAAATTTGGGGCATCATCTGCTTTTTAAGCTTTATTTCTGCAGCACACAGCACAACATTTGCTGCTCTAGCAAAGGAGCCTCACACAGTTTTGCAATACAGCTTGCAGGCTGGTGCTACAGGCTGCCATTCTTGGACCAGTGAAGATCAAGCAGGATCATAGAGATGAATTGGGACTGCATTGCTCTTGGAAACAGTGAAATTCTTGGGCATGGATGCTGAGGCACAGAGGAGTATCCTCTTTGGCCAAGCATGCCCAGAAAGGATGAAGAGACACATTTTTAGCGGATTGTCAAAGCAAGGTCTAGCAGCCAGTGCCTGAGCTAGAGAAACAAGGCCTGGACTTTGCCACATGGATATGCCACAAACCACCAGGAATCCGGTCCCTGCCAGGGCAGAGTCCTGTGCTAGGGGCAGAGGAAGTAGCCCTGGAGCAACTTATCTCACTGTCTCTCCCTCTTCTCTGCTGGCACCCTGCAAGGCAGTCACAGGCCCTCTGAGACACTTTACTGGGAGGAGGAGATAGTAAGAGACAGAACTAAGAGCTTGAGCAGGGACCATGCCAATACAAGCATGCAGCCACGTGGCACAGTGATGCACAGACAGAACCATGCCCCAGGCAGGCAGTCCTGCTCTGAGTGCCACACCAATGCAGCTCTGATGCACAGCAATACTAGACAGGTCCTACCCAGGCAAGTCTTGCCCTTTGCTCCTCTGCACATCCAGGTCCTGGCCTGAGGCAGTTGTGGTGAAATCCCAGGAAAGATGTGCCCACAGAAATGCTCAAAGCCTTGCTTCCAGCTTCCAGAGGCCACCTCTCTCTCCTGCTCTACTGGGATCAGGCCCAAGTTTTGGAGCTTCAGATGCTGATTCAGGGGCTGGGAGGCTCTGTCCAAGTGCAAAATGCAACTACAAACTGTGCAAATGTGACTGCAAATTAAACCAACAGCCTGAAGGCAGAGGCTCAGGAGACTGAGGTTTCATTTGCAGCAGTGCTACAAGCCCATAATTCAGGCTGGGATTCTCAGAGGCAGCCAAAGGTGCAAATGGGCTCTGGTTTGCAGCATCATCCTTTGCTGGATCCTTTGCTCCTGTATCCAGCACTTCTCCTGCTAGGAGGGTGAGAGAAGGTGCAGAATGACTTAGCACAACGCAAGCTGCTTTCTCCAGCCTCTCTTCCTAAAAAAGTAATTTTCTTTGGGGAGGGGAGTCACCAAGCAGGGCCTGAGCTGCTCATCCCTCTGCACTGTGCTGGGGAGCTGCTTTGAGCATCTCCACATGGACATGATTGCATCCCCCACCCCACTGTGCAGGGGCTGGTAGGATAAATGCATTAGTGGCAGAGGTGTGCAGATGCTGTGGCCATGCACACACTGGCTCAACTGACACACAATTGTCATGGCAACCCCAGCAACACATCACTAATACACTGCTGGATGCAACAGCAACAACTGCCTGCTCCATGGATGTGACACCTGGGTACCAAAATGCTCTCTGCAAAGGGAGGGATGGCACTCACTGAGCCATAGCTCTAGATTATTCTCAGCCTGGGAAGTCAGCTGCTAATATGGAAAAATCTTGGCTGAGATTGCAGAGGAAGGGGGTAAATAGAACCCTACAGCACTTGCAAAGGTGATGGAGGAGGCTGAGGATGTGGCTGCTTCTTGCAGCAATGCTCAGTGCTGTGTGGAGTGAAGGGCTGGTGAACGAGGAGTGTGTTAGTACTGTCCAAGGGGAAAAAAAAATCAAAGGGAGGAATGAAGGACATAAAATACTGGTGTGTAAGACAGGAATGCCAATGCAAGACTGTGGGAGGGGGGAAGCAAAGAGAGAATATGAATAGGGCTCTGGTGAAAGCCAGTATGAGCCCTAGCTAGAGAAATGTTTTGGACAAAGAAGCAACACTCTGCTTTATTATGTTTTTTATGGGCCTCTAGGGTAATTAGAAGAATTAGATCAGGAAATGATGTGCCAGAAGTGTTGCCTGGAAAGTGGTCAGAGTTGTGTTTGCTGGGGAAAATGAGCAGGGAAACTGGTTTTGTGGGGCATTTTAGGACATCAGCTGGAAGAAGAGCTACACACAAAAGCAGTGATGGTTTGAGTATTGGGGGTCTGGCCCTGCCCTGCCCTATCCCCTCACATGGGTCAGAGGGAAGAGGAAAGGATGAGTCATATATACATATCTTATGGAATATACCATAAGCAAGGTCAAGAAAGCTTCCAGCATCAAATCAGCAAAATATGCAATGAAAATCCACACCCTGGAGCCAACTCATTAGTAACGTAACATCAGTCATCCCTAAAACTAGACATCTTAAGCATACAGATGTAAAATGAGGAAAAAGAGAAGAAAAAAAATGCAGAACCCAAATAAACCCACTGAATTTTTGGAAATGGGTTTTTCACTGAAAAATAGATTCCACATCCATCTCTGAGTACATGACTAACACATATCCTCTCTCCCCCTCTCTGCACACAGTGAGAAAGTCCTGATTTGGATGGAGATGCTGAGCATCTCAGAAAAGACAATTTAATTTCCCATCCTCAAGGCCAAAGGATTAAAGAGAGTTCAGCAAAACTATTTCACATTTAGTAAACCAAACTAAAAGGCCTAAGGAATTCAGATTTCTCTGATGATACCATTAAACACTGTAAGCCCCATTTTCCTGATTGTTTTTGCAAAGGAATGATAGCCCTCTACTCTGAGATGAGTGTGAATGTGTAAAAGGAGGCATAACATGAATTTGAATGTATGGAAGTAAAATGAAATTATTTTGCCATCTTCATTAGTTAATAAGCAGCATGAAGGTTCATGGAACAAAACTGCACAAGGGAAAATGTTTTCCTTATATCACAGTACACTTAACCACTCTGCTTCAATAATGGATAGCATGTGAATATGGTAGAAGCAGCAGTAATTTCAGAACAACATTAGATCTGCAGAGATACAGAAATAGGTGTTACCCCAGAGCACTGCACATGAACAATGAAGGGTTGGAAGGACAGCATACTACATTTTCTACATGAATAGTGAGTTCCCTTGTGACAGGTTTGGCTTTTGCAGAAACTGGGCAATTCCAAAGAAAATAGTAATATTGGTCTGGGCAAGCATTGTCTAAAGTCTGCTGGGATTTCTGAACTGCTTTCTCCTTGAAAACATTTAAGTACATGGGACTTTTCTGAAATTCTCTGACTGAGACAAGTACCAGCAAATATCCCTTTGCACTGTGTCAGATACCTCATTTGTAATAAAAACATGGGACCAAAAGCACAGTGTCCCTGTGTCACAGCTAAGGCTCTTACATTTCATAAGCCAGATACCTAAATCAATTTCTTGCAAATAAATCAGAGATAAAGCATAAGGGCATGCCATTAATTTTAAATAAAGATAAAATCCAGGAAACCAAAATCTTTGTATCTGCAAACAAAAGAAACTCAAATGCTGTTTTGTTTTCTATGAACCTCATCTTTCACAGGTATAGAAATGATCAGCTGTTGCTGAATGCCAGGCAGGTCTCTGGGTCCTGCTGGTCTTCAACACATACAGGTCTGATCTTTGGAAACCTCTGCCTCTGAGTACCCCTAGCATGAAGCTGAGAGACATTAGCCCTCTAGATTAGGATGTCTAGTACTTGGGGCCAGAAAAGAAGAGATTGTGCTTCATTTTCAAAGCAGCAGCTCTTGCCTTTCCACTTGTTTTTTAACTGTGCTTTTTTTCTCTCCTTTTTTTTTCTTCCCCCAGGTTGCCTGACATTTCAAGTGATCAAAGTTTCCTGTGAACCACAGCTTCCAAGTTTCAGATAAATATAGCCACTCTGCTCTGCATTTGTTTGTTTTGCTCAGGTTGCAAACCTGCAGTTGAGACCTACTTATTTTGGAGCAGGAAGAGCTGCTGCTTGTCACCATGTGCTTCAGCAAATGAGGAGGAATACAGCCCTGTGTGCAGGGTGCAGCTCTGCACCACTCACAACATGAGCTCCAATCCTGTTCTGGCAATTGGCAGCAAACTAACCAGCAGCCCCTGTGCTGGCACAAGGAGCCAGAGAAACCCTGGAGCAGGCAGAAAGCAAAAGTAGATGTGATGCACTGAGCTAGGTTGCTTCTAGAGGTGGATGTGCCTCAGCACTGTGACATGCTCAGCCCACATGACACACAGAGGGACAGCCCTGACCCCTTTGAGACATGATGAAGCTCCACGGGCTCCAGGATATGGATAAAACCACATGCTAGGGCAGGAAGGTCCTGGATCCCCTCCTTTGCCCACCTACACTTACCTACTCAGCCTAACACAATTTATTTTGGCCTCCCCATTAACTGGGAAGTAAACGTGGCAATTACTTTGCACATCTGAAGTGTCAGAACCCTTTGGCATGTTTCCCTGAAGCTAAATAATTAATGAAGGGCTCTGATTAGTGTGAATCTTGTGGAATCATCAGACAGCACCAAGTGACATTTATTTTTACCTCTCAACACCTGAGCAGGGCTTTGTTAAGAGTTCATGGATGGATGAGCTTCCCAGCCTCCAAAACTGGAGGCTGTCTTGCAGCCAAAAGGGCTTGGCTGGAGGTTTATTTTGGAAAAGGTTTCTCCCCTGTATCATGCTTAGGCTGCTACATAGAGAAGCAGCCTTCAGAAGTTGAATGCTTTGCAAATGATGGAGGATAATGTGCATTTCTCCATGCAGGATAGACATCCTGCATAAGTAGCACCCAGCAACTTGTTCACCTCAGCACCTTGTTAGAGGCATCACATCTAACATGTTTTTTTCCCTCTCACCAACAAACAGGGGTCAAGTAGAAGATGCTGAGCTTGTGGCAGCCAGGGGTGAGGCTCAGATCCTGCAAACCAAACCACCAAAGCAGGATCTGGCTCCTGCAGCAGGATCAGACCTCATAAAGTCATGCCTGCAGCAGTAGGTTTCCAGCTTGACCTCCAGCAGCAGAGTGAGCTGGTGTCCCTGTGGGGTGAGAGCCCTTCTAGCAGAGACAGTGCTGCATGAGAGGTGCAGGAAGAGCTGGTGGCTGTCCCTTAAGGTTCATTTTCTCTTGCAAGTCCTTCCTTTCTGAATCAGTTCACCATAGAAAACATGCCAGCCACCCAAAAAGCTGTATTGAGCCCTGCCTATGCGATGCAGATCTGTATGAGCAGCCACCCTTTCCCCAAC
The DNA here is from genome assembly GCA_013396975.1 of Bucco capensis. NCBI lineage: Eukaryota > Metazoa > Chordata > Aves > Piciformes > Bucconidae > Bucco > Bucco capensis. The sequence goes on along the minus strand of VWZO01001548.1, from coordinate 426,311 downwards.
CCTCCTTCATTTTGCCCTCAAAATCCAAATAATGTGTTTTTTTACCATGACCCATGGAAGAGAGAGGCTGCCCATCAGATGCATGGAGCTATTACATGAGTAAATTTGGTATCTCTGAGGTCCTAAAGCGTAGAGGAGACTATGAGTTTCACCTCTCCAGGGAGGAGATGAAGGCAGAGGAATTACATTAAAGCTGAACTCTTCTGACCCCAAATACCATGGCCAACACCAGCTCCAAAAGCCACTGTCCCTGCTCTGCCTCATGCATTACACCTCTGGGCAGCAAACAGACATGTTCACATAACAGTGAGGATGCTTTCAACACCTGCAGCAACACCAGTCAGGCACCTTTGTTGCCTCTCACTAAAGGGATTTCCTCTTTACCTGGAGTTTTATAGAAACAGAGGTAAAGGACTCCTTGCAAGGAAAAAAACCCAAACAAACAAGTGTTTTGGAAATCATGTACTTGAAGTCTGTGCCTGGTTTCCCCTCATCCAACATGTGTTTCCATGGAAGCAGAGGAGGGAGCGGGCAGCCTGTGGTTGCAAATCACAGCTATCTCACTGCCTGCTCCTGAGCCTGAAGAGACAAATGGATCATTAAAAATAAAACAAACCAGAATTTTTCTAAAAAACAACTTTTTGATAGTAGATAGCTGATACTTAGTGCTGCAATGTTGGTTTTTGGGGACCACAGCTTAAGTGCAGCACAGCTGAATGAAACCGAACTTGGGCTCATTCTCAGAGGAAACAGAGTATGCACTGAATAAAATGATTTTTGTTCTTTTGTTGATCACATTGGTGTAGTAATTGTGTGAGCACAGAGATTGACAGCACAGCACACAAAGGGAGTTATATAAATGGATTAAAAAGATGTTTTCAGCATGGCTTGGAGAAGTGTATTGCAGAGAGAGACCAAAACAAGGATGATTTAGGAAATATGGACTGTTCAGGAAAACAGAAGGTTTATCTGTTGATCCAAACTCACTTCTCATCTCAGGAGTGTCTCCTAAAGTCAGTTTGTCTGTCAGTCAGTTGCTCTTATCAGCATGTCCGTAGAGCAGAAACTTATTTTTGACTATAACCACAAGGTTTTTCTGGCTTTAAACTAACATCTTGAGGCATCACCTCATTCCAACAAAATATGCATTTCCTAACAGCTTGCGTGTGTGTTGTAAATACATCTTCTTGCTGCTGAGCCAGGCATATTTCACTGGGAGTAATTACCATATAACCTCAAGTAAGAGCTGCCTCTTACCCAAAATGTTGCACTCAGTGACTTGAACATGGCCACTCCACAGTGCTGCTCCAGAGCAACTGAGCTGGATTTACTTGGTCATCTTTCACTGGCTCCCAGCAGGGTAGCAGGGCTGATATATCTGCAGCCATTGTGTGAGCAAATGCAAAATGTCCTTCCTGCATTTACTAACCTGAGAAAAATATATCTCTGCTTTATAGCAGCTTGCCTTCTCCCAAAAGGCAGCAGAATTTCTCATCAGTAGTTTGTTGGTTTAGGTTTTTTTTTCCTTCTTGAACAGGCAAGAAAATTTAGGCTCAGTTACAAAACCTGCCAGTTAGAAAATATAATTGCAGACTCTAGTGAGTTAAAAATCCTGAGGTTTTAGGGCTTGTGAGATTTCCTTCCCACAGCTCTGTGTAATGGATTTGTCCCTGTTCTCTACAGCTGCTGAATTTCTGAATGCTGTGATCAATACTGTATTGAATGCCAATGCCTATGATCTAGTGACAGCTCTGTGTGCATCTATTACTTATCTATCTACTTAGTAGACAGCTTTCAGAGGGAGATAAGCAAAAACTGAAAGAATGGGTCAAATCAACTGGAATTTGTTAGGTGCTACATCCAATCACAGAAACATGAGATGGAAATAAATCTATTTGGGAAATTTGGGCGTTGTCACCGGGCAGCAGGCGAGCAGCGGCATCAGGCACTGCCCCCGCGGGAGGGAGAGCGCAACGCCCGTTAGACTTGCAGGCTGAGCAGCATGTCGCCACAGCCAGCCGCCTCCGATTTAGGCGGTTCAAGCGCTTCTGCCCTTAAGGTGATTCAAGCGCTTCTGCCCTTAAGGCGATTCAAGCGCTTCTCCCCTTAAGGTGATTCAAGCGCTTCTGCCCTTAAGGCGATTCAAGCGCTTCTGCCCTTAAGGCTGTTCAACCGCTCCACCGGTTCCCCGCCTCAGCGCCGCTCGTGGCCGTGCCCGGCTGACTGCGTGCCGGGCCAACGACTGCGTGCGGGGCTGACGGCTGCCCGCCGCTTACGGACTGCTGGAGAACCAGCACTGGCTGTGGGGTGGCCAGGGAGAGCCGCCGGCATGATTCCACCTGGCAGGCAGCCAGGTGCTGGCAGGAAAAAAACATCTAAACCCACGAAAACTTAAATGCTTCAGCGTAAAAACCTTTACACAGAATTCTACCTTTTGATCCATGCGAATGTTTCTCAGATTTAATTATTTCAGCTTTGCCATTGGAGACTATTTAGAAGGTGTGGCTTTGTTGAACAGCAGTGACAACTTCATTGCTTTTTCTCCAGTGAGGATTGTCAAGTGTCTGTGTGTACTGTTAAGATTGTTGAGATTATTTACACTGCATGCATTTTGTTGGTTCTCAAATACCAGGCCACCTTCTTCATACAAAGCCCAAAGCAGGGGATTATTTTACCAACCTTGGGGTGTGTTTGTTTTTCCTTATTATGTGCTTTAGGGATAATAAACTTTGCAGATATTTAGTCAAGAAGCTCCAAGACTGTGCTACCCAACAAATCAACCTGCAACTGTGTTCTTCTATCAACCTCTAGGAGCTACAAGTGGATGATTTCAGTTACCTAGGGTCTTGCTAGTGCATGGATTATGTATCTTGGCCCTTAGAAAATTAACTCCCAAGCAAATGCACTAAAAATGAATAGCCGGATCTCCTAATTGTACAGCCTGATTCACAGCCTAATTCACAGCCTGAAGGTGAAAGGCTTCTGTATCCCATTTCCAGCCCTAAGCCCAGGAAGATAAAGCTCTGCAAGTTTTACCAATGTGTAACTCAGCAGCAGTACACCTAAATTCTTGGACTAAGTAGGAATGAACTGGGAGGCAAGTGGAAAACCAGTGCAGTCTGGAGAATATCAGCAAAGCACTTGCCTCTAGACAGTGAGGGATATTGATCTGCAGAGTCACATAGCAGCACACACTGAACAGGAAGCATCAGAAAATTGTCTGGGGGAAAGGGAGAAAGCTGTCAATAAAATCAACAGTGTGGCAAAGAGAGGAGGAAGGAGGAGGCTAGCAGGGCTCCTAGCACTGGAGCCATGGGTGTTTACCTCGTGCTATGTATCAGTGACCTTGAGAGTGATGCCATTATCTAATGATGCCAAATTGTAGGAGGCACAGAACAAATTAATTACAAATGGGAGATTAGGCTTACGGTCTGATAAGCAGCTCATGGAGTTCAATGAAGAGAAGTTTTAATGAGATTAAGTGACAAAGCCATCACTTAGAAGGAAGCATTAAACAGACTACAGACAAGGAGAAAGAACTGGGGGCGAAGGCAGAGAACTATTAAAACCATCTGTGTTATTAAAAGAAGAGTAAACAAGGCCTGTGCCTCTCAGGGAGCAATGGAGCTGATAGTAAGGCATGCTGGCACCACCAGTGGGAACTCTTGCCTTGAAAGTATCGTACACAGCATCTGAGATGGTCTCAGGGAGATATCAACACAGCACAGCAAAGGAAACCCAGCACACATTTGGAATCAACACAAGGAGCAAAGCACTGGCTGGCTTGGTATGAATTACTGCAAGCAAGAGCTCTAAGAGGAGGTTCTGGAGGCCTGGATTACTGGGGAAAGGCCATGGGTTGGAGTCAGCTTGATGGAGAACACATTTGGTGTGGCCCCATTCAAAGTAAATACAGCAGGGCATTGGATGGAAGCAATCAAGGTAAGAACCAGGCCAGCAGTTAATATTTCAGGCTAAGAAGGGCAACTATTAAATAGTAATAGCTATGGCTAGTAATAAATAATTAAAGCAGACCATTTGGTCCTCCAGCCCCTAGTTCTGTTCCTCTAATGTACAGTGGAAGCATCATTTATAGCATCTGGCAGAGGAATCATGCTCTCACACAGACTGGCTGTGTTTCATCTCCTACCAAAACCACTGCATCCCTCTCCATGAGCTTTACTTAAAGCTGAGGCCAAATATAATGGAAAGGGGAGCAGCTTCAAATCAGGCTGATAGGAGACCTGGTGTGTAAAGGCAGCCCCATCTCACCATGCAACAAATGTGCAAGGGTAGGGATTGGAGACAACATCCCCCATTCATGTGACCTACAAGTAATCAGCCAAAACAGCTCCTGAAGAGGAGAGACTCATCTTTCAGTGGAGGTGGGCAATCTTCTGAAGTTCTGTTTTATAAAGCAAATATTAGAGAGGTGCATTTAAGGTACCTGGGGCTGACTGGCACTGCCAAGCATGTAGTGACTCACCAGCACATCAGTTTGCCAATTCTCACTTCTCAAATTGAGCCAATTAGGAAAAAAGTTGGGGAACAAAGCAGAGTAGAGCCCCTCACTTGTCTCCCCTCTCCCTCACCTTTCCACCCACACCTCCACATGAAAGGTAACACCACAGTAAGGGGATTGGGGGACTGAAGAAAGGAGCGGGCACCAGACAAAACAGGGCTGACCTTGAGCCAACACAAAGTGGTAGAATTTCCTGGTTTCATGCATTAAACTATCCTCATTAGATTGAAATTTGTCCTGCAGACTCTCCGAAGAGAGGATCTTACTGTATACTCTTATCTTGGCTAACAAAAGATCCAGATCTTGACTAGGAGTCCAGGCACTAGAATTGAAATTAGATCCAAACCATATAATTAGCATAGACCATTCTTCTTCCTTCTGAAATCAGGGAGCAATTTGTACATGTTAAGAAACATGTCTAGCACTACAGCCTTTCAAAGTCGTCTACTATTCCCCTGACTTCTCTTCCAATGCAGATTATCCAACTGTGGATCCCTGGGTGCTCTCTGATACACAATTCCAGTAAATATTTACATCCTTTATCCTCCTATTTTGGTTAGAAATACACTAAAAGGCTGCACAGGGAGTGCCTCAGCATTTTATAGACTCTTCACTTTGGTGAGCAAAAGTGAAATCCTGTGGGATTGACAACCAAAAGCGTGTTGCTTTCTCATCTTTCTGGAAACAGTCAAACCCCTAGAGTTGAATCTGTTTAAAAAACTGCACAAAACCAAAGTATGTGTCACAACCTTCTTCAGTGATTTAATTCTTCGAATCTCCTTTCCCTTTGATGGAGATTACCCGAGATAAGCTCACAGAGATGGACTCTCCCCATCTCTTAGAGTCTGTCACTGAGGAAGGAAGAGCACATCCTGGGAATATACAAACCTTGGTGGTTTAGGATGTGTCTGTGTTGTGCATGCTTCCTTGTTTTCATTTTCCTGAGACAGTNATGTCCCTCTTGTAGTGAGGGGCCCAAAACTGAACACAGTACTCAAGGTGAGGTAACTTGGCCCACATCCCTGGTCACACCAGGCTTGACCTGGATGTGAGATCCTGAGGAAACCTGAGCATAGGCTAGATGGAAAATGTCATTCTGGCAAGTCCCTATCCTGAGTGATGAGGACCAGGACCTTAGGGCTCGCCACAGAATGCCCCAGCAGGGATACCTTTAAAGACAGGTCAGCTATGAACTCTTAACTGTTACAATTGTTTTGTGGCATCTTCTGGAAGTGGATGGGATGGTCTTATCCCAGGTGTGAGTATGGCTCAGATCTGGTGGGCATGGCATAGGGCCTTGCTTTGCTTTCAGCTCTGAAAACAAGAAGGAGCACTGGACTTTGTAAGGAGCCCTGGACTCTGCAGGAGCCTAAGGAAAGCAAAGATGTGGTACTTGAATGTAGTTGAGCATAGCTGGATAGGCTGATGATAGATTTGCAAAGGCTCAGACAGTTCCTGCTGTATGTGTTTCTGCTGCTTGACTGTTTCTTTGCTTTCTCTGCAAAATCTCCATTTAGCAGTACTAGTGAGCAAGCACAGAGCAGGCAGGAAGAGATGGGAAGGCTTAGGTATAGAATTATCCATATAGGTGTGATACATATCTATGCCTGACTCAAATCCATGAATAGAAACTGCAGATCTGAACTCCACCCTTGCCCACAGGGCAAAAGCAAAGCTTGCATCTGAACAAATCCTCCTGCCAGCGTCTCCAAATCAGAGCAACACCAGGAGCTGAAGCCAAGTGCTCTGAAAATTTTCTTCCAGAGTACCTGGGGAGAGCTCAGCCATATGTAGTAGAGTCATTTACATGGTGTTTGAGGCAATATTTCCTCTCTTAGCAGACAGAGAGGTGCCAGGAAACAATTCTGCTCCCCAGGCAGGACTCAAACCATAGCATAACTAGGCCAATGAGTCCGTGATTACCACATTGATATATTCAGCCCCTCTCCATGTATCATCAAGCCTATGAGCTTTCGATATTGTCTCCCATGGTATCCTCATAGCCAAACTTAAGAAGTGTGGATTGGGAGACTGTGAAGTGAGATGGATTGGGAACTGGCTGAAGGACAGAGCCCAGAGACTTGTGGTGGGTGGAGCAGAATCTAACTGGAGGCCTGTGACTAGTGGTGTGCCCCAGGGGTCAGTGCTGGGGCCAGGACTGTTCAATATATTCATCAATGATCTGGATGAAGGGGTAGAGTGTTCCCTCAGCAAGTTTGCAGATGATACCAAGCTTGGAGGAATGGCTGGCACACCAGGAGCTGTGCTGCCATCCAGAGTGACCTGGACAGGCTAGAGACATGGGCAGGGAGAAACTTGATGAAATTTAACAAGGCTAAATGTAAAGTACTGCATCTGGGAAAGAACAACCCCATGGATCAGTACAGGCTAGGAACTGATCTGTTGGAGAACAGCCCTGGGGAAAAAGATCTAGGAGTCCTGGTGGCTAGGAGGATGCCCATGAGCCAGCAATGTGCCCTTGTGGCCAAGAGGGCCAATGGCATCCTAGGATGCATTAAGAGGAGCATGGCCAGCAGAGCCAGAGAGGTTCTTCTCCCCTCTCCTGTGCCCTGGGGAGGCCTCCCCTGGAATGCTGTGTCCAGTTGTGGGCCCCTCAGCTCCAGAAGGATAGGGAGCTGCTGGAGAGAGTCCAGCCCAGGGCCAGCAAGATCCTGCAAGGAGTGGAGCATGTGCCCTAGGAGGACAGGCTGAGAGAGCTGGGTCTCTTCAGCCTGGAGAAGAGGAGACTGAGAGGAGACCTCATTAATGTTTATAAATATGTTAAGGGTGAGTGTCAGGAGGAGAGAGCCAGGCTCTTCTCAATGGCATCCAATGTTAGGACAAGAGGGAATGGGAGCAAGTTGGACCACAGGAGGTTTAGTATTAACACGAGGAGGAACTTCTTTCCAGTAAGGGTGACCGAGCACTGGAACAGACTGCCCAGGAGGGCTATGGAATCTCCTTGTCTGGAGCCATTGCAGAGCTGCCTGGACACATTGCTGTGTGAGCTGGTCTAGGTGCTCCTGCTCTGGCAGGGGAGTTGGACTAGATGATTTTTCTAGGTCCCTTCCAACCCCTGACATACTGTGATACTGTGTTAGATGTGTACTGCTCATGTTAAACACTCTTCTTAGCTACTGCTGTGGGTCGCAGTGCAGTGAATACTGCAAAGGCAATGCCTCCGCTCGGGCTGTCCCTGAGAAGAGGGTCAGATCCTAACCACACTAAAGATGAGGCTTTGTTTCCCTCCCTTTCCTCCAAACATAGTGGTATAATGAGAAATGGCTTGATGAGACACTGTTCCCCTGTTTTGATGGGATTTGATGTGGAGGGAATGGAGGATAGGGATACCTGCAGACAGCTGCCCAGATTGTTCAGAAAGAGTGGTTCTCACCTGCAGAAGCAGCACTGGGAGAAGACATTGCAAAACTTGTGATTGAGTTTTAACAGCTGCAGGAGCAGAAGAAAGCAAGAGACCTTTAAAAGGTGTGAGAGGAGATGGCATGTTTTCCAGAGGGTTGTGGCTGATAAGGGCTAATCTTTCAGACTTTATAGCTTTACCTGTTGTATCACAATAGCCCCATCAAAACCTCTGGCCCTACACAGTTGCCCTCTGGCCATTCCCTGCTCTTTGCAATATGTTGCCTCAAAGGGAAGGTCTTCTATCACAAATTGAGCTAATCTGAACCCACAAGCATGACCAAAGTCATACCTGTGTGCAGGGCCAAAATATTCACTCCCTCCTTTACAAACGGCTTGCACCGGGCAGCAAATATCACTTAAGGGGTAGGATACCAGAATAGTCCTTTGTGAAATCTGTGACACTGGGACATTTGGCTAACACATTGTTTGGCTTTTTCTCTCCAGCACCCTCATTTATTCCCCTGTGCAATGTCAGTTTTCCCAGACAGCTCTATGAGTAATTCAGCATCACTGAGCACGTGCTAAAACTGCTTTGGCACTTAGTAGGATCAGGTCTTTGACTCTTCTCTCCATTTAAATTTCATTCCAACACAATCTTCCCTTCCTTGCTGCTGGAGGAGCAAGTATAAAAGCACTCTGCCATAGCTATATGGAAATATAGCTATCTATATGGAAATAACTCCTTTGATAGAAATGGCATGCTGCTAACCATTCTGCTTGAGGCATGGTGTCTTGCTGCTCCTGCTCACTGCTACTTTGTGTGATGTATAAACCCATTATTTTTTTACAGACATCTATTGGATGTAAGAGTCAATAACCAGGCAATAAGGATGAGCTCACAAACCAGGACTCAGAAAAACCTGAGGTCATTTCCTAGTTCTGGTGTGTATTCCTGGTGTTATTGCACTGAAATCAATTCATCATATGCAACAAATCAATTAATCATATGATAAATTAGTCACTCTCAGTCCCTTTGCCACCAGCTTTTCTAGGCAAAGGGGCTTTAAGATGGGTGTGCTTTCATTTCAGCATCCCATCTGTAAGATGACAATATCATCTCCTTTCTCACTTTGCCTGGAGGGTTGGACTATTTCACTATTCCTTGCTGCCAACCTGCACTGCTCAGAAAACTGAAGCTCTCAGCATAGACAAAACCTGTAGGTTCACTGCTTCTAGCAGTCCTGTCACTGTGATTGAACCATCTTTATTTCAGTCCCCTAAAAGAGCACTACTCAGACCATTTCCCTGCAAGGACTGAGGGCAGTTTCTCTGAAACATCAGACATAACTGCACACACAATTTCTGACCCAGTTTGCATGTGCAATTATTATGTCTGAGAGCACCAGGCAGCAGAGTCAGCACATAATACCCAGCTGCAATAACTGCCTGTGCAAATAAAGTGTATAGGTGAGTGCTCGTTTCAGAAGGCAAAATTGCTGCTGTGGCTTTTATTAAATCCCACCAATTTCATGACCCCCTAGTTGGAGCAACCTTTCATTTTCAGCCAAGGGTATACATGGGCCTCCTGTTTCAGTGATAGCAGCAAAGCTCCAACAGCTCCAGTGCAGGTGTCTGAGACAAACAGCAAAGGCAGCCCATTCTCTCACTTTGGGAAGTGACTGCCATTCTTGGGAAAGATCTTGCACTTAACCTAAGCAAGTAAGTATAGCTGCTCCTGTTTCAATGGTACATTAATTGACAAAGTAACCTTCAGAAATCCTGACTGTTAATCTCCACTGGCTTTTCTGTAAGGTCTCCTGCCCCTCACTCGTTGCTCAGATACAGACCTTGTCTTGTGGAGGCTATCTGCATTTTATTAAGATGTACACAATAACTCCCCCCTGCCTCTGTAAAAAATTGTCTGTATTTCTAAGAGAAAGCAGGAAAATCTGTCTGCAAAATGCCTGCCTCTTGCCAACAGCACTCACTGAGTGAGCATAGATCCTAGGTTGCTTTTAAATGAGTCACTGTGAAAACAGTGTCTTGGGATTGTCAGAGGCTGGATGGAGGTTGAGCTTATAGAATCATTTGGGTTGGAAGGGACCTCTGGAGGTCATCTAGTCCAACACCCCTGCAGTGGCCAGGGACATCCCCAACTAGATCAATCAGGTTGCACAGAGCCCTGGCAAGCCTCACTTTGAATGCCTCCAGGGATGGGAACTCAACCACCTCGCTGGGCAACCTGTTCCTGTATTCCACCACCCTCGTGGTGAGGAACTTTTTCCTAATATCCAGTCTAAATCTACTCATCTTCAATTTAAAACCATTGCCCCTTGTCCTTTCACTGCAGGCTTTTGCAAACAGGCCCTCTCCAGCCTTCTTGTAAGTTCCCTTTTAGGTACTGGAAAGTCACTAGTAGGTCCCCCACTGTGGATCCCAAGTAACATCAAGCAAGGCAGAGGTTTTATACCAGCCAGGCTCTGGGTGGTAACAGACCTTGAAAATCTACATTTGGGTTTTTTTCCCTTTATTTTTGCAATCTCATTGCACCTTCTACTCAAAAGATAAGAAGCAATTAAAAAAATTTGCATTTTGCTTATTTGTATGAAAAGTGCTGCTCCAGCAGTGTTTTTACATCTAGCCAGATGATGTAGCAACACCAAGAGCTGTTTCCCTGGCAAAATTCTTCTTTAGGATTCAGTTTGAAAGAGGACAGTCTTTTCTGTAATTCCTACTTTATCTGACAATCTTGATAGTCTAATGCCAAATCCTCAATGCAAGCTAAATTTGCTGCCTTGGAAGCTTTCTCTCTCCCTAAGATGTGCCTTCTTGAAAGGTAATTCTGATTATCTGTGTCCTTTTGTGCCTCTCAAGTTACCCCAGCTCTAGAGGACTCCTGAGGTCACCTTTCACAGTAGTTTGCACTCCAATGAACTGAGTTGTGGATTATTTTCATATGAACTGGAAGAAAGCTTACCCATCTTTTCCAGTGATGTTAGAGAATTGCAGCAAAGCACTGGAGGACTGGCAGCACCTAGGTGGACCTAAATAGTGCCTATGTTACAGAAGACTCCTACAGGGAAACTGTGATGTGAAGCCAACTCCAACACCAGCTGAAACCTTTGGAAGAGATCACATAACATTCCTCATAAATTCACGTGGCACTAGTTGGGAAAAGGTTTCTTTGAGTAAGTGGTAGCAAAGGGCTTTCAGTGCACTGACCTTCGAGTCAAGTTGAAGTTGCAAGGAAAACACACCCTAAAATGAGGTTTCTGATAAAGAGACTTTCACCTAAAAGCAACCCAACTGGCAGGGATGTTTTTTCCCTATGAAATATTCACTGCTGTGTAATGTGGCTTGCAACTCAGTCATTCTTTCTGTCTTCTGAGCCCTGAATGTGCAGGAAAAAAGCATTCAGTCCTCTTGAATGGAGAAACACCTTTTTCAGAAGGACAAAGATCTTTGCATGCCAAATTTTCATAAATGATCCTTGGCTGGATCCTCCCAGATTCAGAGCACTTGTGAAATCTATCATCACTACTAAAATGGCAAAGGTTCACTTGCAGTCCTAGAGCTGATTTAAGCAACCTTGGCATCACCAAATGTCCCCACTGCAGGCAGGCTAACATCTAGCAGACCCTGTGGAGGAGGCATAAGATAATTGCCATTCAAACCAACCTGTGTTCTTGTAGCATTAGGGTTTTTCCATACTTATCCAACCNTTTCTTTCCTGAAAAGGTTGTGAGCCATTGGAACAGGCTGCCCAGGGAGGTGGTTGAGTCCCCATCCCTGGAGGTGTTTAAGAGACAGGTGGATGTTGTGTTGGGGAGCATCATTTAGTGGGTTGATAGGGCTAGGAAAAAGGCTGGACTCGATGATCTTCAAGGTCTCTTCCAGCTGTAACTGTTCTATGATTCTATGATTCCTCACAAGCAAATGAAATACTGCAAAAGCAAACCAGCAGAATGACCTCTCACTGCTGCTGTTTCCATGTAACCACTGACCTGCTGTCAGAGCCAGTGGGGAACAGAGGATATCTGTGATACCTCTCTGGAAAAAACAGTAGGTAAAATTGCCCAAGTTGGGTAAAGGTCAAGAGAGTTAGAAAAAAAGAATAAATTACTGCAGGGGAATAAACAAAGAAAGAAGTAAACAAGATAAGATTGAGAGTTGAAGTGACAAAACCACCAGGCACTCTTACTTCAGGGAGGAAATTAAGCCCTTTGTGCTGCTGAATCATTGCATGTCCCTTATTTTCTACATAGTTCTGAACTGCCATGAACACAGCAGCCTCCCAAGGAAAAGAAAAAAATAAATCCCCTTTTCAATCAATAGTGCTATTATATCCCAATCAGCAGTGCACTCTGAGAAGCCAAGGAAAAACACCAGTAAAATCAATACCCACCTCCAGGTTTTATTCCCAGTGGAGAACTCCTATCACACACCCACCCTTCACTACAGTCAAATACATTAATTACAACCTCTTGTGATCTACCAGACATAAATAGAAATACTCAGGGAAGCCCTTCTTCTGCTTAATATCTGAATAATTAGAGACACCCTGAAAGAGGCAGACAAGTTCAAAAGTTTGTATTTCACCTCTCCTTGAGAACTAGAGATGGATTTTGTATCAGCAGAGCTTAATTGTAAATTTAAATCTGACCTGAATTGAATCCAAATTGTTCATTTGAATTAATGCAACTGGTGAGAGTCCATGATTCCTAGCTCACACAGCACTGCAGAGCTTCAGAAGCAGAATAGAAAACAATATTCCAGAAGTTCCCTGCAAAATGCTACATTTATGAGAACATTGCATAAATGTGCAAAATATATTCATAAAACCAAAATGTTTTAATTTTATTTTTCCTTTGTATAATTTGTTTTATGGTATATAAACTTCCTTAAGCACCTTCTGAGCTAAAGATATGAATTGGTATGGCAAAAGTTCTTCCACATCATTTACAGAAAAGACTTGCAGTTGGTATAACTTTCCCCCTTCATTTTATATTGCCATTTTTTTCTTGTTTCTGCATGCCTAGAATAAACATCTCCTCTTCCTGTATATTCTGTCAGCCATAGAAAAGCTATCAATAGGTGTAAGATTTCTCTGTCAATAACCAATCTCTGAGATCCACTGGGAGTATCCAAGCAAAGCATCACTATATCTAGGCATCTGGGAAAAACAGTCTGCCATCAGATTGTCAACGTCACAGCCCTGCCTGAAAGCTGAGTCATTGATTGCTGACGCCAAGAGACACCAAAAGGGACACTGTGTCAACATTTGGGCTTCTAAAACGTGCTTAAACTGTGAGTGATTCTGCTTGAACAGAAAAATCCCTCATGAGCAAAGCAGTTGTCTCCTTGTAGCCTTCCCCAAGAGCAGGACTGAGCTGACCTTGGGTGCTCAGCTTGTCAGTGCCCAGACATAGACATGGATGTGGGCAGGGACAGAGGAAGCAGTAGGCTTGTGCAGCCCAGCTGGGAGAGAGCTTTTCATGCATTAAACATATTTCTTCTTCAGACCTCTTCTCAGCAGGATTCTGTTTATATATAGATACTCATCAAGTCACTGTGTTTGGCTTAGACTTTGCCTTTCATTCAAATTTGATTTTTAAACATCTGACATAACCATCAGGCACCTGTATACAGGCAAACAAGTAGCTGTTTTCTGTTCTTTTTTTTTTTCTACTGGTTATGATATAATCTTGACCTGACAGAAATGTTTTATAAACACTATCTTGTGTCATACCTGTGAGAAAGGTCTGTATACTTCTGTTTGAGTGCTATGACTTTTGACAGATCTTCAGAGCAGTCCTTTGCTCTTGAAAGGGAAGAGATATGAAAATGGAAGGGTAAGGCTTATAAATTTTCATAGCTCTGTACTTAAATCACACATGGGCAGTGGGGTGGATATCAGTCCCAAGAGAAGATGTATGATCCTCCTACATTAAGCTATGCCCAATTTTAAAAGCACCTCTGAGCATTCAGCCACTGTGTTTAGGATCCTTTGACATAGGATGCTTTGACATTTACACACTGAAAATTTGACCTTACCCAACATATGGGGAGTAAATTTCACCCGCAGAGCCAAAAATCAGGGGAGGAAAGAGATGCCAGAGGTAAAATGGGCCAAATGCTTAGGCTATGGACAAGACAGGTTGTGCTTGGAAGGGCATACAATTTATTGAGACATTTCTGAAGGTTATGCTCTGGTCTGTGTGCATGATGCTAATCACAAGAGGCAATTACTGCACTTCATGGTTACTGATCCAAGGCACTGCCCAATCAAACCATCATTTGGGGAGAGGACAAAAAAATCCCCTGTTTTTGCTTTGCTCTGATCCTTTCCAGAGCTCAGACATCTCCTCTAAGTGACTACTCCTCACTTAGGAGACCCTGCTATGATCCCTCCAGACCAGGACTCCAGTGAAAACCCTAGAGCCAGCATCTGAACATCTATCAGCTATCCTTTTCCCTTCTGCAGAGAGGACAAGTGACTCTGCAAGCCAAACTCACTCCTCCCNGGTGATCCTGCTCTGGCAGGGGGGTTGGACTAGATGATCTTTCTAGGTCCCTTCCAACCCCTGACATACTGACATACTGTGATACTGTGATCAAAACACGGTCTTGGAGGAGTGGAAGAGAAATCATGTATAGCACAAACCTGCTGGTATGCACACTGCTCATTTCCACCACCATGACCTACAGGTCTCTAAGTTCATCTAGCTTAGCTCTGGTTGACTTATCACAGCTGGACAGTCATAACAAGCTGTCATGTGGCAGCTGAATTGCATTAACTGGCCAGAAACAGGGAGGCAGGCTATAGATTGCTGCAAAGGCACAAACAGTGAAAAAAGATGGCTGTCAAGTTTCATCTCCTTCTGGTTACTGCTGGGGCAGGTCAATAAGTCTAGGGACTTATTGCTTCTGTTATTGACAAGTTTCTGGAGTGAGACCCCATGATATGAGGCCATCTGAATATGTCTGCAGAGTCTGTGTCATCATAGCTTGCTGTTTATGTCCTATTCAGAGTAATTTTTTAGATTTCTTGAACAGAGCAAAATCAGAATTGCAAAGTAGCTGGGAGTCAGGACCTCTTGGTCTACAAGTCTACTGCTAAACCTCCCAAAATACCAAGAATGTACCATGGAAAGGTGAAACCCTGGTGTGAAACTTTCTCAGTAAGAAAATCACCCCTTACTCCTTGCTGTAGCTCTGGATGCCTCAGAAACTTCAATTAAAACTGTTTTCTCATTCTTTATTGATCATTTTTGATTGATCTAGTCAATAAATAGCTAATTGGCCATTTTTTGCTGTAACTTTGGGTTGTTAGGCCACAAAACCAAGGAAAAACATGCATCAAAGCAGCAAGAGAAGGACAGGCTGAAGTATGCCTTAGTTGCATTTTCTCCTGCTCACCACATTGGTCTTAAATTCATCCCTGACTTACATCAGGGCATTTAAGTAGAGATATGAAAAGAGAAGACTGGCCTGGACAACAGAGTGATTGGCAGTGCTCCAGGTGCATCCATAATATGGACTTGAGCAATGTAGGTTTCATTTCTTCCTCTAAGATCCTCTATACTACAGCTATTTCACTGATGTGTGACTGAGAGTACACATTTGCAGTTCCTAAAGCACTGTGCATAGAGCAGAGTAAGAGGAGATTTGAGAACCAAAGTGGCCTGTGCAATCAGATAACTGAGGAGAAAAAGAAACCATTTTGCTCAGGAGGAGGAGAAGTCCTGAACATCTGTCAAAAAGTTTTAAGTTGTGCCTGCAGAACATCTTCCACTCAATACCTGCTCATGGTTCTTAGAAGACACCTGTCCCCCTAGATTCATCTGCTTTGCATTAACAAAGCAGCCCACGTCAACTGGCATCCAACCATTTGAGCAGGAATTTGTTCAAGTTCTCCATTCCTCAGAAATGGTCAAGAATTGATTCATAGATTCATAGAATGGCCAGGTTGGAAGGGAACTTAAATATCATCTAGTTCCAACCCCCTCGANAGCCCAGGATGCTGTTGGCTCTCTGGGCTGCGAGTGCACATTGCTGCCTCATCTCCAGCTTTTCATCTATCATGACTATCATCATATATATCATGGCTAACTTCAGTTTTTCCTCTGGACTTCCCCAACCCTTCAAAAATTCCTCCGTTCCTGTTACTATGCAGAAAATGAACAGACTCAAGTAAGTCCAAGTAGGGAAAGATGGGTCAGCACATCCTACTACAGATATCTGAATAGACATTGCAAGCAATAAGGAAGAGATCCCTCTTCCAGCAATGGAACTCAATGTCACATTGCTGCAGTGCACACTACAGGCCCAGCTCTAGTCTGTAGGGCATGCAGGTAACCCATCATCAACATGAAGATGGCCTCCTTGTGAGCACCCTCTCCAGTTCACTTCAGGAAGAATTCAACCAGTGGTAGAAAAGAACAAAAGGAATGAGAAAGTTCAGAAAGCTCAAAAACGTGTTAGGAGAGAAAAAAATGAAAAAGTTAGAATTGCTCAGCCTGAAGTAGAGACAGATGGGATAATAGCAGCTGCTTTCAATAGACACTTGGGAGCTAGTAGAGGATCTGCCAACAGAGACCTTTCCAGAGGAGTCACAAGTCAAAAGTGCTGTACCAGGAATGCTGGCTGTGGGCCAGCAGATGGGCTCTCTGGACTTTGTGAAGTTCCTGCCAGCCCACTCTATATGAAGCTACATTGAGTGGTATCTCTCCTTTTCCTTGTTCTGCAGTGTGCCTGCAGCTAAGGGCTCTGAGGCAGCATCATGGGATTGACTCAGACTCGCACGCTCCAGCTCTGAGCTACCCTCAAACCTCTATCTTTGTTGAGAGGATGGACAGGTTGACACAACACTGAGCAACCTGACCGAACTTCTTTGAGTGAGAGGTTGGTCCAGAGACCTCCACAGGTCCTTCTTCTACCTAAATTATTCCATGTGGGAGGCAAGCACACAGAGGTTCACAAATCTACTTCAAGACTTTATGGCAAGGCCAGGTCTAGATTTGCATGTTTACTTCTCTGGGCAGGTTTTACCCTGCTCCTCCTCAGCACCACAAGGTAAAAACATTCCAGCACCAGGCAGGACATCCCTCTCCCCTACATCTTTTCCAAGCTGGGACTTTCCAAAGGATACAAAGCCCCATGAAAAGCAAACTGAAGCATGCAAAACAGATGGGCCAGAGTGTGGAGGCACTTACAGCAGATGGCACTACAATATTAAACTAACATTACCGTATGCTTAAGCTGCGGCCTGGCTTGCTGCTGATTGCAGAGCCAGCCTGGTGAAAGCACACAAATGAGAAATGAGCTTCAGATTGCTAAATCACCCTAACAAACATCCCCTTCCCATGGAAAAATTCCCCACTAGCAACTCCTCCAACAGCAGGGATGTGCTAACTTGGTGCAGATGATGATTTGCTGAAGAAAAAGCGTTCCAAATAGCTTAAGGTCTCTCCCAGATCTCTAATGGAAAATCATCTACATGAGAAACTGTAAATTCAGTTTGTCTGTGGCACTAAACAGAGGTGGGTGCAGTGAGAGATTAAAGAAAAGCCTACATTGCTTTGTGTTAGTCCACTGCATGACAGCCCTGGACATCACAATAAAATCAGAGGCACCAGGGAGGAGGGAAAACATTTTCTTCAACCTAGGACATTTGCAGTGTCACTGCAAAATCAGAAGGCATCCTGACTCCAGCTTGTGACACTACCTGACAAACACTGGGTCACCACATACAGAGGGGTGTCTGTGAACCCTGGGGTTTAGAACCACAACTGCCACAAAGGGTGTGTGGTAAGGACACACTCTTGTAGGGGACTAACCAGATTAATGCTACAAAAGCCTTTCATAAAGCATAAAAATGTTTTAAATGTTTTTAAATGATTAATTTTGACTACTTTCCCAGCAGGACTGCCTGGAACCTGTGTCCTTCTGTTGTTTGATAGCAAGACCCCACAGCATCAGTCATGGGTTGTTGTTTTTTTTCCTATTCCTGTGTTAAATTTTGCCATAAAATTAAAAGGAAATGGAAGTAAACATTACTATGAATGTCCACATCTTTTTCTTTTTTATTAATCTGAGCTCAGATGTCTGATCTGAAATTTAGCAAGCTGCTGCATGTTTCACTAAATGGATCATGTAGAAGGAATCTCCTAATACTGTCACTGAAGGAGAGGCTGGAGAGAGACATGGTGCCCCAGCATAAAGGAAATCTCTGCCCAGGACCAGGTCCTCAGGCTATGGCACTCCAGCAAGCAGTAAGCCAGGCTGCCCTGGCAGAGAACTACTGACAGTCACAGGCATGGCAAGAGAAGACAGGAAAGGACTTAGCTAAAGTGTTCCTTCCCAATCTACCTTGGTCCAGGCTTCTCTGGGGTTTCTTGCAAATTGTGTCAGGCTGAAAGGTGCATGTTTCTAGGACAGCAGGTCTTTTCTGAAATTTCCTGCATGGTCAAGCCATATGCAAACCCAGCCTGGATGTCACCTGGGCTATGCAATGTCACAGCCCTGTGCAGGCCACCAATCAGTTGTATTATTTTCCCATGTTTGTGAAAATCTGTTGCAAGAAAGGGTGTCCTGCTTTGAGTTGGAACAGAACTAATTCTGTTTAATGCTTTTAATTTTTAGCTAAGTTTCTTCTAAGTAACTGCACTTTCTGCAGTTAACAGCATGTTTTCACAGACAGTGCCTGCTTCTAGTAGTGGTAATGCTTGATGTTTAGAGTTAGTACCAAGGTTTGGTGTGCAGACCATGGTCACTGCAAAATCTTGTGCACCATTTTGGGGTCCAGAGTAAAAGGCCACAGCTGCAGGGAGAAGCAAACAGGACAGGTGACCCTAAACTGACTAACAAGAGATTCCGTTTCATGTACATCATATTCAGTATAAAGCTGAGGGATCACAAGGGTCAGGCTTTCTTGCTTGCTTTCTCTTATTCAGTGGCTATCATCCAAGGAGGACTGTTCACTCTGCCTTTAATTCTGGTCCATGAGTTCCTGAATCCAGTTCCAGAATCCAGCTCCTGAATCTGATTCCTGTCTGCTGCTGAGTTAGTCTGGGACTTCTACCGCAGCACCAGTGGTGACAGTGATGTAATTGCCATCAGGGGGTTGGTTTCAATATTGTTTTTTCATGTATTTGTATATATTTCATTTTATTGTTACTATTCTCATTAAAGTAGTTTTAGGTTTCTTCCAATTCGTAAGTCTCTGTCCCTTATTCCCTCTCTCTTTCCCGTTGGGAAGGGAGAGGAGTTAATATATCAGTCACTCATTTAGTGGTCAGCCAAACCCTAACCCTTGACAGAGGGTTTTCTGGGAATAAATCTAAAAGAATCTGTGTTCTCTTCTCTGGCTATCAGAAAACACAAATGCAGCTGGTCTTCCTTCTGTGTGGCTGAATGGTTAAAAAGTGAAGAAAAGAGGAAAAAGAAAAAAGAAACTGAGCTGGCAAGCTCCTTCCCTGCAGAGCCAAGTCAGATGAGCTCTAAGCCCTGTTGTGTAAGGACTGTGTCCACCTCCGGGAGGAGATGCCAGGATTGATTTGGGGGCAGCGACAGTGGAACAGCAAATCTCTCACTACAGCCCTGCCTTCCCTTCTTTGCTCTACAGGAGGCAAAGGAACTGCTAGCACTAACATAGCTAGCAACTACAGCGCTCTGGCCAAAACAAAGCCTGTGCTGCAGCAAGCAATGTGATCATTCCAATCATGGGCAAAAGCGAGCGAGGCTGCTTAGCGGTTAATGGCGTGGTAATAGCTCCACTCTTTCAAATCGTGATAGTCAGCTCCAGTAAAATGGAGGTAGGAAGTCACTGCCCATTTTTGTTACTGCCACTGGATGGCAACAGACGCTAAGCAGAGACGTCGAGTTAGCACTGCGCAAACCATTCATGCACTTGCTGCGCTCCACCTTGTTCTTTAGGGGAGTGGCTGTGATTTCAGCATGGCTAGCAGAGACAGCAGAAAGGTCTCTGAGGGATTAAGCCATGGGCTGGCAGCAACATGATCAGCCAGACTGTCCCTATGTTGTGTTGCATTCTGGCCTTTCCCTTTGTGCAGCTTCTCTGTGTATTTCCTGGAGTCTGCGCTCAAAAAAACAATTTTTGTGTTGTCAGCCCCCTTCTGATGAGCCATCTAAAGTATGTTTAGTGCCATGGATATGAGTAAAAGTCTCCTTAGTGGTATTACAGTATCATGCTGTGAAATAGTTAATACTTAGAAGTGAAACTGATGGCTGACTATTTTTAAGTTATGTATGCCTATCTATGAGCTGGCCAAGGACCACAGAAAAATCTACAGCTGGGTGTCAAAAACACAACCAGGCATATCAGACAGCTTCCTTTGATCCATCTGTTTCCCATGAAACTCCAGAAACACTTGGCTAGCACTGACCTGAACTCAGGTGGGACTTGCCCTCACTTGGACTCTGTGACATCACTAGAACCCTTTTGTCTTAGCAATGATGTGTGGTGGTAGCCTAACGCTTCCAAAGCAACATGTGACAAGAGGGTAAACCCAGAAAAAAATCATTTTTCTGTTTTCTGTCTTTTAACAAGTACATAGTGACATCTTGTTAGTATTCTCTTAATGATAAAGAAGTATAATTAAGATAATTCTCTTAATTAATGAATGATGATACAGTTTCAAACATCATTCTGCTGCACTTCCATTGTTCAGCACTGCTACATCTCACTCTGTTCATGTCACTTTGGCAGAGTGTGGCCTGTGCCAAATGCCTGCCAGCTGCATCTGAGTTGGCATGGGATACATCTATGATGCCATGATGTAAAGCTTGCCAAGACCTCAGCTTGATACTATGAAGGCAATCCCCTAGGCTGTGCTCTGTCACACCATTTCCCTGCTAGCCAATGCAGCCTTAGGCTGATGGAGCCTGGGAGGACCGATGGAGGATTCTCTGGTTCTACCAAGCCAGTTAATACATCCCTCAAATCACCTCTGGTAACTTAAAGACTGTTGAAGGATATAATATGAATTCTGAGAGAGGGACAAGCTCTCTTCCTCCAGCTCAATAGGAAAGAGTCCCATACTCTACATTCAACAGAAAAAAATAACTAGCACCCACACACAGTGAACCCTACAGCAAATACCTGTGACTGAAAGGTAGTGTAAACTGAACCTCACTATCATCCATATTCTCCCATCTTGAGCTCATCTCCCTGTAACTTGAAATGAACTTTAAATTCCCCAGGTTTTAGTAATAATCTTCTTAAGCTCTATGTTTTTGTTTTCCTTGCTTTAGGCACCAGAGTGTCTTGAGGAAAAAAAGCACATACTGAAATAGTCCTCTACGCACCATCAAATCGTAATTAGCTGTCTTGTGCCTATCCTGGAGGAGAAATTCCTGCCACTACCATCCTATGGGAATACAGATAGGAAATGCAGACCCACTGTGATGCAGGGAGGAAATCTGCTCACACACACAGGGATTTTCTGTGACAACCATATGGGAACAAGCCTCTCTTAACATCAGTTTAGGCAATGACAAACCAAATGAAACACAAAAAATAACCCCAAAATATCTGAATGTGATTGAAGTTGACTGAAAATTGTAATAAGGCCTGAAATCTCAAAATTGAGGGATAGGTAATTAGCAGCTCACATGTTATTCCCTAACTGCTTTCCCCAAATCTAAGACCAAATTGTTAGTTGTCTGCCCAGAACAACACAGAGAATGCAACATGGTTGCATGGACCCAATGCTAGGCACTGGTGGAAGGGTATGTAAGGCAAATTCAGTCAGCTCTACAGCTTCTAGGGTTTGGGCAGAGCCTGGGCCAGTCCTACAAAAGGGGAATTTGGGAAGGTGGAAAGAAATGGTTGGAGTTCATCATACTTGTGAGGGAACTAAGAGATGCACAGCGTGATGGTGTGAGCTCTGAGATTCTGGCAGGAAAACATACTTACAATCATATGTTTCTTATTCAACCTATTAATGTCATTAGTTCAATATTGATATTCTTAGCA
Organism: Bucco capensis; assembly: GCA_013396975.1. NCBI lineage: Eukaryota > Metazoa > Chordata > Aves > Piciformes > Bucconidae > Bucco > Bucco capensis. The sequence continues at coordinate 404,427 of VWZO01001548.1, read as the reverse complement.
GTAATAACATTTTATTGCACTATAGATCTTGCAGTCCTCAGCCCACTGTGCAGGTTTGGGCTGTTTCCTTACTAGACTTGAATGATTGTGTTCACAGTGCTAGATAAATTGGTTGTAAAAGTGTGTGTCTTAAGCATGTCTGCCACATCTCCAGGCCATCACGTGGTCAAAACATCTGCACAAATGTGGATGGAGGAAAAAGATGCTCTCTAAGCAGCAGAGGTGGAGTTTGCACCCCTCTCAGCCCAGCCAGGGCAAATGGCAGAGTGGGAGCAGGGCAGGTATGGGATAGCCCCAGGCCAGCCTACAAAGCCAGAAGGAGTAAAAGGTCCTGCCTACTTAAAGCTGGCATCTTGCAAAGAATAAAATGCCTTTTTCTGCAGTGTGTCTTGGGATCTAAGTGACTTGCAGGCTGCAGGGACCCTTGGCACTGTCAGCGTGCACTGACAATATGTTATCCCTTGGTCCTCAGGGTTTAGCTCAGAACAAAAGCTGATAGAAGCTATAGAGGTTTGCTGGGTCCAGTCAGACCTCACTGCCTGGCACAGCAAGCCTGGAGCTGGCTGACTCTACACTGGCTTTGAAGGCATTTTATGGGGAGACAAGTGCCCTTGAGCTCACCTGAGTACCAGGGGAGCATCCTGCCCTTCTCCCTTCCAGAGCTGGATTAGGGAAGTGACTTTCCCAGGAGCACACAGGATGCCCTCCAAAGCATACAAGGCTGGGATGAGCATCCCCAAGCCATTCACCTCCCTGCACTAGCCTGGAAGCATACACAAAACCCTCATTATTCAGGGTGGAGAGTGTCAGTCACCATGAGAGAGATTAGTATAATTTGCACTAGCTTTTAGGAGCACCCAGACCCACCAAACCCAACCCCTCTCCTTCTCCAAATCTTTCTTTTTTCCTAAATGTATCCTCAAAAACATTATCATCACATTTCTGGGAGGGACAGGACCACCTCCCTGATTGCTCCCCTCCCCTGGGGCAAGGCAGGTAGTATTTCAAAGAAAAAAAATTATCATTTGTTGTTCTTTGTCCTCCAGATGCTTGATGTATGAATGTGCTGAGGTTCCTATGTGCTTAAACCTAAAGGGAAAGGAAAAGGAGAAAAAGGAGAGGATGGGAAGACCAGAGATGATGTGTGCATTGCCACAGGACACGTCCAGCTCTGAGCTGAGGTTAGCCAGTGCTAGTATCTCCCCCTGCTCAGCACTACTAACACCTCCCCTGTGAGAAACAGGCACTTTTCCCTCCTCCCCCTTCTTAGTAGCACTGCAAAAAACCAGAAACATCTGCATTTACCTTTCTGCTTATTTAAAAATGGCAGTAGGGGCAAAGCCAAGGGACTTCTTTTGCCAGAGTCCTTGGAAGATACTTTGCTTTGGTTAACAACAGTTTCTTCAATGGGTTTCTTCAGGATTATTCTTTCCTTCAGCTCCTCAGTGCTTATGGCAGAGGTCAGGGGTTCAGTGCCTACTTTGGGTGCAACAAAGGAGCTTTTCAGGTAGGATGTAGACTCTGCCAGATTTTCCCTATTCATCCTGCTCTCTGTTGTTTTATTTGCTTCATGGTCTGAGGTGTCAGTGCGCAAACCATTCTCTTCCTTGATAATGTCCATGACCATGGGCTTCATCAGAGGGGAGTCCTGCTCCCTCTTTGGGCTCTCTTCAGAAGCTGACGAGGCATCACAGGACTCGATGATGAGCTCACTGTCGAGCTCAGCCTCTCGCTCCTCCCGTAGGATGCTGTACTGGATAGAGGGGGAGGCAGGTGATGGAGGGGGCCCTCCAATGTGGCTGAAGGTCATGTAGTTGGAGTGCAGCACTTCCTCAGCAGCCAGTGGGTCCTCTGAGACCAGCTCAATCTCTGAGTCCCCTGACTCTGCACTGCTGCCTTCGTTATCCAGGTGTGAGGAGGCAGGGCCGCGTGCAGGTTTGACTCGCTGCTCTTTCTTCTCAGTGGAAAGGGCTGGTGATTGCTGCACCTCTGAGGTCTCAAAGGAAAAGCTTTTTGCTTCCTTGATGGCACTGATGAGTTCATCCTCAGACAGGCTGCCTTTGCCCTGTGATTCTGAGCCAGATGGTTCTGTCACCCAAAATGAAAAGGGGAGGGGAGAAAAAGTGTTAAGAATGAGATTTTTCTGTCTGCTTATGCAACAAACACAGTAGATTTCATTCCAGCATGGATCCCTCTAGCAGGGCTGATAACACAGGCAGGAAGTTTCTTAGTCTAAGCTGACTAACAGTAGTAACAGCTTGTCCTTACAGAGCACTTCCCATGCACATACTCATTATTAAAGAAGTATCATCAGCATCATTTACTGAGGAAAAGGATGAGGCACTGCTGGTCAGTGCTTGGCCAGTAGCTCAGCAATGTGATTGTCATCAGGAAAATCACCAGTCATGAGGAACATGGGCTCAGGCCACGTGACATTGTCTGACTGTCACTGGCAGATGTGGGTCTGTTCTAGGGACAAACATGCACACAGGGCTGGTAGGTTCCTGACACCACTCATTGTTACAAGCCATGTGTAGTTACTAGTTGCTTTGTTATCATTAAGGTGTGGAAAGTTCCTGGTTAAACATTTTTCTCAGGTTTTTTTTTTTTTTTCCTTGGTGGTGTGGGTGGGGAATTCTCAGTTTGTTTTCCTCTCAATGGAGTCCAAGAATGAAACTCTACTTTTACGGTAATAATCTTACTATCATTAAGAACTACATTAATCAAGATAATAACTGAGCAATTTGTCACCCAAAATTCAAAACAACAAAAAATTTCTCTGCATTTTCTGGCTCACACTGGAAGAAGAGAGTGAAAACGAGTAGTGGAATAGGATGGCTTGCCACCCAGGATTAGTAAGGAGTATATCCTGTACTAGAAGAGAACCCAACATCAGGCTTCCCTTGCTTCTGCTGCCCATCTAGCACTTTACCACATGGGATTTTGCAACTAAATAAGAAAACAAAATTGTTTGTAAGGTGCTCACAATTAGAGGTGATGGAGGCAGCATGAGATGCATCAGCAGCTGTCTTGAGTTAATGGGTGAGGAACAGGCTTCGCTTGATCATTCACAGAGCATCAGGTAGCCTCAAACCCAGACTATACCTGGTGAATTGGCAGCAAGGCCAGCTGGGCCACCTGAGTCTGTCTATGCCAAAGGGGACCACAGTGGCTATTTGCACCCAATCCCTTGCCAATGCCTGGCTACCATTGCCTCCTGATCATCAGTTCCACTTTGACCTCCACTGACCCAGAGATCCCTGCCATACACACACAAGATCCTCCCTTTTGGGGGAAGAAAGGCAGAATTTCCCAGTCACACTGAAACAGCCATCAGGCACGTATATTTGTGCTTTGGACTGTTGAATGCTCCTTCACTGATTTTATATCACTATTAACATGACAAGTGGTCACTATGTGGCATTGCAGGTGGTGAGGGTTTAAGAAAGCCATCAGGAAAAGAGACACCTAAGTTTCCTCCTGCTGATGCAGGTAAAGAGGCCCATGGCAGGACACCACTTGCATCCACACATTTGAGGACTGCAGTAGAATGAGGGAAGGTTTCCAGCCCCTCAAATGCAGGTGTGGGGAGCTGACCTGTGCCCACTCTCAATAGATATTTTTCTTCAGCTCAGCCCTGCTTTTGGTGCAAAGTTCCCAAGCCCACTCAACTGCATCTGCCACCTCTGGAAGCTCTTCTCCAACAGGGGATGGGAAAGAGATGTTATCAGATGTGACCTGGGACAAAATCTCTATTTCTGGATTAATTTCTAATGGCAATAATATAGCCAATTTCTTCCTGATCATATGCTTTCCCCTAGATGAATCAGGTAGAGGGGAAGGTTTTAATGACAGCATCTGAGCCATAACATCCTGCTGGGAGATAGGCAAGAAAAAACACCTCCCCCCACCTCTCCAGGCAGTTTTGGTTTGTGCATCTGCCAATACATGTCGTCAGCAATATCAAGCAATATTGCTGGTGTGTCTGTAGCTCCTCCAACAAAACACATCCTTCTCACATGATAAAGTCCTTCTGTGACCCAGAGTCTGGTCACAGAGAGAATGAAGATGTTTGGGCCTGTTTAGAACACATTCTTGTCTGGATGCTGAGATGCTGTTGTAGCATTGGCCACACTGAGCAGGAGCCTGTGCATCCTTTCCCTCTGGCTGCAGGAAGCCTACATGAGCTGTGCCACTCTCTTGCTTTACCACACATGAGCATTTCGTCCCTTAGCACTGACTTAATCCGGCACGCGTCCAAACCGGCATGTGACCGTGAGCCCTTGTAGCGCAGCAACACATCCCTCAGCTTCACCCTGCTCCTGCCTGTGCTAGCAGCTTGTAACTCGCAGCCATGGCATTTACCTTGTGAACAAAAAAGCCCTTTGTGGCCAGCAGCAGGGTGTCATATTTGCTGCTGGCATGGGGAAGCTTATAAATACCCACTGCCTTTCAGCAGCAGCACAGCACATGAACAGACCACATCTTCCTTCCCCAGAAAAAGGATGGCCAGTAATTAAAAGCAAAGTGTTTTCAAAAGTCCTGATCCAAGCAGAGGGGGTGGGGTTGGGGGGGTACTGGGAGCTTTGCCAAAATGTTTGAGGGGTATCTAGGAGCAACAGCTTTGCTGGGTCACTGGGTAGAAGTAGCAAGGGCAGGTTTTACATTTCTTTCTTGCTTATGGACGTGGAGCCTGGGCACAGTGTGTCCCTGGCTGTGGGAAAAGTAGTCCAGAGAAAACACTCTGAGGGAGCCAGCACCTAAAGAAGATGCCTGTTCTTTCCTTAAGGTAATAGGTAAGTAGTGCTTCTGGCTTTCCAGCATCCCAAGGCAAGGTGGTGGGACTTCCCAGGACTGTTCAGGGGATCAGCTTTGCCTGTAGAGAGGAATATTTCCATGTTGGAAATTATGCTGGCCACACCAGTGCCTCCCAATAGGCCAGCAGCCATGAGATTCAGTCACACCCTATTCAGCTGTTTTGATGGGATACGGTTTTAAGTGTCACAAAGGTAGCCTTGAGCAGTCACCAAAGACTGAATAAATAGTAATTAGTGCCTGAAGTTCTGAATTACTTTGTAATGCAAAAAGTGTAAATCAGTAAAAAATGGCATCTCAGAAGTAGCATGTGATGTCATCCAGTCAAATAAAAGAAGAAAAACAGGACTCTAAAGTCTATTTATTAGTTTCTGGCAGATAGAGGCAGGATAAACTCACAGCTGTAGAGGTCTCTTTCTAGCTCCTTTTTGTGTGTGTGTGTGTGTGTGTGTATAAATGCACACTCAGTTTTGAATAGGAACCAGGAATTTCTCTAGGGGTAGGTATCAGTGTGGGACAAAATCCTAGACTGCTATTAAGGAAATTCCAGTAGATTTTTAAATTCTTCTAGATGCCATCAAAGCAATGGAAATTTCAGCTTGGGGATGTTCATGGTCAAATGTTCATGGTAAAAGGGTTTTGATCCAGAATGTTGAAAGTCAGTTTCAAGTCTGAGTAGTCTGTTTTGTGGCACAGGACTTTACCTCTTTTTAAAAAACTATGCTACTTTCATGTTTTAGCAGTGAATAACAGATAGAATGAGGAATAGATGTTATACACTACTGCAGTAAATGGACAATAAGAAACACTGTGAATGAGATTTTGGTGGCCACCCACCACCAACAGAAATCAGGAGCCTTTAAAAGAAACTGGTCTTTTCTCCCTCCAGTCCCCTTTGTAAATGAGATGACAGCATTTCCCTCTTCACTTTCTATAAGCAGCACTTTCACTTGAAAGAGCACTTATTTTTAACGTTTAACCCTATTCTCTGCAAGAGAAGAGAGCTGTTAAAAGAGTCATTAATTTTTTTCAAATAAATGAACACAGCTATTTGCAGCATCTTAGTCTCACACATCTCATTTCCTCTGTCTGGGGAGTGTGGTCAGCCAGGGTGACCAAAAGACCCCAAAATCACCAGGATCCAGCCCAAAGACTCACCTGGCTGACAAAATCCCCAATGACACCTGCCAGCTCAAAACTCTCCCTCAAAGTGAGATCGTTGTGGGGACCATGCTCAGCAAGCTTGGATATGACCCCTAGCCATGCTCCTCAGCAGCTATCAGCAACTTTATAGCTCCTCAGCCCTGTCTTCTTTTCATACTGAAAGGGCAGTCCATCCTGAGCAGTGTGTCAGTGTTGGGCAGCATGGTTCACACCTCGCTTCAGTTCAGCAATGCAAAACCATCTCGAGACATGGAGACTCTTTAATGCCTGCTCCCACCTCCTTAGACTCACCCCACAAACTCATAATAATCCACCAATGTGCAGGGCTACAATTGCAACCACTTTCTGAACACCAAAAAAACTTGCCATGCACTAGCATTACCTGTGCCAGAAGATGGTGGTGTGACAGATCCCGGGCTGTCATCTTCTGGCTCTGATACTGTCACCGTTGGTACCACCTCATGGCTTGGCTTCAGGCCGGTCTCTGGCTGAGTTGGGCTTGACTCTTTGCTTGCAGCTTCCCTGGCACTTTCTATCTTGGTGAGGGTGATCTTGACAGGGGCTGCAACCACAGAGGCACTGTGTTGATCTCCAGACCTTGTGGTTTCAACCTGGTCTTGCTCTTTGGCTGTCTTCATGTTCTCCAAAGTCATCTGCTGAGGTTCAGCAGTGTGGCTGGACCTGTGGGGTATTCCATGGTACTTATCAATAAGGCCTGGGCTTTCATCTTCTGAGTCAGAGTCATGCTTTTCTTGGTATTTTATTTCTTCTGATCTACTTATGTCCATGTATTTATAAGCTTCTACTTTCATGGGCTCTGCTAAGGTTTTTTCAACTTCAGTAGACTCTGCAGGAGTCATCTCTATTCCTGAATCTGAGCTAAACAAGCCACGGGACTCAAACCCAGTCACATCTTGAACAGGATGCCCCAGAGTGTTAAACCCCTCTGTGCTTCCTGAGCAGGGAACGGGGCTGTTTTCCTGCTGATAAATGCCTGTGAAATAGGTGGAGTCCCGTGGGGTGGTGTAGTGGACATCCGAGATCAGGGAAGTGTAGAAGGAGCTGTCACCCCCGTTGGCAGTGGAGCCATAGTCAAAGAGGTGTGATGAGGCTGTGACACCTAAAGCAAAGACACAAAAATAATGCAGAGTGAAGAGACAAGTGCCCGCATTCATCAATCTTTCTGCAAAGCCATACTCACTCCCCTGCTGATTTTAGACTCGGTTTGTGTACCAGGCTTGGCTTTGCTTAAAACTCTCACTTCCTATAGCTTTGGGCAATGTAGTGGCACATCTGTTAGACAAGGCCTCCAGCTGCTGTGGTATCTTAAAATAGCTATAATGATCCTGATGGCTGCTAAGAGTTCCTGGCCAATATTTGTCCAGCCTGTGCATAACAATCTCCAGTGATGGTGATGTTAGGAGGATAGAGTTACAAACTTTTAGGCTGAATAAATTTATAATGACCTGGTCAGAAATCAGGAAAATAAAAGAGGAAGGCCCTTAAGACTAAAGGAAAGATGGCCTCAGAGGTTAAAATCATCAGAAACAAGACAGAGTAATTAAGAGCAGTATCTAAAAGTAGTAAAACTCTGTCAACTTTGGTAGATAATAACTCTTTATGGCCTCTTGACAGAAACCAGAGACATATTTGGGCAAAGATAAACTGTCAAGGTGTCCCCTACATAACCTGTGGTGATTTTAATACTAAAACCTACACCTCTAGGAAGAGAATTTCAATGTAAATGTAGGACCACCTTAGTATAATGAATTAGATAATAGTATAATGAATTAGGTAGTTGATGGAACATGTCCACAAAGATTTATGTGATATAAAATCTTATAACCAATCACACAAAGTTTGCTATTTTATTGTATATAAACTGCTGCTGTTGGAACTAACAAGGGGCTAGCTTTGAAAATTATCACCTAGCTACCTTTTTTGCACAGAACAAGAAGAAAGCAAACATCTCAACTCTGTGTGACCATTGGTCTTTGCACACCATGTAATGAACTCAGATTTGGGACTACAATGCCATCTCTACAAAATCCCTCACAATCTGACTCTGGGGTTTATCATCCATTATCCTTTTAAAAAATCCCCAAACCCAATGTCCAATACAAAAATAATCCTGGGTAAAAAGAATTTGTGGGGTTTTTTTAATAAAGAGATACAGTAAAATTTCATCCTAAGAAACTTTTCATTAAGAAAAAAATTCTGCTGTACAGAAATAGAGAGGCAGCTTTAGATTTCATTTTCCCTTTAAAAGATTGGCCACCCTAACTGTGTGAAACACCAAGGCAGAGAATAAATAACTTCATTCAGTCATTTCCACATGGCCAGAAAGCTCTATCCCTTGTGCATCATCTGCAAAGCACACTGGTATGAAAGTGGTTAAAACTCTATCCACACCCATGCATCATTTTCATACATTGCCACTAATTCCCTCTGTCATGCTTTTAAGTTCCTGGGGATGAGGCTAATTAAATTAAAAACAATGGCCACTCTCTCATTGCAGCATTAACACAAAGAGCAGCTTGATGACAGGAACAGTGAGATCCCCCAGGAGGGAGGCAGGAGGTGGAGAGACATTTTTATAGGGGCTGAGGGAAATGGGGATGTAGAGGAAAAAAGCTGGTGCCTATAGGAGTGCAGAAGCCTGTTAACAGCTTGCGTGCTGCATCACAGAGGCTGACCAGCTTCTCTGAGTCTGCTCAGCACACTGCAAAGGACGTGGGGCTCCTGACCTGCTCCATACGTGCTGTATCCTGGGCTACCACACACAACACAAACTTAACAGCAATATAAAAGGGATGTTGCTGCAGCTGCAAAGCCAGAAGCTGGGAAATGCCTACATGAAAGCTTCTGAGCTACTTGCATTTGGTCATTTTCTTTCTCCTTGCACACACGTACTGATACCATCTCTAAATACCATTGCAACTATTTCTTCCCAAAGCTTTCCATGCATTAGGCATGTGCAGCTCATTCAGTGAGCCCCAAAGCAATTCCCCCACCCCCAAACACAGTTCAGGATTTATTTTACTGCAAACCCTCCTTGGATTTGTAATGCACAAAAACAGAATGACCATTTCCCTCACTACATTTTGCATCACTCAGTGCTATGAGGATTTACAAGCAACTTCTCTTCCCTGGGTCACCTTCAGGGTGGGAAGACCATGCTCCTCCTTTTACAAGGGGGAACCTGGTAATATAGGGAAAAAGCAACCCAAAAGTGCTACACCTTGCTTTTCAGTCTATCTATGCTACCTCCTCCTGTGTGTCCACCCATAGTGACTGTGGATGCTGCTGGTCCTCCTCCAGCACTCACCACTTATCTGCTGACAGCAGCTCCATCCCCACATCCTGAGAGCTTATGGCCAGGGATTTGTGGCAGCTGCCATTGTCACACGACAACACAGAGACGTTGTAGCTAGCCCATGAAAAACAATCATCACCATTCCCAGTCATTCCAAGCCTTCAGTTTGCTCCTCTTGCTGCTACAGACCACTGCAAAGACCTTTTCATACAAATATTTATGATCCTGTCAAGATCTTGCTTCAGAGTGGTGAGGGTCACTGTGGAAATTATTCCTATGCATGTGAATTTGGGACTTCCAACCTCACCCCCCCCACCCCCACCCCCCCATAGCTTTACATTTAGTTACTCTAAATTTCACCTTCTATTTTCCTGCCAGCTCACTCAGGGCTGCAGCATCCTTTTGTAACTCACTGCAGCAGCTCTCATTCTCTCTGCTCCAAATGACTCAGTCTCATCAATAAAGGTTCATGAAAATGGAGCCTAAGTGGAAAATCACAGAGAAACCAAAGCACAATAAGGGCTGAGTAGGTCCTACCTAAGGTGCCTCACAGGGGCAGCTCATATCCCAAAACCATTTCAAAGTGATCAGTAAGCAAAAAGGAATAGGCTGTTTTTCTTGCAAGTATTTTTCTTGCTGAACAAACCTTTTTGAAAATTATCCATAAACTGGCTTGGATATTCACAAATGAGTTGGTTAGCTGAAATTATCTGATGCATTGTTTATGCCAATGTATTTCAGGCTGTGAATTGCTGACTGCAGACTCTTTGTGCCTGTTGCTGCCAGTATCTGCTCTTTGTAATTTACTGTTTTTGCTGGGTGAGTGGCTGTCTAAATTATGGAGTTTCAAGGCTGCTTTTTTTATTAAATGATTCCTCACTGCCTTTTGGGCCTGATCCAAAGCCCACCAAATTCACTAGAAAAGTCCCATTGATTCTGAGTGGCTTTGGACCAGCTTGAGATGGCTGTGCAATGATGTCTGCTCTGGATGCTCATGAGAAATACATCATCACAGCATCATCAGTGAGCAAAAATCCATTTTTACAAACATCCCACTACTACTAGTAAAGAGGGAGCACAAACGTAGTCAAAGGAGATTGAAGTCACAGTCAAAGTAATATTCATGGATGCTGTTTGCAGCTTTCATTTCTGCTTTGGCCACAGTATATGTGAAGCAGATGCACATGCATTTGCAGCACTTAGTAATGCTGATCAATAGAGCAGTGAAAGGATTGCTAATGCATTTGTGTCAGGTGCTTCACAGCAGGAGCTACAGCAATCCAGGAGAGCTCACAGGAGAGCCACTGTGATAGAGAGAGCCTGGGAAAATACCATCCTAGTCTTTGTTATTTATTCATCAGCAGATGAAAATTCTGTCACTGACAGAAATATCACTTCACATTTGCAAATAGTACAAAAGCAGTGCTGTTGATGTTGAAACAAGAGCTGATTTTAAATGGGCTCCATGTCAATCATAAGCCTTTTTTTTCCTCTGCAGTGGTTTTGCAAATAACAATGAAACCAGAAAATAGATTTCTTATTGGGCTTCAAGAGGAAGACAAAGAGTTAAAGGGTGTGTAAGTATGCCCATACACGTGTGAGTAGAGAGAGGGTTCATATTAGCAGAACATAGAGGAATCCTAACTCTCAAGGCAACCAAAGAGTCAGAAGTGCTGAAGACAGCCGAAACTGCCTAATTACTAGGATTTAATGCAACTCTCCATTTCCACAGGGAATGATTTAAAGCCATTGGTAAAACTGCCTCTTATTTGGGAAGTGTGAATCTATCAGCTATTAGACTGGCTTTTAAGAACATGGAAACCTGTAATAGCTGAGCAGATTTTTTGCTGAAGAATAGTGTATTCAGAGCCTGGCAATTAAGCAATGCCCTTCCTGAATTTAAGTTTATTTAGTTCAATATCCGTGGGAAGGAGAAGCCATGAATAGCACTGGTAATGGATGGCAGTATCAGATCTGAATTTACCCTTGTTACAAACAGTTGGGTTTTTTAACCTGGATTTCCCTCAAAAGTGCCCCAAAACTTGCCTGCCAATTCAGGTAGAGCAAAGCTATTCAGTGCCTGAGAGCAACAGTCATGCTTTCTTGTCATATGAGCCCTCACTTCCTGCAACCAGCTAAGAAGTAATGGCTCTGATTCAATCACTCAAGCACAGATGAGATGTTCAGCAAGTTACATGAGTTTTCATCAACTGTAAAGAAAAAAAAAATTGAAAATGACTGTTTTGTTTCCTCTGAGTAAGTGAGTGAATGCTCCAGAGAGCCTCTCCTACAGCACTGGATTTAGAGCTATTTAGCAATTGACACAGGAAATAATTTAGAAATCATTGGTTCCATGCAGAGGAGCTCTTAATTTAAGAAAGGCAGCTGGAGCTCAATTTGGATCAAAGCACTCTGAACTGCTGCAGCACACTGGAAGAGGAAACAAAAAGTTAGTCGAGGATAAATAGACAAGAAAATCAACTAAATAAAACTGATTTCCCCCCACCCCAGCCCCGCCTCAAACTAGAGTGTGCTCAGTCTTCTTAAAATTGATCACTTCAGAATATTGTGTTCAATTTTCAATGAAATCACCAGTTTTCATGTTAACCTGCCTTTCTTAATCTTCACATGCAACTCTGACAGCACAGACAGACACAGGACACGAAATATCAGTTCTGCAGATATTTCTTCAGATATTATCAGTTGGCAAAGCTGCAGCATGAGGCTCACTATTTATTGTGTGTCAGTGATTTGGACAGAATTATTAAATTTTCAGAAGAGGAGAGGGGGAACTTACTTATCTTTAATGAGATGATGCTATTTTTACAGTCTAGAGCTGCACTGAGAAGAGGAAGGATCTTTGCTTGCATCTTGGAGGAATCAAGGTACCAGTGACCTTTTCATACAAAAGCAGTGTGAGCAAGCTGCTTCCAGCAAATTCCTCTAAGCCTTTTAAAGAGTTGGCTCTGACTTTTGCTTTGGATATTGGGCCTCAGGAGTTGTTATCAGCTGCTCCAGGGCTGCTAGCTCACTGGAGCATGGTCTTCCCACCTCTCTTCTGTGTCTGCACAGATCACAGTGAAAAGGTCTACCTTGTCCTCTTTGGGCAGCCCTTGACCTGCAATAATTTATGGACTAGAAATAATAATTGAACAAAGTCCTACAAACAAGAGGAGTGCTCTTGTCTGATGGGGCCCAAATGATGCTAGAGAGTCTCTTAGGCCACATGTACCTCAGCCCTTCTGAAGATTTTGGATAACAAAGAGGCCAGATGAATATATTCCAACACAGCAATTTTGCTCTGATCTGAGACTCCTGAGGGTACCATAAAGCTCCGGGATATGCAGTGACTTTCTTGCAGCACTCAGACTAAATACTGGCTCTTAAATAGATATCCTATATTGTCTTAAAGGCTCAAGGAAGTCTTTGAGCACTTTGGCAAGCTTTTTTATTTTATAATGACTCTTTTGCCTTGAAAGGCTGGTTCCATAGCCTGTCTAAATTCAAGGAGGAGAGTCTCATTGCCCAGAGCTTGCCACCAGCTAAACATTTATATCTGGAGATGAAAGCATGGCTCCCTGACGAGCAGCACAGACCATGATTCCCAGCCCTCATTCATCCATGACCATCAGACAGATACATCTTCTTGCTTTTTTTCCAAATACACAACAAAAATAGCTACTAAACAGTACTGCCTTTTCTGTACCGAATTTTACAATTTTGTCTTCAGTAATTAGCAAAAAGTCTGTGCTTGACCTTGGCTTCATTTTATTCTTTACTTCTCCTTAAAAAAAGGAGAAAAAAAAGGGAAAAAAACCAACTTCTTTTGACCCCAATACCCAATATCTCATTTTTTAAGCTTCCCAACTCAGTTGCCTTCCTTTTAAAAACTCATATTATATTGCCTTACAATGCTCTCATCTGTAGTCATAAACAACTTTATACAGATGTTCAGTGTTTCATCACTTTTCAAAGTCTCTTTACATTACCCAGATGGACCAGCAGTCCCAGATCTACATCCAAATTCAAAGCACATCCTGTCTTCCTAGACTCAGAGCAAGCTGTTTCTTCCTCTCTGATTTCAATTCCAACTCAAACCTCCAGAAGGCTCCACAGATTTCAAACCATCCTTTGCTAGTATCACTCCCAGCAGCAGCAAGGGCAACTTGCATGAGTGGCTGAGGCATGTCTCAGCCCCATACAAGCCACACAAGGCTTCGAAGCAGGTTTGGCTGCCCCAAGGGATATTTGAGCGTACCTCTTGGGATCCATGCTCTCAATTTTTCATGGAGAAAAGTCTTGCATTTTCTAACTGAAGACACTTCAATATCCATGCAAACCTCAAAAGTACTCAAGCACTTGTGTGTCAATTCAAGTGGAGCTGGAAACTCAAATGGCTGAGACCCCTCATGCCAGTACAGGCTTCATGGTGCTGTGGTCGGTCAGTCGTGGCTAGGCTTCACGAACGAAGATCCAGGGAGGGCTCCATCCACACTCCTCATCAGCGCCTTTTCCAAGCGCGCTGATAAAAAGAGGATAGCAGATAGCACCCTCGAGCCTGCGCTAGGGATTTTTTTTAGGTGAGACACAGCATGCGCAGAGCTGGACCCACCCTTTAGACATCTNCAAGTGATTTTCAGACTGTGCCTGTGGTGCTGTGGACAACACCACTAAATCAGCTGTCTCCCCTGGATTAGCTTTTCTCCACAGCCAGAGCCAGCTGCCAGCCCTGAGCCATCCTACCTCCAGATGCTATAGGTTGGGTGCAGACAGCAGCAAGCTGCTTGAAGAGAACTGCACCAGGCGTGCAGCCCTGGCAGTAGTGCTAGCTATTCCCAGCTGCCAGGAGATGGAGCTCTTTGTTTTAGCTCAGGATAGGCAAACTCACTTTTTCAGGTTAGCAACTTTTTTTCCTCCACAACTCTCAGGATCCTGACTGTGGGAAAAATAGAACTCCACAAGCCACAGCATTTGCAAACATGAATGGCTGAAATCCGAAAGTCATTTGGGGATTCATTTGCACAATGGATGCTATAACAAAACTGGATGTATTGTAAGGTACAAGCTCCTATTCTATTGTTATTTCCCTCTGGTTCTCTGCATGGATCCTGGACATGTTGGGGAAACTCAGAGCTCCTTCCTGCTGTCTCAGAGCAGCTGACAGCTCTGCGTTTTAGCTCCTGGGGACAGGAGTGAGTCAGTGCATCAGCTGTGAAATTATTCATCCCTCCCCTTGAAATCCTGTAGCAGGCAAAGGAAATGCAGCCATGCAGATAGGCAGGTGCTTTCTCCTGCACAGGTAGGAAGGCAAAAGGACAGTGTGGAAAAAACAGGGTTAATTCTCTTTACGCTCAAGTTACTCCACTGACTTCATCAGAATGACTGCTGTTGCATCCTGCCTGAGACTGAAAGCAAGTCCTAAACTCAAACAAATTCATTATATGCTTTGATGGATATAAAATCCCTCATCCAGGTCAATTTGCAGAGGATATTAATTACTATAGCCTCCAGCCCTAGTGCTTTAGCTGTCTGTTGTAAGCAGGCATTTCAGCTTCCCATTCCAGCACTCCTCTATTTCAGTCCTCCATGTGCTATATGTATGGCGGGGTGCAGATCACTTGTGATCCTAGCCCCTGAAACACCTCAGCTGCTGAGGATGAGCATCCTTTATCAACTCAGCACTTCCTTGTAAGCACAGAAGCTGGAGGAGTGGGGGGACAAATTGCTTTCAGGATCCAAACCCTGGAGGCCCTAACTCCCTCCACAGCAGCTGATGTCAGGTCATCATCGTTTTACACCAAGGCATGCTTCTCTGTGGCTTCCCAAGACCCTGCCTGAGGCTTTCTCCTGTTGCCCCAGCAGAATTCTGGTATCTCCAGAAACTGATTCAGGCATGAATCAGGTCCTGGCTCAGCTGTTGAATGCTACAGCCTCATCTGCAGAAGAACTGTGTAGGAAACACTGATGAGTTTTTAATAAGATTAAGATAGATCCACTCTGGGGAATGCAGGACACACTGCACTGCTGGCACCATCATCCTGACAGGCTATTAATGGCATCTTTGGGGGGGGGCATGGACTCTGCACCACAACAGCTATTGTCTCCCTGCCAAAATGATACCAAGGTCCACCTTTTTGCTGCTGCTTAATAGGCACCAAGAGTGTCATGGTGCATCCCAGACCAAACCCAGTCAAACAGAGGAATGGAGCTTGGTTCAGTGATGCTAAATATCCTCAGTTCCCATAAACATCCAGAGAGCTCACAGCATCTGACAGGGAATGAATGCTCAGCAGGTCTCTCAAAGCCAACCAGCCAGCGTGCAAAGTGAACCCCTAGTAAATGATTCAGCAGTTCCCACCCCTATATGCCCTTGAGGCTTTCTGCTTCAATAAATGGTCTCAGAGAGCTCCAATTTGACCTGGCAGTAAAACTCTGGTATAAAGTCTGTGACAGTTCTCCACAGTACTCTAGACAGCATGAAAAATCATGGACACTGAAAAAAGAGCCTTGAGAGGAGCACAAGAACAGTCTAAAACATGCATAAAGTTGGAAATGCACCTATTAGAAATACAATCAGAACAGATCTTCATAATTATCAGAAAAAGAGTACAAATATAATTTAGTAGGTTTTAACAAAAGCAGATTTTCATTCCTGTGAAAACCATTAGGAAGAACATGACTGGTTCAGTGATGCTAAGGTACTGACTAAAATGCTATCAAAAGCACTTTAGGATAAGTAAACTCTACTTATAAGAATAATTCATTCTTAGTTCATTGTAGTCACATTTCCCCTGGGATGTTTAAACTCCACCAAGCTGCACAACAAAAATACTCCAAGCACTAAGTGAATTAGCACCTAAGCCATGCTTTTCAATGGTTTGAAATGGGGCCCAACTCTCTTTAGAGCACTAGACAGCAAAGTAGCTCACAAAATCTGGATGTGTCTCATTTGTCTTTAAGTTTTAAAATACCTAAATCTCATTTCAAAGGTGATTTAGGAACTTCAGCTATTCACTAGACTGCTACAAAGCAGTTGGTCACTCTCCAAACTCAGACCAGGTTGTCTTTCAATACTCTCTGCAGAAACACCCTCTTCTTCTGCCTAGTCTCCATTGGCACATTCTGCCAATCCTGTCCCACCTTTGCTGAGTCCCAGTTACTTATAAATTCAGCTTCTGATAGCTGTGGACTGCCTTACAGCAGTCATGTAGCTGCAGATCTAAACTCAGCCTGGGAAAGAGAGAAAAGCCAATGCCAGCTGCTTTTGGTGCTGTGATAAACCCAGGAGAGAAATCATTGCCCCTACAGCTTCAGGCTCTTCTACAGTGTTGGAAATATGTGTCTTTGAGTAAGAATCTACTATGTATCTGGAGAGACTGTTGAGTTTTTTCTATGACACCTGACTGCATCTCATGGAGATCCAGCTATTAAAAAATAAGAAAAAAATAAAAAAGGAAGGAAGTGTTGCCTTGCACTTGGGCTTGGCTTCCCATCCTCCAAGGTTGAAGCTACCCCAGCAGCATGAATCTTCTAGTGAGACAGAGTGACAATGGCAATGAAGTTCAGCTGAAATCACTGAGGGCTCTCAAGAGGAAAATTAATTTTGTGACAATGCATAACACCTACAGTGATGTGTCAGGCACAGTAATTCAGGGAGAAAAACAGCTGTCAGGTACTGAGGGCTGGGGTAAATCAGGAGCAACTCCAAAGGCACTAGAGTTACATCTGCATGAAACTGGCACCAGGGAAGGAAGTACAAAGCCATGGGAGACAACAAGTAGAGTCTGCAGACAAGGCATTACTGGCCACAGATCAAGATCAAATCTAATACCAAAGGGACAGCAAGGAAATCTAGGTCAGAGAGGACACAGCAGCAGGAGGCTGATGCAGACAAAGAGACAGCTCAAAAATCACCATCTAACCCTCTCTTCACCCAAGATTTTCCTATCACATTGGAAGAGACCTCTAAGATCGTCAAGTCCAACCATACCTATCACTGACATACCACTAAACCATGGCCCCAAGTAGAACATCTGTGTGTTTCTTAAACCCCTCCACACACGGTGACACTACCACTGCCCTGGGCAGCCCATTCCAAGACTTAACATAAAGAAATTCTTTCTTATATCTAATCTAAACTTCCCCTGGTGCAATTTGAGGCCATTCCTCTTGTTCTCTCACTGGTAACCCTGGAGAAGAGACCTACCCCCATCTCCCTACATATCACAACATGACCTGAGCGAGAAAGACCAGAGGACCAGCATATTCTGACTCCTGGTGACTATCTTTATTGGCAGCAACAGAAATATCAGGAGAAAAGACCCTGTATAGAACTAAGTAGGATCCAGAATATATAACATCAAGGAGGAGTGAGGAAATATAAGCAGCATCAGGAAAGATTTAAAGAGAAAAAAAAATAAATGGGAAGGTTCTGCTGAGGCAGGTGAGGCAGCAGGCTCTGATCCAAGCACTAATGTGGTTTCCTTGCATGTTAAGTGATTTCTCTCTATTTCTAGAAGTTGGGGGCACCAAAGGTGCATCTGAAAGTCAACCAAAAAGTTTTCCAAAGTATATTAAAATTTAAACCTCTCGAAGTAGTGCAGAATTTGGGGCAGAGGTACTGCAGTCATAAATCAGCATCAACTCACAGGCTTAAGGAGGAGCTTCTGCTTAAGGAGGCTTGGGCCATATGTGCTATAAATGTCCTTTCCTTCAAGGTCTCTCCTTTATTTACCTGTCACTGTATCTCTGCCCCTGTAAAAGATGAGTTTACTCCAAACAGAGACAGGAGAAATTTCTTCCCAGACATCTCACTTCTCTGAAGGACATTTTTAGAGACTTATCACACTCTTCACTCCACTTGAGTGAAGAGCCAATCCAACTAAAAGCCACTCCATCTCCTGACTGAATATGTGACATCAAAAATATTCACCTACCCAGGAGACCAGTCAGCAAGGGTGACTTTTGTCCTTTGAGCAAAGGCACAATTAAGATTTCAGGAAACCCAGGTTAGTTGGATTGTTCCCCTCCCTGAAAGCCCTCAAGAAGCTCCTACTCCTTCCTTACATGGCCACTCTCCATCTCTTTTCCTTTACAAAGCTTGAAGGCTTACAAGGGTGATGTGGGACCCTCTGTGGCCAACTGAAGCCTGGTTGACAGTTTGGCTTGTCTTTGGGCACTTTTCAGAGACACCTTGGATGTCACCCACGAGCTCCTCACTTCTGGATACCCCAAGCTGGGGGCAAAGGAGCAGCTCCTCTCCTCCCTTTACATGCACATCATGCAGGCAGCCCCATGGGCACCACTGCAGACTCACTCTCTGCTTCGTGTAATAAGGAAGCCTCTGGCTCTCTTGTTCTCCTGCAGCCAGTACAACAGGGATAGAGGTGATTGCTTTGCTCTAGGGCAGGCAGCTGCTGAACACCACTTTTCTAGAAAAAGCAATGGAAAGCCAAGGCAAAGTAATACCTCTGCTGTTTGCAAAGGAACCCAGCACCCTGCAGTCAGGGTTGGTGGCTAAATCCCAGTCTTCTGCAGACTGAAAGAAGCAGAGGCTGCACTACAGCAAGCTTCTGATACTGTGGCAGAGCAACCTTGATTCAAACTAATCATTTGCTGGAATTATTGTGTGTTATTAAAGTAGGAGGGAGGCAGCAGCTTGACAGTAGTGCTCTGATGGGCATTTCTCTCTGCATTCAGCAGCACAACCTGATGTTTGGCTTCACAAGTGAGAAGCTGGGGATAATTATCCAGATCATAATGCCTCACACAGCTCTCCTAGATTCTTTTCTGTACAGGAAGGGTCAGCAGCCAAGCAACTGTAGAAGCTGCAATGAAAGGCAGGAGCACAGAGCTCTCCTCTCCTCTGCCCAGCCTCCCATCTGTGTGCAGGCAGTGCTGCTGAAGCAGTTTTTGTGGAGTGCTTATTGCTCCACAATAAAAACTTAGCTTTTCAGCCACAAAGAGGTCTGTTTTCCTCCAAAGAATGTCCATTCCCCCAGAAAAAATCCAAACCTGAAAAATCTCCAACTTTGCTGCCATCTTGACCTTAGAAGAGGCAGAAAGCACTGAAGTGTTTTCCTATTCAGCTCAGTCCTAAATACTGAAGGTTTTTGAGAGTAGCTACACAAAACTCTTGAATGCTCTCAGTTGAGGTGCTCCTGTTTGAGGAGAAGGGATAAATACACACCCTCCACAGCAGCTCTCCTGCTTTGGGCTCCAGCATTAAGCCACTTTTGGAAGATGGCTATATGACAGTCCGATCACAAGCATGGATCTTTCCATCTCAGCAGAAATATCAGGTAGAATGCTTTATCTGAGAAGAAATCAGCTTCTGGATCAAGTTTTGGACAGGACAGCTTTGTGGATATTGCTGATTCACCTACAGGTTTGTGCCAAAATGATAAATATGTCTAAAGAAAAAGAGAAAATATGGCAAGCAGTTTTTTTGCCATGATTTCAAAGAGATAGAAAGGAACATCCAGAAAAATTCAGGGCAAATGAAGCACTATTTCCTCCAAGAAGGGCCCATTTTGTGTCAGCCACTGGGCAAGCCAGAGGGCATTTGGAAGAGCATGACTACTAGCTAAAACAAAGATTGTGCTTAAAAAAAATAAAGAAATAAAAAATTAACAGCCTTCCTGGCTATAAGCTTGGTGTTAAGAAGTAAAGGAAAACAGTAAGTGTAGCAAACTTGACTTTCACTTTTATTTTCTGCATTCCATTCCCTCTGGTGTTCAATTCATAACACATGTATGGGAAATCAGTCAAATGGACAAGGTATTAACAAAGGAATTAAGGCATTAAGCTTTTATGGAGTGAGTTCTTCACATACAAAATCAGATACTGGCTAACCATTCACTGCATTAAAAACTTCAGCCGTGGTAGTGTAAATGCATCAGCAGATGACATTATGCTCAGGGATGGAGCATATTTCCTGTGGGCAGAAGCCTGGAGTGCAAGGATGTATGCAGTGCTGCAGATTGAGCATGGCAAACTACTCGGGCAGGACATGAAAGCAGGCAAGAGGAAGCACAGGAACAGACAGCAAAAGAAGTAAGAGGTCACAGACCAACCCTGCAATGTAAAACAAAGAAGGTCCCATANGGGCCACAGGAGACCACAAGGGATTTTCAGACTGTGCCTGAGATGGGCAGGGCAACTAGGAGAAACTTCAACCACTTATCTGTAGCTTGTCCTCTGGCACAGATAAACCAGGAACCAGTTGGTTTTTTGTTTTCTTTGCTTAGCAAAAGCATGGAAAGATGCAGAGAGGCTACAGAAGATGCTTGTAGCATTAGTACTGGAGGGCAGGACATCTGGGATCAGTTTGGAGGAGGGAATACCGGAGATGTTTACATGGCACAGAAAGGGCAAATGAGGGGGAGGGCAGGATCACTGTCTATAAATACTCTTAAGGTACCAGTATAAGTGAAAGGAGGGAATTCATCAATCTTAGAGGATGGGAGGAAAAATGCAATGGCTTGAAGTTAAGATCCAAAATTGAGCTATATGTCAAGGTGTATTTCTTGATGGAAAAGGGGAGAGGAGTGGAATAGGGAGCACAGGGTGCACCCGTATGCAGTCTCCCCATTATAACATATCTGGATAGGCCTTAGCAGGGAACAAAGTCCAACTCTGGCCCGAGAGGGCGTTCCAGAAGTCTTTTTCTGGCACCACTGTCAATAGCCCAATTTTGCCTCTTGTACTTCAGCACTTCAGATGAATCTTGGCAAGAGGGAAAATTAAATGGAAGTAATTCTGCTTGAAACTGAGCTGTTACAGCTTTTTTTTTTTTTTATGAAGTGAAACAAAACCAAACCAATAAAAATCATTCTAGGTCAAATCAATTTAATTTGACCTGAAGCTAAATGCCAGATCTGGTTTATAGCAAACTTTGAATATCAGAGGGTCCCTTGTGGAAGCACAGACAACATGGTACATACAGGGGGACTCTGCAGGGTGGCTTTCATTTTCCCTACTCTACCCCAGCTGCACCTAACAGGCTGCAGCTCCCTTCAGAGTCAGAGAAGCATCTTTCACCTTCTTCCCAAGTCCAACCAATTCAGCATAGCACCCATACAACCAGAGTTCACAAGCACTCCTAAATCATCCTCAGACTCCTCTTAGCTCCCAGCACGTTGGAACTGAGCCCACGAAATTATTCACCAGATCATATAGTTGCTATAGTAACATCCTATTGAGTATTATTAGAAATCACTGCCCCAAAATCCCATGCACTGGAAGGAGTTGTGCAGCAGGGGTAAGAGCCATCTTTTCCTGTCCAGCTTTCCATTCCCTATAGCTCCCAACAACAGATGATCCAGGTGGTGGATTAACCATGCTCTATCTTTCCCCAATTGCAGCACTGAGCTGCAAGAGTTCAAAAAGCAACATGCACCCCACTTCAAACTGGCCCAGCTTGTTCAAAGCAGCTGCTGTTTAAAGCTGCTTCTTCACAGTAACTAGCTTACACATTTTCCAGAAGTAAAGGAGCAAAATATGCTCTATTTTAAATGCAGACAAAGGGTATTTTTGTTAGCCCAACAAACAAGGAAAATCTGAACCCCTTTCCTCTTCATTGTTCACAAGAATTTAGAGTATGAGCCTGCAGAGACTGAATTTTGCAGTAGAACTTCCCAAATATTTACCTTTTAATAATAATAAACAACAAGAATTTTTTTCTGATGTTAAGTTGTAGAACAGTGCATATTCCTTAGGAAATGTGAAATTAAGGCAGTATAGGGCAAAGGATAGACAGAGACAACTGGATCAAGGGAGAACCAGGTTACACCTTGCTCTAAGACACACATCACTGCATTCTTCCACTAAACTCCTCTTTCCAGGAAGAAAACTAGAGTTCAACAGGTAAATAAAACTAATTTATCAGGCCATGGCTTTCCACAATAAATTATGACATTTGGGAAGTTTTATATAGCATTTGTTGTCTTCTCATTCAAATGACACATGGCTCAGGTGCTGCATCTCTCACTGCCCACAAGGCCAGATTTCCACATCAGCTGTGGGATTATAACAAAAAAGGGACTTCTGAGGTCCACATAGCTCCCAGCCTGACCTGAAATAGTCCAAAGACCATAACCAATGTTCTTATCCTTGAAAAAACTGGAAACAGGAGAGAGAAGGGAAGTTGGAGGTGGGAGACTGCATGAAGAGTATTTCCAACAGGTTATTTATACCCTTACTGGCTCAACATCCACTTAGCCTGAAGCCATTTAACACTGTTTCACAGTGTGAAAAGGCCTTCATGTGGATAAACATGAGGTCTGTTGCTGAAAGGCACTCACAACATATGGGCAGACTCTTCATTTTTAGTGGTTTCAACCATTTAAACACTTCAGATAAAGGCTTAAGGATTTTATGCCAGCTTTTGACCAAGATGACAAGTGTAAACAGCTATTCCATTGAGACATTTCTTCCTAGACACCCAGGATGCAATGAAACACCTCCCTTGGCTGCCATCCCATTTCCCAAGCCAAAAGCCTGTGCTGGCAACCCAGGTCAGGCCCCATACCTCTGGGGATCAAAAGCCTCTGTCTCTTGTCTGGACCCATCTAGGGGTATCTCCAGGTTGTTCTCACCCAAGCTGCAGATAAATGCCAGATTGGTCTTTGAATGGGAGAGCAGAAATGGTTTTTCCATCCTAACCACAGGTCACCTTGATGTAACATGCTTCAGCCCTCAGCCCAATTTATCAAGTCTCTGTATCTTTCAGCTAGCTCTCAAGTCAGCTTTTAAACTGACCCAGAAGTTTTGACCATCTCTGTACCAGGTGGCTAAACTGCAGCAGAGATCCTTGGCATCTGCCTGGCTCAGGAGCTATGGAGAGTAGAGCACCTCCAGAAGATTTTGGTTTGTGATGACAGGAAGGAAACTGCATCATTTTTCCTTCATTCCTCAGCTGAGACAAGAGGAAGAACAAGGAGAAGAGCTCAGTGCTAGGACCTTTGAGAGTATTGAGAGAGGAAAAAGATGGGGAGGAGGTTGGGGGAAGAATGGGGTGGAACAGAGCAGGGGAAAAGACACTGATGTGGAGAGAGAGAGAAATAGGCAGAGCAGAGTAAGAATAGAAGAATTAAAACAGTCTTGGGAAAAAAAGAACAGGAGAGATACAGAAGAAAGCAGAGGCTGAAGTACGAAATGGGTGAGAAGAGACAGAACAAATTTTAGAAATGCTGGGATAGACACATACCTGTCTATATGTAGTCTGAGGGTTACTACATTAGATCTACACTTCCCTCATTCAAATTTATCCACTATACATTTCTAGGATGCTATTTTTAACCATGTCCTAAAACACACCAGGAGACCTTTTTTTTTGCTTCCATTTTGGAGGAAGAGCCAGGCACAAGGCAAATCTCTTTTTAGAATAAATTCAGAAAGACTATCACAGCAAACACAGCAATGCCTATGAATAAATAACTCCATTCCTGTGGAGGAGGCTGTGGCAAGGAGCTATTCTCAGATGTGCTCACAACCCCAAAGAGGATATTTGAGAGTGAATAAGGAGATGGTAGCCATGAGCCCTTTCTGTATGGCTCAGGTATTTTACCTGCCTTCCTGCAGGGAAGCTTTTCCAGTCTGGAGCAGCAAAGTGCATGAGGAACAACATGTACACAAAGGCAGAGGAAACATGATCACTATGTGAACTATTGTGCAGATCCTGCTGCCTGGACCAAGGCAGCTAGCTCCTTCTTGCAGCATAGCCATCCCATGCCCTCTGCACCAGTCTGCTGGATGATAGCCTGTGACAGGTTCAGCAGCACCAGTCTGATGCTATTTTTATTCCACATCTGGCATGAAGACCTTGGATGGAGCAGACTCACTGCTGGAATGAGCAGGAAGGCAGGAGGCTTTGCTCTGGGCTGTTGTACTGCCATCCTCATCAGCAGGGCTGGGATGTTGCTGGCTAACACAGCTGCAGCATGAAATGCTAGCCTGGGAGGGGATTAGCTTAAGGCAGAAATGTGCTGATTTAAGGCTAAACCTCCTCCCAGTGTCATCTCTGTGCTTGAATCAGTCAAATAAGCTGTTGTATCCTCTTTCCTGCACATTACAGCTGCTCTGTACCTCACTGTAAGCATCAGCTGAGGTCAATTTATATAGTGTAACTACTAGGAAGATGAACTCTGAAGTTTGTATAAGCCACTGATGCTTTCTTGGGAAGAACAAGGCAGGCAAAGATTGAGTCTGACCAAAGATGAACTCCAGTTTCTTTCTCTACTTGAGGCTGACTAAACTTAGCCCTGCCTCAAGGCAGCTCTAGCTCTAGTCAGGAAAGTAGCTGTGCATGGAGAAGTCCAAAGTCACTTTCATCCAGCACCTCCTCCAGACCACATGGAATTTGACCATACTATACAGCACATCCAGCCTCCTTTGAAAAGTATCTCTGCTCCTGCCTGGGAGGTGACTGGGGACAGTCATGAGCTGAGACAAAGGAGCTAAAACAAGGTTTGGCAGTACTTATGCAAGCATCTTTTGATTATCTCTTTACACACAGATTCTTTCCCTTTGGCTGATATATTTTATCAACTACCTAAATTATGCAGCCTTATTCACCTGGAAAGTGTGTGACATAGAACATTGGTATATGCTAAGGTGGCAATGCAGGCTTCACTTTCATGAGAGGTAAAAAAAAAATAAGACTTTTGTCCTTCTGCAATCCAGCTTCACTTAACTGCCTCTTACAGCAGTTGGGATGACAGAGATGCATCCTCCTGAGAGTCCAGACACTAAAAATATCTGTAATGTACCACAGACTGAGCGCCTGCATAGTTTATACTTATTAAATTGATGTGAGGCTTCCAAATCCTTTCACTGCTCTTCCAGAAGACAGTTTCTTGCCTAAAAATTGATAGGTTTCCCAATTCTGGTCCATTCCCAATGTCTCTGGGATCAGAGTTACAGGGATCCTGACTGCAACAGAGAAGGCTTTAAAGAAGTTAGCAGGCTGGACTGTGTCCCCAGGCCAGAGGAGTGTAACAGAGATGCAGGGAGATGTCAGGAGGGTGAAGGTGGTTGGAAATGCAGTAGCAGTGCTGAACTTCAGCCAGGGCCATGGCTCAGCCACGGAGGCTGTGAAGCTGCAGAAGTGCTTCTGGAGGGTTGGGGGACCATGTTCTTCATAAATTCAACGGATAATGCAGATGAAGGAAGAGGAAAGAATACACAAGTGTCCAGATGGGAATCAGTCTTTCCTGTGGTACTCCTCTGTCACCCATCCCACACAAATCCACACAGAATATGGCCAACATAGAAACAAAATGTTTACCAGTTTGAGATAAGAGGGCTCTGTTTCAGGCTTTCAAACACAGTCTGCCTTGACACCACAGCTTAAGAAGCACNCCCAAAGCTGAGTAAAGGGGGCATGATCACCTCCCTGCTCCTGCTGACAACACTGATCCTCATCTCAGACCTGAGGCTTGCTGACAGCCTTGGAAATGGCTGAAGGTCCCTTCTGCTCACCAGCACTTCATCCCTCAAAAATAAACCTATTTCATATCACCTTTCGGCAGGAGTTGTCCATGTTGCTAGGAAGGAATGGCAGCCTGTTCAAAGGAGATCATGAAAATGCCTCTCAGGTGTGCAAGGGGACAAGGCTTGCACACCATAAGATGACATACTGTAAGCTCCTGCCCTCTCCAGCCCCATCATGACTTGTATCTCCATGACCTTGCTTCTCAACTGCACTTTCTAGAGTCACCAAATGAGACAAGGCCATCCCATTTATCTCCAGCTACAATACTTTTAAACCATGGAAGCAGACTTTTAGAGCCAAGCTGCTCAGCCACATATCAGCCTGCTGCTTTCCAACACATTTTAAGGACATTCAATGGGAAAAAGAGGCAGTTTTCAACAAAATATAAAGTTGTAATTGGGGAATTTTTGGATTACAAAGCAGAGCCATCTCTTTCCCTAATGGTGAACGGTATTACAGGGCCATTTTCAGGACATCAACCTCTGCCCTAAAAAGCAGTTTGACTTTTGACTCCTTGTATGTATTAGAAAACTGGTCCATGGCATGATTGCTCTGGTGTTTATGAGTCTCCTGGATTTACAGCCTAAATTTATTCATCACCAACCTACATCCATTAGTTCTGTCAGTATTGGCTTTGCCTCTTGAAAATATTTATAGGAAGCAATCATTCCCTTGGAGCTTTCATTTTGCTAGACTGAACAAATTACTGTCTCTAGTCTCCTAAGAAAAGCTCTCCAGAACCTGACACTAAATCTCATGGAGAGTCTAGGATGCCTGGTGCCACGCTCTGGGAAATTTCTTCTATTTTCTGTTCTAAATTCTTTATTGCTATGTACTTTAAGCTACTCTTTAATGACATTTCTACACACAGAAATGCATTTTAGCATAGCACAGAGAGCTCTCACTATTATTTTGTTTGACTGGAGCAGCATGACAATACACTGATAGCAGTAGGTTAGTTTCTGAGGCATTGTTATTCTTGGTTCAATCATCATCATTTCTCCTCTGGTATCATGTGAAGAAGAAAAATACTGATAAGGGTCAGAAATGATGCAGAAATTGGAAGTGTACAGCACTATCAGGGCTGAGCAAGCTGTTATCAGAGCTTCCTGGGCAAGCATGACAACAGAGTAAATATGATATCAAACAACCAAAACCAAACTGTACCCCAAAGCACTCCCTTCTGTATGCATGCTTATGTGTGCATGCCCACCTACGTGCATATCCCCTTCTCTCCCAAGCTGAAGGAATTAAAGCTCAGCCTCTAAAATTTCTGGAATCACATTTCTGGATGACCATCATACTCATTCTGTGCATCACCATGCTTGAAATGGAAAGCTCTGTGCAAGTCAGTATGTTCACATTCAATTTTAGCCAGAGCATCCTGGCCCACCTGTTTAAGACCACAATAGAGCAGAGCATTAATAAGTGATCTCCAGTTCCTACCCTCCTCCACTTAGCAACATTGTGGGGGGGAGAAATATTCCCAACACCCAAATGCACTTTTCAGCAACAAACAATGATTTGATTCAGCATTAAGCATACAAGAAAGAAGTTTAATGAAGAATCTGAGCACCATCCTATCCCACAAGGCTATTGTTCCAGCATGAAGAATTATATATATAGCTGAGTCTTTTTACTAGATTAATTCAATTCTTCAGCTGGTTAGACTGCTCCTGTATATCCTTTCTAAATTAAGTTTGGTTTTCTGTACCTGCAGCTATGGTTATCTTGAGTATTTTCCTGTGTATTCCACTGTGAAAATCATGATTAAGTTCATTTGTCATAAAACAAACATGATGCCATGAATGATAAATAAGCAGAGCATACTGCAGAGACTGGCAACACAGCTCAGCTTTCTCAGTGCTCAGGGAGTGGGGAGGGTTTCTATGTCACTCATGTCTGAGATTAGAAAGCTTCCTAATGAAGAAATCTGTCTAACAAATGATGTCATTTCTGGCAAAGCCACAAGCTTAATTTGCAGGGAAGGGCCCAGCAAACCCAGTATCACCTCCCCAGGCACGCAGAGGATAAAGTTGCCTTTACTTGCTCTCTAGCAAGGAGGATGCAGCATGGAAGCAGCATTGGGGGATGCCTGCCTGGCTTCCACCCTTCAAATCGAGCTGCATGTACCCACACACCTCCGCAGGGTTTAGAGTTGGTCATTCACCCCAAAGGGACATCACCTGCTGTCACCTTTACTGCTTGTCTGGAGATCCAGAGGGCCCAACCACTGCTGTATTATGGTTGGAGACACTTCCCCACCCCTGCTCCCTTCCATCCCATTTGCACCAGAGGACAAAGGGGATCAGTTTAACATTCACAGCCAGATTTTGTTAAGTACAACTTAGAATAAACTATCATATTGGACAGTATTTCACCAGCACCCATGACATGATCCTCAGCCCTTATCCAGCTCCCAGCCAACAGCAGCTGGCTAGGATCTCCCACCACCCAGTGTGGTACCATAACCAGCAAGCTGTGGGCTTTGTTTCTTGCCAGTTTTCATGTCCCAGACTTGAAGAGGTGCTAAAGCAGCCTGGTCCACTTCCAAGAGAGATACTTCAGCACCCTGATGAGATGCAGGGCACAGGCAATTGGAAATCAGGCCCTCAGCTCTGCTGGGCACCTGAGCTCTGGGCTTACTTGCAAGCTCCCTACTCCACTAGCTTCATCTTCTTCTATTTTATCACCATCCCTGGATTTCAGCATTTCATACCATAGAACCGAAGCCTATTATCTCCACCAAGATTGTTTAACTCAGAACAGGTTAATTGCTAAGCTCAGACCCCAGGAAACCTTCAGTGCTTTGTGACACCCCTGGTTGGAAGATCAGGTAGATGTGGGCTGCACTCTTCAGTCTATGTTTCCCTGCCCTTGCTTCCAAACTTTGTGCTGGAGTTTCCACCTCTGTAGACTTGATCTGCACCAACTTGCCTACTTCTGCAGATCCCCCATGTTCTTATTCATACTTCTTATTTGCATGATTAACACAACACAAAGGAGTAGCCAGAATACAAGCCCATGTTTTGCTAAGCCAGAGAAAATAGAAAAAGCTATGACTCAAAAGCTATACTGAGGTCTCTGCTCCTTATAAATCAATCCTACTCAGGCTCTTCCTTCTCCAGGTCCTGCCCCTCTCAAAGAACTTTCTTACCCTCTGGTTATCTCAGCTCTCTGGCTATTTCTTCACCTAGCAGGCCTCAATAAATATTTTTTCCATTTTCACTGCCATCTTGCTCCAGAAATTACCAGGCCCATCAACGTGTTTTCCACTAACCTCACGCTCTAAGACATCTGTGGCTCTTTTGGTTCAACACCACCTGTGGTGTCGACAAATACTAAACAAAAAGCCTGCAGAAGCAGCCAGACAAGTATAGACCTGCTAGATGCAGTAGCTGCAAACTGGCTACACACAGCAACACAGCTGTCAGGATGTGAACCAGGAGAACTGCCTCTAGGCCAGAGGCAGCTCTTCTTTCTCTACATGATTCTCTTCTTTCTCTACATGATTAAGGACAAGACTGAGATAGCTATCACCAGCAAAAATTCAGAGCAAGTTTGTGACCTCCTCCATGGGTTGCCAGAGCACTCGCTCCATTCAACTGTAGGCTAATCCTACTTCATTTACTTTATTCACAATTACCACCATCATGTTTGCCAACACCATCAGTGTTTTCTGTCTTCTGTATTCCAGAGTGGGTTCAAATTCAACATTCCCCATTCCCACAAATCTCTTCAGCCAATTCTCTTCCTAAAGCTTTCAGCTTTAAAAGCTTCAATTAGTGGCTGTTCAATACCTTCCCACTGATGAAGTATTTTGTCTTCCACCCATAAGAAAAGCAAGATGCAAAAACATCCTGCTCCCTCTCCAAAAGCATCATGTCTAGATCCCACCAGACATGTACTTGCTTGCATTTCTGACATAGATCAACAAGGTTGTCCTCTCTCTCTCTAATATTACTGTCAATAGCTCTAATTACATGCTGTTTGCTGTGCTCTCAGGAGCTGTAAATAAAGAATTAGTCACAGTATCTCATCTGTACTGTCCCCCAAAGCAGTAGGCCCCATGCAGTGCAGACAGGTTGGGGATATATTTTGGGCAGAGCTACCTAATGAGCAGCTTCTAACATAAAAAGGCAGATAGATGCTAGAGGCTTGGGCATCTCTAAGGGCACAGCTCAGCACAGTATTTAGCTTATCATGGGCCATTTCCCCTCCCATTGCTCTCTACATCCAGCTACAAAATTGCAGCAAACAGAGCCAAGATCTGCTATGAACTGTATTTTTACCTATAGTGATTTTTAGGAAGGAGATTCCAGTTTTTCAATGAAGCCAGTCTGAATTGTTTCTGCTTAGCTAAAGCTTTTAATTAAGTCACCTCCATCTCCTATAGGAACAAAACAGGAGAAGAATTAATAAGTTTCTACAGGAATTATCCCAGAAATGGTACAAAGACACATTCTAGCTACAAGACCCTTTGGGATGATCCAAAGTGCACCCAGGCAGACAGGAAGCACGTACTCAGTGCTGAGAATTTTCCCATAGATGTTATTAAAGGACAGGAATTGCTGCTTGGAAGTAGAGGCACACTACCTTTTTAATTCAGCCTCAGGAAGACCTGCACTGAATCGATGCTGCATCTCTGCTAAGTGCAGAATGGGAGCTTCCAATCAGCCAATAATGAGGTTTTTCAGAACAATTAAATTGGAAAATACATTTCTAGGTATCACCAAGTCACTGACAACACTAGCAAGACAGTCAGTGAACAAACAGCTAAAGGTCTGCAGTTCAGAGAAGGCAATACAGAGAGTGGTGCACTCCATCAGGCAGCACACAAACAGCCCAAGCACTGCACAATACAGAGAATCACCACCCGATTAGTGGAAATTAGCAACTCTACAAGGCAGTGCTGCAGGTTTGTATCCTCTTTTTCTAAGCCATGGAACATTCCAGACATGGCAGAGCAGGGAAAGCCTCCAACCTGCTTCCTCACTAGAAATTTGGTGCTGCTCTCACTGGGCAGAGCACCTTTGCTGGACAGAGTGATCCTGCATAGAGCCAGGCCAGGAAAATAGTTACTCTTCCCATTTCACAGGTGGGACATGCCCAAAGCCACACTGTGAGTGCATGACCATCTCAAGTCACTGCTTACCCCACAGAATGGGCATCTTCCACATATCCCTTCACTCGTGCACAAATGGTTGCACTCAGCAGGAGGATTCCTTAGAGCCAAAGAGCAAACACCCTGTTTGTGCAGATCTGCTGCAGCACCATGTTCAGAACAGGCCCAAGGTCTTCAAAAACACACGTTTTAAAATTGAAAAACCTTGTATTGCTCTTGCATTTAGAAGAAGCAGCAGCAATGGAGAGGGGTTTGTTGAGCTTTGTCAAAGACTGGTAGTAGTTTTTTCTGCCCTTGAAAGGAAAGCTCCATCACCATAGCTTAAAACTGGAGGTGAATGAGTTCATGTAGACATACAAGACAGCAGGCTCCTCACTGTAACACAGACTTTGTAACCCACTAACCTGACTTACAATGGTAGAATAATATTATCTAGCTCTTAGATCTACTGATAAAAAGGCTGTCTAAGAAAACTTTCTAAATGCTGATTGTGCCAGTGTTTGTAACTGCTGGGAGAATAGGAAAAAAGCAGTGAGAGAGATTTCAGAAGATAGCTTTGGAGTACCAGGTTTTGATCAGTACCATCCTACAACAGGAAACCCGATTCAAAGGCTGCTAAAATTCAACTGAGCCATTATGCAGACTTCAAGGGGCTTTAGGACAGAACACCAGGGATTATCGTAACTTCCACTACAATTTCTTTTCCAACAATAAAACCACATGACAGCAATGTGCTTTATTTGCCTCATGCACCCTTATATAGAGAGAGATCTTAAAATGATCTGTTGTTGGCTGTTCCCAATGGCACACCTGCAGCTCTCCTCTAGATGTCATATGTCCAACTGTAAGTGATCCTAAGGGTCCTGCGGCAGACTTTAAAAGATCAATGTACAAAATGTCTTTTCTAAGGATCAAGGCTCCTCAGCATTTTGCACAGTACATTCTTCAAGCCTTTAAAACAATGCCATCTGCCACAATGTTGTATTTCTTGAACTGACATCAAGACAGACAAGAGAGTTGAAAGCACCATTAGTTCAACTCAGATGCCACAACTCAATATCTGTGCTGTAACAGATCTCAGCAAATAACTCAGATGAATCATGATGCCCATTAAGTGTTTTGGGTTTTGTTTGTTTGGGTTTTTTTTAAAGGCAGACTTGCTACAATATCAATCATTTGTGTAAAATACATTCCTACCAGAGAAGAATAAGTATTCTCTTCAGATGCTGCAGGCCTTCCATTTACATTTTCCTTTTAATTGCATTTGCAAACCAATAAAAAAGCAGCTAATTTTCAGGATGCCATAAGCAAGTAGGCTGTGAGCAGCAAAACAATTTTAGAGGGGAGGAACTTCAGCACCTACTGCTGAAGTTACTGCTTTTTTGCAAGGGAAGCCTGAACCAAAAATGCCATTAAATTAGTGAGTGCACTTGCCTACAAAGCTTACAGAGGAGACCAAGCCATTTCCAGTCAGCATGAATACAGCTACCAGCAATTTTGGTGGAAAGCCTCATGTAAAAGACCCTGCACAGAAAGGGTGGCCATTTACCAGGATACATATCCTTGCAGATTAAAGCCCCCAAATCCATATGTTATGTAGCTCATTGGTTTAGCTAAACCACACTCTACAAAGGTTTAATTTTTATGTCAATAGAACATCTACAGTGTCCAACATGGGAGAATCTGACATACACAAAAAAAAGCATGCAGGAAAGCAAGCAGGAATCTCTAACCAGTCAGTCAGACCATGCACTTGGAAGCACGGAGGCACAGGCTCCACTGCCTGCTCAAAGAAGTTGCTTTATACATCTTTAATAGCTTATAAATAAACCAGCATATGAACAGGGACTGAAATTGAGGTCTTTTGCCTCGGAGGTCTGCCTGAAGCACTAGCACTTTTCATCTCCAGCTGGCTGCATGCAGGCTCATGCACTTGGCCCCACAGGGGTGTGGGTTGTACGCAGCCCTCCTGAACACAAGGGTAAGGCATTGATGTCCCAGGCAAGAGGGCATTCCTTTTCCTCAACCCAAATCAGCTGTTTTATCAACTATTTGGATTTTCCAACCTCTGTGCAGCTTCCAGTGAGCAAATTCAGAACCTCTAGACTTACCACTGTTGTGCTGACCCAGGAGGAGATGCAAGTGATCTCCAAAGGAAGAGGTGTTTGAGGAACACAAGGGTGGGACTATAGTTCTATTCCAAATGGCTTTGCTCCTCATCACTATTTTATTAAGATCTCACTTGTCTGGCTTTGAGGACAGGACAAAGAATTAAGTGCTTTTACTAGCCCAATGCCAAGAATAAATTGATGTGTATTAATAATATACATCATTCTTACTGAAGCTAAGGCCATTTTCTGATGCATAAAATAGTAAGATAAAAAGGACTGATTTCTAAATCAATACAAAATTCACTCCCTAGTACTACTGCATAAACTGTGACTGTGTCTTAAATATTAGATGAAAGTGGCTGGAAAACTCTGCCTGATGGAGAAAATTCTCCTCTTCTGCAATCTCAGAAGTAAGCCTCAGGTTTTCATGTGGTTTCGGACCTCCCCAGAGCAGACAAATAGAAGAATCACTGAACACGGTGAAAGACCATTCAGAGCACCAAGTGTTACCTGCTGTCTTGGTTTGATAAGACAGTTTGGGAAAGACCCAGTTAGGGAACATCCCCCTTCCCCAAAAAGGAAAGAAAAATGAATAATTCACTCTGCACGCCAGGGGTGAGTTGTAAAGAGTAACTTTTAACAGAGAAAAATACAACAATGAAAATACAGAATGGGATAAACCCTCCCAGTACCCACTCACACCACCAGCTGCCCCCCTGCCACTTGGGGTGAAACCCGCTCGGATACAGTCCAGTTAGGGTGAGAGCGCAAATTAGCTGGTCTTGGATGGTGGATGAAGGAACCAGGGTGGTGGATGGTAATGGAAGGATGGATGAATGAAGAAGAGACAAAGGGACGATTCAGCTACTCCAACCACGCCACGGTAAATATGGTAGACCCATGCGGACACGCCTTCTTCATGGAAGTGAAGAGTCCCTAGGCCTCCCTGCGCCGGAAGTCCGTCCCAAGCGGTTCCTTTATCCACTGTTCTTCCTCGCTGAGACCACCTCGGTACTACGTCGCCATTTTTTCTGCCACTGCTGTCAATCTCTCTTGCAGCTTGGGATGTACTGCCGCTTTAACGGCTGTGGCCGGAGCTGCTCCTCTCGCTGCTTCCAGCGCTGATCCCCTGCCTCCGTCGCCAGGGCTGCCACTGCTGGCACTCGCTGCAGCAGGCATGGCTATGCAGGGAGTATGGCCCCGTGCCCACACCATCGCCAGGGCAGGGGTGCAGACCGGGGTGTGGGGCTGCTGTGCCAACCCGTCACAGCCTCTGTGGCTCCTGCCCACTCGGCTCAGCCGGTGGAGAGGGCTACCCCCCGCCCAGAGTTCACAAACACACACGCTAAATGTCTGAGGGGTGAAGGAGGGGAATGATGCATACGTCCTGTCATTTTACATACTGCATAACACCTGGTCATACCTGAACAGCACACACCGTACAGACACAGAAGTGTTACTTTCTTCAACTCAAAGTTTGATTGCCTGGTTCCAAACAACTCATAGCACTCCTCTAGCCCCTATCCTCTTTACTCACCAGGACAAGCTCACTAAAGACAGTATCATACTTCCTCACTATTTCTACAGCATTGGCTTAAATTCAGGAAGACTGGCTTGTCCATCACTGCAGGCACGTGAACAGTTGGAACCAGCAGATACTCAGGTGAAGTAGGAGCAAGGGAAGGGGGGAAGGGGAGGGAGGAATTTTTAACCTTCAGACCTGGCACTAGAGCATCAGTCTTGCACTGCAGTTTCTCACAATCAGCTCTGACCACTGACGATCCAGCTCTTGTTTAACCAGAAGAGAAACACTTTGGAGAAAACTCACTTTAAACCATGAAATAACATGCACTTCTGACAGGTTTACCAAGTAGCTGCTCGTCTTGCTCAAGCCACAACACTAAAAAAAACAAAACCAAAAATCAAGCCCAGAGACACCACATAGCAGTTCCTCTGAGATTCCTCTTGACTTATCTCCGGCTATAAAGTTTTTGTTATCTTTTCTTAATTATTTTGGGGGGGGGGGGGGTTAACCTTTTCTGGTTGCATCTGTGAATACAAGCACCATGCCATGGACAGAGTAGCATTAATGAAGTACACCACATAGGACTACGCAACCAGAATGGTGGCAGGAGAGTACCCAGGGGTGTCTGAGAGCATGAAACCTTCTGGGATGGGGCCAATGCACACATAGGCCAGACCCTTGGACTCCATCTGGAACCACTTCTGACCCACATTCTTTCTTATACTGGGGTTTAGCTAAAACCATGTTAATCAGCCCACCCCAAAATAAACACACACACGGGAACACAACTAAGCAGTCAGAATGATAATGATCTAGTCTTTTGAGCTGAACAGCTGTGAACTAGAGACCCTCACAGGCATGAGTATAAGATGCACTATGTTAAGAAAGGCACCTGTGTGTGGTTTTGGTCCTAAATCATCTTTCAGCTGCAATTCATCTTCATGCTTTTCTGACAAGCAATTGTTCTGTCTAGCTGTTTTCATTTTGAAGAAAATATAGGTAACCCTCAGCTACTGTATTCTGCACAGACCACTGTAATGAATAGATTTCCATCAGTGAAGGACTGGGCCCTGAGAGGACTTTGTAAGAGCAGGAGTGATTTACTCTGCATGAGTTCTTACAGCAACCTCTGCTGAGTGCATACCTGAACATGGGTGTGCACCACCACCACTAAACACCTTATTTTGGTTACACCAATCAGGAGGATCCAAGTAGTTCCAGCTCTAAGCATGAACCCCACACAAACCCTTCTAAAATGATAAAGGTTAAGGTGACAGTACTGCAGGTATTCATCACCTACTGCAATGAACTGGGAGCTCAGTTCAGACTCCCCTTTGCCCAACGTTGTGAAAAGGGAAACCATGCAGATGTACTTTGGCTTGAAACAACAATACTACCCACAAACATAAGCATCCAGCAATGTACAGACATCATTGCTCTGTTGGAGTCTGCTGACTTCTGCAGAGAGAGTCTCATAGACTGCCTAAGCCATCTAGAGGGATAAACTCCAATTTCTTGACAGCGCTCTGCACTAAGCAAAAATCAATTTTCTTATCATTAAGATAACAATCTCTACTGGTCTCCCAAAATCTGAGTAAACTTGAACACAAAGGAAAAAAAGAAGTCCTTCTTAAATTAATACAAATATTTGAAACACAGTAATTTATGTTAAGGGTGTGTCTCATTCTCCATTGTCTGTGAATAGATCTTATTTAGTTAGGTTAAGCTAGAGTGCCAACTTTTTAACTTTTTTTAAGGTGAGATGAGTACTATCCCTAAAAGCATAATATTCTGGGTTATAAACATATGTAGGATCTCACAGTTACAGGCTCCCTAAAAACAGCAAACATTTCCTCTTCTAATGTGAAACCATTGCTCCTAGCCATATCCTCAGCTGGCAGCAGAGCAGATTCTTAAAATAGATACGGATGTAGGACACATTCTATTTCCTAAGGCAAACTATGGGCAAAATAACATAACCATTATAAAAAAACCCCGAACACAAAGCCAAAATCACACATACGTAGTAAACTCACAGGAAAGAAACCCATTAGATGAGACAGTGAAAATTTGGTGCAAGTACTGCCCAGCTTCAGTATCAATCAATATAGCAACACCAGTATAGAATCATAGAACAGTTACAGCTGGAAGAGACCTTGGAGATCAAGTCTAGCCTTTGTCTTAGCCCTATCAACTTACTAAATGATGCCTCCCAATGCAACATCCACCTGTCTCTTGAACACCTGCAGGGATGAGGACTCAACCACCTCCCTGGGCAGCCTGTTCCAATGGCTGACAACCCTGAAAAGGAAAGAAATTCCTCCTAATGTCTAGCCTGACCCTCCCCTGGCGCAATTTCCATCCATTTCCCCTTGTCCTATCACTCTCTACCAGGGAGAACAAACCAGTCCCTACCTCTCTACAACCTCCCTTCAGGTAGTTATAGAGAGCCATGAGGTCTCCATTCAACCTTCTCTTTTCCAAGATAAACAGGCCCAGATGCTCCTCATAAGGCTTATGTTCTAACCCCTTCAACAGCTTGGTAGCCTCTGTACCCTCTCCAGCACTTCCATGTCCCTCTTGTAGTAAGGGGCCCAAAACTGGATGCAGTACTCAAGGTGAGACCTCCCCAAAGCTGAGTAAAGGGGGAAGATCATCTCCCTGCTCCTGCTGATAACACTGTTCCTGATCCAGGCCAGGATGCCATTGGCCTTCTTGGCCACCTGGGCACACTGCTGGCTCATGTTCAGCTGCCAATCAGCACCCCTAGGTCCCTCTGTGCCTGGCAGCTCTCCAGCCACTCCTCCCCAAGCCTATAGCACTGCTGGGGGTTATTATTACCAAGGTGCAGCACCTGGCATTTGGCCTTATTGTACTTCATGGAATTGGCCTTGGCCCAGTGATCCAGCCTATCCAGATCCCTCTGGAAAGCCTCCCTTCCCTCAAGCAGATCAACATTGCCACCCAGCTTGGTGTCATCTGCAAACTTACTAAGGGTGCACTCAATCCCCTGGTCCTATAAAGGACCCATTTATAAAGGACCCATGTATAAAGGACACATTTACAGTCTTCCTAATGTACAGATGTGAGACCACACTATGCAACCCCAGAAAAGATCCTTTCCTCCACATAAATCTTTAGCTCTGGGCTCTTTGCAAGCTCAGAGGCAGCTGAGGGAGGCACTCTCATTTGGGCGCTAATTAGATAAAGCTAAGTTAATTAGCAAAAGCTGGTGTTCAAGTCAAAGGGGAGCCCAGAGGGCTGCAGAAGAGGAATTGGTATGTGTGCAGATAGATGAGCATTGCTGCCCACTGAACAGTTATGTCCTTTCTGTGACATATCATCTACATTAGCCAACTGGACTGGTTGTTTCTGATGTAAGTTCAGAGATGGTAGTGGGAAGGACATGGGATCGAGGAATTCCTTGTGGCTATGGCTTCTGCAGCAGCAGCTCACACAGTTGCATAGACAGGCACCAGCCCAGGCACCTGGTGGAGCCACTGACTCTCCCCACCCAGCTTTAGAGATGCTGGCAGCTCTGCAAAGCCAAGCAGGAAGCAAAGCTGGAGATGTCCCTGGTGCTGCAGAGGGAGGACCAGGGAGACATGTCCCAGCAAAGGCACCTCTGCTTGCAGTGTTGTGAACCCGAACTGCAGCCTCTCTGTTTGCTGCTTATAAAACTGCACAGGAAAAACCTTGAAGCTAAAGTCTTCTGCCAATCCACAGTCTCCCTGCATTGAAACAAGGCACCTAAGGCTTGTAGAGTGTTTTTGTATTCAAGATCTTTTGATGAGCTTCCTTTATCATGTTCTTCTGTGCAAAAGGTGCAAACAATGCATTTTTCTAGGGTGGGTTCAATATTGCACTCACCTCACAGCGCACAGAGAGCCATCAAGCAAATAGCTATGCCAACTGTATCATGGATGCTGCACAGTCATATCAAACTGTGTGCTTCAAAGTCAGATGTCTAGGGCAATAATCAGAATAGAATCAGAGATTCATGGAATATTTTGGGTTTAAAAGGACCATTACAGTTTAACTAGTCCAACAACTCTGCCATG
Source organism: Bucco capensis (assembly GCA_013396975.1). Classification (NCBI taxonomy): domain Eukaryota; kingdom Metazoa; phylum Chordata; class Aves; order Piciformes; family Bucconidae; genus Bucco; species Bucco capensis. The sequence continues at coordinate 365,815 of VWZO01001548.1, read as the reverse complement.
GGCAGAGACATCTTCAGCTAGATCAGGTTGTTCAGAGCCCTGTCCAACCTGACTTGAATGTTTTCAGGGATGGGGCATCTACCACCTCTCTGAGCAACCTGGGCCAGCATTTCACCACCCTCACCGTAGAAAATTTCTTCCTTCTATCTAGCCTAAATCTCCCCTCTCTTAATTTAAAACCATCACTCTCTGTCCTGTCAAAACTGGATAGATTGTCCCCATCTTTCTTACAGGCCACAATAAGGTCTCCTTGGAGCCTTCTCTTCAAGCACAGCATGTTTCATTCCACTGAAATAAATAATATGCATGACGCACCATGTCCTGTGAGGTGCACCTCAATACCAAACCAAATCAAAAACACTGCCAGAAATGCCTAGCAAACCCACAGGTTGCAAAACAGTTGTACAAGTCCTTCTGCAAACATTATCTTGAGATCATTTTATTCAAGTATTACGCTGCCAGTGTGCCTTAATGCCAGAATGTTAATATCTAGGAAGCCAATCTGACTAAACACCATGCTGCTCTAATGAGCACTTTTTCTGTATTCACCAGCAGTAAGGCTCTGTTGTCAAAATGTAGTTCTCCATAATTAGCACCCACTCATCACAGTGCTGTGAATTTGTGTCTGGAGGCAAAAATAAGAAGGGAAGCCCGCAAAGCTGAAAGTGCTCCTTCAGTTGTAGCTGTTTGAGGGCTAAAGATGCTCTACAGCCGTTTTTAGCATAGAGAAATGAGAGGGATGGAGAAAGAAGTGATATCTTCCAAAGGACAAGGAACATCTCCACAAAGTATACACTGTGGGGTAAAGCGGACTGAAGATATTTTGGTTGGTATTATGGGAAAGTGATGAAAGCGAGATAATCAGGAAAGAGAAAAATAAGAAAGAGGAAAACAAGATAGTGGAAAACAAAAAAAGGGAAAAACATGTTTTTCTGCTTAGAGATTATAACTATATATGGCTCTGTATTTACTAAGGCTGATCCTGCACCTGGTGAGAAAGTTTTCAGTAAAAGCCCGTGTCTGGGTGTAAAGATAAAAAAGCTATATAACAAAGTGATTCTTCTGGCTATGCCAGTTTTGGAGTCCGTCTTTTTCATACGCTACAACTGGCGTCCAAACAGGGACTAAGAATTTGAGGTTCATGAAGCCTGAAACCAGTAGCGTCGACCGGCCGAACCAGCGAACCATGGGACTTTGATATTGTGCACCCATTGCCTAAAACAAAGGTGAGCAGCCGGGTACCACAGGGGTTCCTTCCCTTCCTCAGGATGGTGGGGGACCCATCCTGCGCAGTCAGATCTTTAAGTGCCTCCCCAAGCTTACCTTGCCTACAGAGCAAGCTCCTCGATGCCGACTCTCAACAAGGAAGGTTTAGACCTTGGGCACTGAATGAAGCAGATCTCTCATCCTCCTCAGCCCTGAGCAACTTTAGCCACACTGAGGCTTACCAAAATGCTTTGTCTCAGACAAGCAGTGGAGGTAAAGCAGTTTGAGAAAGAGAAGTACCTGAATCACTTTGGCTGGGTGTAAGAGGATCTGCATAACCTGTTTGCGCTAGCACTGGTGTTCTTGCTAAAGCCATGTCAGCTTCTTATATCCTCCCTACCCATGGTCACTGAATAAAGATATAGAAAATGAAAGCCAAAAATGATGTCAAGGATTATTCCAGTTTTGAAAAGAAAAAATGTTGAGACTTTAGAACAGCAGCTACAGTAAAATAGCACACATTTGTGGACCAGTAAGCAAATATTCAACAGTTTAGATCAAATCACTAAGTAACTGTTAAAAAGCTCAGACTCAGGGGATTATTATGTAACCAAATGTAGTAATCCTCAATACACTTAAGAAAGGGAAAAAAAAAATAAAAAAGGATCTAAGATGCTTTTTTTAGTTTCCAGATATTAGCTTTGAAACTGTTAGGGGGAAACAGTGAGTTTTGTAGTCAGTCATTCTGGACATTAGAAAGCTGCTCCTCCTGCTAAGTGCAGAAGTCAGCAAAGCACTGCATTGCTTGGACCAGCCTAGAGTCCTGTCCTTATTATTTGTCAGCCCCAGGTCCTTCCTGTGGGTCTTGGAGTCTGCCCTCCAAATGCAGCATGAAGAAAAGAAATGGGCCAAATTTCTTCTGCATGGGCCAACTCAAAGAAAAATTAGGGTGTTGGATGGAGCCCTGACTTTGGCAATTCAAATGCACTGACAAAAGGTTTCATATATTTAGACATGAAGATGTCAGTCTCTGCTTGTTGCTACAGTACAATGTGCTATAAAGGGGGTATGTATGAAAGGGCCATTCACAGCAGGTTAACTCACTCTGCTTTGGCTCAGCAAGTAATAAGAAGACTTAGTGAAGGAGATCAGTATATCTGCTAAAGCATTTGGTTGTCAGCAGCTCCATCCACCAGTGATGCACTGAAAACATCAGCTCCCCATTCTTGGTAGTTTTGGCATTTGCCCTGTTAAAAATCTTAATCCAAAGTCACACTGCATCAATAGCATCCCATCTGCAAAAAAAAATGCCCAGTGACAAATCAGATGTGAGTTCTTCACCCAGCTACAGCCAAACATTTTGGTAAATTGTAAGCTTATGGAAACCATGCATACCAGCTGACAGCAGGACATGCTAAATCCCATCCCCATTCAGCACCTGATCTTCAACATGCATGAGACCAGCTGAGTCACTGCCACTATTCCTTCCCTTCCTCGGGATGGTGGGGGAAGGATAGTGATACAGAGTACCTAGGGTTCCGCTGCAAGTCCTTGCCAGGAAACTACGTCCCAACCCACCCACAGCCTCCCACACTCTAATAGAACCTGATGCTGCTGTTAACTGCAAGCTGCAGATCTGGTGGCAGTGGGGCAGTCACAAGGGAAGCCTGAACTAGACCAACAGAAGTCCTCTTGCCAATTTATGAGTTATGGAGAAGTGTTACAAGAGATAGGACAAGAGGAAACATCCTCAAGTTGCACAAGGAGAGGTTTAAGTTGGGTATTGGGAAAAATTCATTCACAGAAAGGATTGTTAAGTATTGGAACACGCTGCCCAGGGAAGGGTTGGAGTCACCATTCCTGGAGGGATTTAAAAGATATGTACAAGTGGTGCTGAGGGAAACAGTGTTTTATGGGCTAGGGAAGGACCATCACGTGAAAACATGTTCAGGACCAAAGTCTTTTACTGAGTGTGATAAATAAGCAGGCCCTCGTGCTCCTCCTCATCCTCTTCCTCCTCGTCCTCTTGCTCCTGCTCTGTGTCACTGCTGCAGTTCTCATCACTGATGCAGACATTCTCACACCTCCTTGCTCACAATGCTTTGTTGCTTCATTCTCTTTCTTCGCATCCTCCTGAATCTCCTCTTCCTCCTGTGCTCTTCCTTTTCCTGCCCTTTGCCACTGCTGGAGCTCTTCTTTTGCCACTTTACTCTGCTCTGGTGAGACCTCATCTGGAATACTGTGTCCAGTTTTGGAGCCCTCAATACAGAAAGGACATGGATCTGATGGAGCAGGTCCAGAGGAGGGCCACAAAAATGATCAGGGGGCTGGAACACCTCTCCTATGAGGACAGGCTGAAGGAGCTTGGGATTGTTCAGCCTGGAGAAGAGAAGACTTCGGGGAGACCTAATAGTGACTTTCCAGTACTTAAAGGGAACTTACAAGAAGGCTGCAGAGGGCCTGTTTGCAAAGGCCTGCAGTGAAAGGACAAGGGGCAATGGTTTTAAACTGGAGAGGAAGAGATTTAAATTGGTCATTAGGAAGAAGTTCCTCACCACAAGGGTGGTGGAACACTGGACCAGGTTGCCCAGGGAGGTGGTTGAGGCCCCATCCCTGGAGGCATTCAAGGTGAGGCTTGACAGGGCTCTGGGCAACCTGATCTAGTTGGGGATGTCCCTGCCCAGTGCAGGGGGGTTGGACTAGATGACCTCCAGAGGTCCCTTCCAACCCTAACCATTCTATGATTCTATGATTCTTCTGCCCAGTCTTCTACCTGCGTATCCTGAGCCACCAGCAGATCAGGAGGAGGGCTACAGCAATGGCCCAGGACTGCCATTGCTGTAACACAGCAAAGAAATTATATTCTTGGGATGCCAAGGCCATCATCTCCTTGGACTTCTGATAACTGTCCAGTTCCATGTACGTCACCAGCGCATCCATCCTCCGTCTAAGGAAATCTGCATGCTCCTGCATGTGCTTGTGTGTGGCCTCACCCGGCTCATAACCCACCAGAGGCACTTTCATGATGGTTGAAATTACAATACATGCAAATAATTTAGTGACAGCCTCAATAGAGATGGCCTGCAAGAAGATTGAGAGAAGCGGTTCAGTGGGGCAGAAGGAACTGGCGATGGGGGGGAGGGATGAGCAGCCACAGGGAGCTGGGGGCTGGTAGGAGAGCAGGCCACGCAGCTGGGAGGCAGCAAGGCTTGTGTCCTGGCCCAGTGACAGCAGCACCGTGCCCTGCCCAAAGTACTCTTGTGAGTGGCTTGGCCCTCAATGCAGGGTGAGAACCCAGCCCCCAGGCACCTGTATTTCTGCCCTGGTCTTCATCCAGCCTAGCCTCCCCCAACATCCACACTCACCACTGGCCCAAGCCAATCTGGGGTTGCTGCCACCTCTATAACCACATTCCTCTCCACATTGTGATGCATCACAATGACCCCTTCTGTGATGTCCTAGGTGCCAGAGCAGGAGAAAATTTCCACAGGTCACATCACACAATTTGATGTTCGGTAAGGGTTTGGGAGGGCCTTCTGTCTACCTTGGAAAGGGAGCCCCTGATAGCCCTGTCCTGCTCAGTGGATCAGTACTTTGGGGCAGCTGGGTCTTTGGCTGCCTGGAGCAGCTGAGGGTTGCTGAGCCAGGCTGGGGCAAAAGGTTGGGGCTGACCAGTAGGCCTGCCTGTGATGTGCTCTGGTACCTAGGATATCATAGGAAGGGTCATCGTGATGGCATCAGCCATACAAAGCAAATGTTTTTTTTTCTTTTTCCCTTTTTTTTTTCCCCCTCAGTTCACATCAGCAGCTGTGGTGAATGGAGAAGGTCACGTGCTCATTTGCCTGCACCTCCGCCTCAACTCTGCTGTATCCCAAGCGCCCAAGGTCATGCACAGCAATCCAGGTCCAGGCAAAATTCCCTATTTAGCCAGGCCTGTCTCCTTCCCCACCAACTTGTTTTTTGGCACACCAGGGACAGCCTGCTCCTGTGCCTTTAAGACTTCTCTCTTGAAGAGTGTCCAGCCTTTCTGGACTCCTATACCCTTCAGTGCGGCCTCCCAAGGGAGCCCAGTTTGTCAATCAGTCTCCTGAACAGGTCAAAAGTTGCCCTCTGGAAGTCTAAGTTGGCAGTTTTACTAACCCCTCTCCTTCTTTCTCCAAGGATGGAAAACTCAATCATCTCATGAGCACTGTGCCCTAGACAGCCTCCAACCTTTACTTCCCCTACAGTTTCTTCCCTGTTCACTAGAAGCAGGTCCAGGTGGGCATCTTCCCTGGTCAGCTCACTTACCAGCTGTGTGAGGAAATTATCCTCTACACATTCCAGGAACCTCTTGGATTGTTCCCTCTCTGCTGTGTTGCCTTCCCAGCAGATGCCTGGGAGGTTAAAGTCTCCCACAAGAACAACAACAAGTGACAGCGAGATTTCTCCCAGCTGCCTATAGAAAGCCTCATCCACCTCATTGCTTTGCTTGGGAGGTCTAGAGCAGACTCCCACAGCGATATTGGCTTTATTGGCCCTTAACCTAATCCAAACACTCTCAACCCTGTCATGCTTCCCTTGGGCTTATTCCTAACAGGCCCAGTTATCTCCCCTTCCCTCTTTAGCTAATTTAAAGCCCTGTCAGTGAGCCCTGCTAACTCCTTCCCCAAAATCCTTTACCCTCTCTGGGACAGGTGCATCCAACCTTCCACCAGCAAGCCAAGTGTCTTGTAGGGCAGCCCATGATCAAAAAACCCAAAGCCCTACTGATAACCTCAGCTCCAGAGCCATGAGTTGAACTGTTGTCTCTTCCTCTTAATTTCCTCATTCACGATTGCCACTGAAGGGATAGAGGAGAACACAACTTGTGTTCCTGATCCCTTAAGCAGCTGTCCCAAGGCTCTACAATCTCATTTAATTGATTGTGGGCAGCAACTACCCACTTCATCACTACCCACTTGAAATATTTATAGGGGGTAATAATCAGAGGGGTTTACTGGGGCAGGAAGTTTGTCCAACACATCCCTAACCTGTGCCCTAGGGAGGCAGCAGACTTCCCTGTGAAGTGAGTCAGGATGGCATATTGGCCCCCCTGCCCCTTTCAGTAGAGAGTCACCCACAACTATGATCCGCTTGCTTTTCCTTTTGGAGCCAGTTGTGTTGCCGGGTCTATGGAGACTTGGTCTTTCTGCCATTTCTGGCCTGGCTGAATCATCCTCCTCTCCAACAGCCAGTTCCTCCTGCAGGACCCCATTCTGCAAGGGTAGCTGGGAAGATGTAAGAGGCCAAGAGGGGATTCACCGGCTTCCCCAAGCAGGGACTTGTTTCCATTCCCCCGNTAAAGCCCTGTCAGTGAGCCCTGCTAACTCCTTCCCCAAAATCCTTTACCCTCTCTGGGACAGGTGCATCCGACCTTCCACCAGCAAGCCAAGTGTCTTGTAGGGCAGCCCATGATCAAAAAACCCAAAGCCCTACTGATAACCTCAGCTCCAGAGCCATGAGTTGAACTGTTGTCTCTTCCTCTTAATTTCCTCATTCACGATTGCCACTGAAGGGATAGAGGAGAACACAACTTGTGTTCCTGATCCCTTAAGCAGCTGTCCCAAGGCTCTACAATCTCATTTAATTGATTGTGGGCAGCAACTACCCACTTCATCACTACCCACTTGAAATATTAATAGGGGGTAATAATCAGAGGGGTTTACTGGGGCAGGAAGTTTGTCCAACACATCCCTAACCTGTGCCCTAGGGAGGCAGCAGACTTCCCTGTGAAGTGAGTCAGGATGGCATATTGGCCCCCCTGCCCCTTTCAGTAGAGAGTCACCCACAACTATGATCCGCTTGCTTTTCCTTTTGGAGCCAGTTGTGTTGCCGGGTCTATGGAGACTTGGTCTTTCTGCCATTTCTGGCCTGGCTGAATCATCCTCCTCTCCAACAGCCAGTTCCTCCTGCAGGACCCCATTCTGCAAGGGTAGCTGGGAAGATGTAAGAGGCCAAGAGGGGATTCACCGGCTTCCCCAAGCAGGGACTTGTTTCCATTCCCCCGCCTTCTCTGAGGTTCCCTCCTACTGCCTGGTGATAAGACGGGAGTGGATCCTCTGATTTATGTGGGGCCTTAACCTGTTTCCTTTCTCTAAAGGAGTGGGTCCACCAGTCCATCTCATCTCTCTCTCTCTCTCTCACACTCCCTGATACTCCTTAAGCTCTCCACTTCATATGTCAGCTCAGCCACCTGGCTGAGCAGATCATTCGCTGTTCAAACCTGACACAGGTGTTGCCTTTGCCACACTCCATTACAAGTGCCAGACTCCTGCACCCTCTGCAGCCGGAGGCCTGGATGCCCACATATTTGTGTGAGATGTCTGTCTGGGTGCCCACAGTTTTTCTAACAATCTACAAGCAATTGACACCTTGCAACTCAAAAGTCACTTGGGATGAGTGCCCCGACCTCTCACCTCTTAGAGGGATTGAACTTACCTCGTACGCCGGCAGAGGCTCAGAGTCCTTGCCTATGAGCTGCAGCCAGCTGCAACACCCACCGCAGCACACACAAGCACTGGGTGCTTGCCCTGTGCTCTGTGGGCAACCCTCCTGGAGGCTTCTTATAACCTGATCAACCGTTGGTGCTGCTGGCCCCACCCACCAACTGACAGTCTCCAGCACAGGCAAAGGGCTTATCAACCGTTGGTGCTGCTGGCCCCACCCACCAACTGACAGTCTCCAGCACAGGCAAAGGGCTTATCAACCGTTGGTGCTGCTGGCCCCACCCACCAACTGACAGTCTCCAGCACAGGCAAAGGGCTTATCAACCGTTGGTGCTGCTGGCTCCGCCCACCAACTGACAGTCTTCAGCACAGGCAAAGGGCTTATCCTGACTTCAAAAGCCCCCCAAAGAGCTTTTTGTCAGCCCTTTTTCCTACAGATCCCTTCCCCAGTGCAGTCTTGCCTGTCCTGCAGCAGTAGTTGTGGAAAGAGGGAGAGAGGAGATGGAGAGTTCAAGTGAGGCAGGAAACGGGCTAGTGTCATGGGTAACCCTGTCACCAGTGCTCAGACATGTGTATGGGTCAGGGCCAGGAAAAGCATCCCAGCGGGGGTGAGACATGCCCCTCTGATACTGCTGGGATCAAAGAGTGCACAGGGCAAGCACAGGGAATTTTCATTCACATGGTAGGTTGTTAAAAAGCCTTTTCCCATGCACTTACTGGATACTGTATAACCCTCAAGGCTCCACACGCCTGTCACTGGAGGTGACACATATGTGGTTGCATTGATGTGGTAATAGAGGCCTATTTTTCTCTCTTTCTCCCTTTCTGCAGTTGTCTTGTGTGAAACCAGTGTCCTTCATTTTTCCTACTTAATTTTTGAGCCTCTGTCAGTGTAAGCTTTGGACATCCAGTGCACTGAGAGCAGGTGTTTTTCTGAATATGCACTGGATACAGTTCTGATAGTTCTATAATTCAGGGGTAATGGCAGAGCTGTTGTTATAACCAGTTGTTGCTACAGCCAGAGATGTCAGGCCCATGTAACTGTATTAAATCCCCTAGTTATCTTTGGACAAAGTTTCCAGGTGGGAAAGGAGGCTCAGCTCAATATATAGATGAGCTCTGCCCTCTGTGTAAGCCTTGTTCCAGTAGCCCCCCATCCCCAGGGATCCTGCCCTAATTCTGCCTTAATTACTGAAAGCTGAATGGTATGTGGTGTTAACCAGAAAGGATGGCCAGAGGGATCCAGCTGGATTGCTCTGGCCTACATGGCAAAGAGCTCCTGGGAATAAGGAACACTGGTTTCTATTCCTGGCTCTAGAAAGTGGTATAGCCTCCTGGTGATGAACAGCACAACCCATGGCAGAGATGGGCAGATGTCGTCTGCTCACTTCACTGGCTAGCTCACATATGATTTCATTCTTTATTGTTTTTCAACAAGTTACTTTGTTGGAAGGGCAACTTAAGCCAGGATTTTCTCTTTCCTTCTAGGGCATAAACCTTACACTTAAAATAATGAGTTCATCTTTGAAAGAGCTACAGTAGGAGGCTTTAAAATGACTCAGTACTGTAGTCTGAAAAGAACTCATGGATCACTTCTCAGAGCTATTTATAAGCTACCTGCCAGGGAAATTCACAGATGAACAAACCAGCAAGAAACATACTATTCAAGAGAGTGTTTCTTTGGATCTGGAGTCAAAAACCCCACATAATTACATAAGGGTTCTGGTTCAGAGGGCTCTGCTTGCTGGAGGGAAACTCTCCAACATCATTTCTCCATGTTCTGTTGGCAAAGGGCTCTTCCCTTCACCATAGAAAATCACTACCAAGCAGGATTGGAATCCAATACATTCTGACCTCGACAATTTTATGATTCTATGATCCTAACGAATTATTACAGCAGCATTATCTGCACTATAGCTGTTATGTGATACTCTGTTGCAAAAACATGGGAAAATACATATGCACATAACTAGTTTGTAGTCTGTAGTTCCTCTTTTCCATGGGTCAATAGTAATAAACAAAAGTGAAAATCCAGCACACTTCCTTGCACTCCTCATAAGACTGCACTATTAAAGGCATCATTTGGAGGGGCATGGTCTACATGTGTAACTTTGCTTGCCATCAAATAACCTCGAGAGTTTCTCCATGGGTGAAAACTTGGCTTAAACATGTTCGGTGAAGCCTGCAAGATGCTACAGTGGCACAGAAGGAAGTCTCAGAAGAACTGGAGAGGCAACACTGAGACACCCAGCTCCAAGGTTAACATGCAGACATGTGTCTTGTGTTAGGCTCAAGTACTATTGGCCCCCGGCTTTTACAGCATCAGAATTAATTCAAGGCATGTCTTCAAATCCCCCATCAGGGTGGTCCCAACAGCCTCAGCCTCAGTTCAATCCCTGCCCAGCGAGTAAAGGCAGGGGCTCTCCCACACATCTACATTTGGCACAGGGCACATGTGTGTGCTTGAATCTTACCTTGGCAGGGTGTATGGCTAGGCAGTTGTGGTGAGGTCATTTCCTGTTGATGAAATTAGCCTGGAATTGACCATTAGCATGTAACTGAGGTTTCAGTGCAGCACAGTAAAGGGGAAGTGCAAGAGACATGTTGAATTGGCAAATGGAGACCTTCTGGGGACATCACCTGAGAGAAGGGCTTTTCCACACCTCCCACTACAATGCAAGGAAGTCCTTGCAGACTTCTGCTTTCTCCTCCTTCTTCTCCTTACTTCTTCTCTTCCTTCTCCTCTTCCTCCAAATCCCTGCAGGTCAGAGGCTGTAGTGGCATGGGATCCTAGGGGACACTCCAATCTTGAACCCACTCTGGGCTGCTACAAATCATTGCTTGGACACAAAGGCCCCAGGTTTTGTCCTGATTGCCATACTTTCCTCTTTTCTTAGGTATTTCCTCTGCTTTAGGGAGGGGTTGTCGCTCTGCACTGTGGATCCCTCCTTCTTTGGGGGTTAAGCAGGTTTGCTGCACAGTTCCAGTTAACACTTGTATCTTTTTGCCCCCCACAGGTTTTATCAAGCCACAACATTGCTAAGCTGTGTGTTCCCAAACCAGCACTTAATTTGTCTGTAAGCTACTTAATATGCACAGAGCTGTGGAAATGCTCAAAATCCCTCTTTAGGCAGCCACAGAACTCTCTGGAGGGACCAGGGTGGGATAGCTGAGAGACTGAGGGGCACTCATCCACCTAACAAAAGAATTAATCCATGTTTTTAACCAGATCAGCTGCATAAATATTGCACAAGCTGCAGATGCTGAGGTCATCCCTGCGTCTCACTGGGGCAGGCAAGCCTGCTTGGCTGATCTTTCCTGATAGGTAAATAGAGGCTTTACTTCCCCACTTTGCTGCCCATGGAGGAGGCTCTTTTGACTGCAGAAAGCACTCTGTGTGTCAGACAACCCCAAATCCTTCATGTACATGTCTGCCACTACCCACTCACCACCTCTGAACAATTCAGACAATTTTCTGTCCTCTCAGACCTGGGCTCAGGTGGTAGGGGCTCAGGTTTGACCCACTGAGCCTTCGCTTCCTGTCCTCCAGAAGAGTAATTGAGGGTGTTTTCTACTAGGGAGGTGAACAAAGTGCCTGGCGTTTTCAGTTGCCTAGAAAAGCTGCTAGTTAAACATTTCAGGCATCTCTGGAAACCCCTAGTCCACACAGAGTGAGCAGTCAGGGTCTGCCACATGTACAGATGCAGAATGCAATGGAAGCAGGTGGAGAAGGAAAGCAGTGCCAGTACTGTAAAGCCCAGCCCTGCTGCACAGTCCCCTGAGCTGCAATGAAACACACTCGGACTCAATGATCTTAGAGACCTTTTCCGACAATGATGATTTGACAATTCTGTGAAACTCCTATCACAACAAAAATGGTGGTCAAAAGGCACTATGAGAGAAAAAAGACAACAAAATTATGTATAAGACTTATTTCCACTGTTCCCTTTTTTATTACAGCTGTTAAGCTCCTTGCAAGTTCCAGTCGATCTGTCAGAACTGCAGATAGAAAATATACCTTTTCAAGTCAAAAGAGTGGAAAAAAATTGTTACAATTTGTTTCACGATCAGCTGTTCTGATTTTGTGTTTGGTGAGTCTTTGTCTTGTATAACTTCTCCTACCCACAGCAAACTCTAGAATGGATGTATTTTAAAGTCAGCAGCATTATAACCCCATGGGTACAAGCCCCTTCCTATCTATATCCTGAATTGCAGAGTGAACACTGAAAGGCAGGAAATCAGTCCAAAAGATGATTTAAAAGAGTTGATGTAAAATTTTCTCCCTTTAAAAAGATATTTAAAGATTTTCCTTAAGAATGGCTTGCCATTAACCTTAATAAGAGCAGTGCACAGGGAATAAATGCTGATGGCCAACACTGTACACTCATCCACACAGGCAGGAAGTAATGCTCATATCTGGGCTTTGCAAGGCACTGGATCCATTCACACAGAAAGCAGCAGCCCTGGACCACTTCAGTTCTTCTTGCATGATTTTCATGATCAACATGAGAAAGGCTTCCTGAGGATGACCAAGGGCCAGCNTGCCCAGAGAAGCTGTGGGTGCCCCATCACTGGTAGTGTTCAGCTGGATGTGGCCTGGGCAACCTGGTCTAGTGTGTGGCATCCCTGCCCATGCAGGGGCTTGGAATTAGATGATCTTTAAGGTCCCTTCCAACCTGGCCATTCTATGATTCTATCTCAGGCTCATCAGCACTTTTGTCCTTTCAAAGGTGGACTGCAAAGCAAATGTTTCCAGTCCAGAGGACTGCAAAAATAGCAACCTTCCAGCAGGGTTTCCCTGTCGTCTTTAAGAAGTCTGGCTATTTATAAAGAGAGACACACACCAGAAGGCTGGGGGATGTTTTCTAACTCTTTGGCTCCAGAGCAGGTCAGGGCACTAAGGGCTGAACCCCAGCAGACATTCCAGGTCTGGTTGTTGCAGTGTCCTACTTGTGCATGGCAGCAACGGAGAGGCAGTCCGATGTGTAACAGGCACTCAGACGCATAATGGTTGTTATCAAGTGCTCACAGTCTAACAGCAGTGGAGATAAGCACCTAATAACATTAAAAAAAAAGAAAGAAGCTATTCCGGGCTGGACTCTGAGCTTTTATTGGGTCAAAGCCTTTTAGGTTTTTTTCCAAACATGAAAAAGCTGAAATATGATGACATGGAAATCTTTCTGGTAAGACTACCTGCCGTCCAGACAGGGTTTTTTAGCTCCCCCTTTCTCTCTCTGTGTGCTTTCAACAGCTTTAGACCAAAGAATTTCCATTTTCTGAGCAAAAAACACCTGGAGATTTGGGCTTCTGGAAGCAAACAACATGAAAAATGTTGTGAAAAATGTCAACACAAAGTTATGGTAAATGTAACATGTTTTTCGAACACCTCCAGGAGCTTTCCCCATTATGGACATGGAAAACTTCTCTTTTTCTATTTACAGGGATGTTTTTTGATTCCCATAGAGACTGACAAGGCAATGACACTGTGCGTGCTATGAGGCACTGCTGTGTACCAACCTGGAATTCTCCCTGGTTTCACGTAAGAGCAGAGACAGGGAAGAAGATCAGGAAAATCACCCTTCTCTGAGAATGCAGATCTGCCTGCTGGAGTGGGTTATGCCCTCAATCTCAGCATCCCAGAGTGACACACACTCACAGTTCAGTATTTTCTGGAAGAGGCACTTTTCCACAGTGTATTTCCAAGCACAGAAACAGCAACCAAATCCTCTTTTGAACAGATCAAAGAAAGCAGCATAAGTATTTCTGAAACATGCTTGCAGGGCTCAAAGGCTATTTATTTTCCCTAGTTTATCTTGCAGATCCATTAAACTGTTTCTTGAGCCCCAGGTGTCTGCCTGGATGGGCCAGAGAAGCCATACAAACCATGTCCACAGTTGCAGGGGAAACCACAGGATCACAGAATGTTAGGAGTTGGAAGGGACCTCTGGAGATCATGTAGTCCAGCTCCCCTGTCAGAGCAGGTTCATCAAGAGCAGGTTGCACAGGATGGAGTCCAGGCATGCTTGGAATCTCTCCAGAGATGGAGACTCCCCCACCTCTCTGGGCAGCCTATGATATTCTGACATCCTACTCAACAGAATGTGTATTCAGCTGAAGCCACTCCCAGAAGGAAAACAGCTTCATACAGGATAATCTCGGGGGTTTTTTTGTTCTTCGGTAGAAATAGCAACAAATATGAAGTACACAACAATGTCCCTGAGTTCCCAGATCCCCTGAACGGAAACTTTACATGTTTATAATGGCTGAAAATCAAGTCTGTGGATGGTGAGTACCTTTCCATTCCTGGCACACATGTTGTCCCTACCACCTGCCCAATGCACTGACTGGTCCAGATTTGTTTAGCGCATCTTCCTGTCCATTCTCAATTTGTCCCATCTGTTTACCAGGAGGAGCTCTCCTTTGCATAACCCTGCCTGTCATAGCAGATAACGATGCTCTTTGTGCTTTTTCTCAAGAGACAGATGGAAAAGAGGGAAGAGGGAGGCATCTCAGACACGCTGTTGTGTTGTCAGAAGGGCTGGTGGAGAAGAGGGCTGTCTGACACCAGGGCTTCGCCAGCCAGCAGGAAGGCACCGACAGGGACTCTGTGACTTGTTTCCTATACAGGGAGTTACAGGAGCATGTGAAGGGATCTCCAGCTGATGATCAGGAGAGAAAGGGAGTTAAAAATGAGCCTGATGAAGTGACAATCCCCAGTAGACAGAGAATCGCTAGGTTGCTTGCAAGTAGGACAGGTTCTGATACTAGGGACGACCTGCAAACATCACATCTTCTTGGAAATGACCTGGATACAAGACCACATATTAATCCCTAGGGTAACAGAGCATAGTGCCAGGACCTTTATTTTACTGCTCAGAACATAAACAAAGAACACCCTGGCTTTAAGCACAGCATTTAAAATAGACAGTGAACACTCTTCCAAAATTCACCCAGCTGATTTTACAGTCCAGGGAAGTGTATTCCTGCTCCCAGCTAGCAAGGAGCTCAGCTAGAGTACGGCCTTCAGATTTTATCCTTGCTGGAATAATCCCAGTTTCATAACTAAGGGATATAGCTGACAAATTTCTCAATTTGCACATTAGAGAAGGTCAACCCCAGATTAATCTGCTGCTGTGATAGGTCAGACAGAGTAACTTGTTAGCAGTGTGAAATTAATAAAAGTGTTTAGCAGTTTTCCATGCCTGCAATCCAAAGAAAACAGAAAGTGGGGACCAAAAGCCTTCCAAGCTATTGACAAATATTTTCTTGGGAAAATCAAGATAGGAATGCAGTAGGGAAGAGTCAACAGTGTGCAAGCTGTGAGGGATCAGATCTATCCTTCCTAAGGAGAGGTTAGGAACAGAGAAGGCTTTTGGTATAGGCTTTTGCAAATCCATGGCCTGCCTGAAATCAAACAACCAGAGAAGAGACTTCAGTGGAGCTCTGCTGGCTCACAGTGACCAGTGTCACTCTATATGTCAGCCTTGGTACTTACAGCCCATGCAGGGGTGGCAGAGATGTTATGGATGTTATTTGTCTTACCAGAGGTCCTCCAGTAAAGGTTTTTAAAGAAAAACAACAGAAATGCAGTCATGCAAAAAGAGGTAGTAAATATCTGTGGTAAATATTTCTGCTTTATTAAAGCCTCCTTTCAAAACACATTTAGGGCTTAACAATAGACTTCACATTTTGTTCAGGATTCTAGGACATTTTCTTCCACTCCACCCAATTAGGCGTTGCTGGAATTTCTGCCATAGAAAATCCTCTATTTTGTGCACATAAACGGCACAGCAGACTATGTTTAGGGCAGACTGTATTAGTTTACTTTGGAAATTAAAGCTTAGGAACACAGCTTGGTTTCTGGAAAGCTGCACTCAAGAATGTTAGACAGTAGGGCTGCATACCTCCTAACTTCTATAAATCAACAGCAAAGCACAGTAGAGTTTTCCAGCATACCTTCATCCCTCTCTTCTACAAACTTTGTGTGCCATTCCCATCTTCCACTTGACCTACAATCTCCATGCAATCCTCTATATCAAGACCTCCTGATGAATGTTGTTTTGTTCCCCAAACCTTCCATAGACTAGGTAGAATCGCAAGCTAGAGGATGATTGTCTTCTGCCTTTCCAAACTGGATGGTGGACAATGTCCAGCTTGCCCTTGGGCAACTGCATTGCCCAAGAACATATTGCACCACCACAGTAGTGCAGCATTAAGCCTCAGCTATTCAGTTCTGCTGAGAGGCTTATTTTATCCAGACAGGCAGAACTCTGCAGAAGCTCACAAGACTGAGAAGGCACCTCCCCAGAACATGGCATTGCCCAGGATGAATGGACAGATAGCTCCTCCGTAGTGCACTGCTTGTTACTGTATGGTCCCAACTGTCCCTGTATCTCAGTAAGATCTCTCTTACCACTTTCCCATTCTTTATCTGGAGATCTTGTTTGTGTCTTTATATCATCTGCAGCAATCACATCCCCACTACAACATTTATTCTGGGGCAAGGCTCCCTGGGAATACCTACCCCCTGTCACACTTTGCACCTTGTCCTTATATCACAGCATTTGCCAGAGGAACCTTCTCCTGATCTAGTCAAAGCCTGAGGAATGCACAGTTAGTGCTTGATGGTGGAAGGACAATCTGCGTCACACCATCTCACACACAGTACCTTCAAGGTCCAACACACTTACTTAGTTCCCCTCATGCAAGCAGCTATTAACCAAGATAGATAAAGGTGTTTCTTTTTTCTCTTCCACCTTGCTAAACTATAGTAATGATCCCACAGTAAGCAGAATTACAGAGATAGACACACTGCTCATGGAAATTAAACTAGAAAATACACAAGCCAACCCACAGCAGGAGAGATGTGGCAGCCTCAAAGACTTGCTCTCCTCTCTGGACATTTGTCTTGGTCCAAACCAGACAGTGCGAGCTGGATCCCACCACTGTGCAACTGGAGTGAGGGTCAGAGGAAGCAGATTCATGATCAAACACCATATCCTCTGGAGAAATCAAGATTTCTCAAGAGCTAATGGTGTTTTCCAGCTGTGAGCTGATAATACAGCACATGAATAAACATCATCACTTCTCTCACTACCTTGCCCTTATTGTCACCACCCATCAGCACAAAATGCTGCTGGCAAAGTGTGCCAGCTTCACAAGGCAACCATTGTTCATCTCTGAGGATGGGGGAAAGAGGGAGAAATACACAGGTCTTGAACACATTAACACATGGGACAACGAGTGGCTGTCTCCATTTCTGTTGACCCACCAAATTGCCTCACAGAAAACTCATTAGGGCACCTTCACCTCTTTCCTTAGCTTCAGTCCAGTTTTTCACTCCTATAAAACAAGAAAAAACACTCCATGCCATCTTATTCCTCCTTGAAACCAGCAGCAGCTTCACCACTGCAAATCTCTGCTTTACCTTGCTAAAAAACAGAGTTTGTAGCACAAATAAGGGATCTTCCTGCTGCACTGCCAAAACTGAAGATAGGCAAGATCTTGGGGATTGATTTCACTTGGTGAAAAGCTCAGGCTTGACTGACTCCAATGTGCAGAAGTTTCTGCTAAATTCAGTCAATAATTTTGTCTAAGAAAGAAGATCTTGTTGGAAAGGTTTGCACTTAGAGCACAGTGGTTGTGGTAAACTGCACAGCAATTTGTTTATGTTCAAACAGTATCTCTTGCCAAAGTTGACTTTTCACAAAAATAGGAAATTGTTTCTAAAGGGAAGTGAAAGGAATTGGCAGGGAGAGAATGGAACATCTGGGACTAAATAAAAACAATTTCTTGTTCAGGTTGGTTTTTTTTCCTGAGGAAACTAAAAATCCTTGTCTCAAGCTGATGTGCAAAAATACACATAATTTTAATTCATTAATGTAGTCTGTGAACCAGAAAGAGAGAAAAGCCTTACTCAGCAGAGCAACAAGATACCCAGCTGGACTCAAGAAGTAACCCAAGCCCTTTGTTGGTGCAAAAGTGCCTCAAGGGCCAGCAGCCAACTTTTAAAATAGCCCTAATTACCTTGATATTTATAATGGGAAAATAGGTAGAAGTATTCAGGAGTAGTAGGTAGAAGCACAGCAGAGAAAAAGGCGATAAAACTAACTCTTAAAAGCCATAGAATCACAGAATAAAATCAGGCTGGATGAGACCTCTGGAGGTGTGCAGTTCAATCTCTGCTCAAAACAAGGGTATTTTAAAGCTAGCTAAGCTATCTCAGGTTGTTCATTTTTCCCTTCTATCCACTTCTGGCTGAATAGAGGGAATAATCTCTGCTTGACTCATTGGCTTTGCTCTTGCTGATGCAGCCCACATTGCTCACTCCAGAACAACTGACTGACCAACACCAGAACCTTTGCACATCATTCTGACAAAACTATCACACCATGTGCTTTGCAATGCACAGTTTGTGGGAATACATGCATTATTCAGACTATGCTACCAAAATTCTAATGGATTTTAGATTTGTAAGGCCCAATAAAATCCTAAGAATGTAAAACTTTCTAATACTATTCACTCCCTGTATAGGAAATGATTAGCTTTCATTACCACATAACAAAGATTTGTTGCCTTCTTTCAGTGATCCACACAGCCCCATGGACATGCCACCAGGCACCTGATGGGAAGGGTGACTTAGGGCTGGAACAAGACAGTAGAGCCTGGAGTTAAAGAGGGTGTCATGTAGCCATGACTGTGTGACTGTGCTGTATTCTCTTGCAAGCTCCCAGAAATCTGAAGCTTTCAGCAGGTGGTGTTGCACCTGAGGCTCCTTGAAATGTGGTTGCACCTTGTGTTGCAAAGGTGATGTCCAGCTGGATGGGGGAATCATCTTGTGATGTTCAAGTAGAGCATCCTCAGGATATCCTCTAGAGATCCCCAGCTTGAAGCTGCAGCAGGGGAGGGTTAGACTGGACATTAGGAAGCACTTCCTCACGCAGAGGGTGATTGGGCTCTGGAATAGGCTGTCCAGGGAGGTGGTGGAGTCACCGTCCCTGGAGGTGTTTAAGAAAAGATTGGATGTGGCACTGAGTGGCATGGTTTAGATGTTTTGGTGTATTGGGTCATAGGCTGGACTTGATGATCCTGGGGGTCTTTTCCAGTCTTCGTGATTGTGTGATTCTGTGAAAGGCCCCAGGTGGAAAATGGCAGAAGAACTTCTCCAGATTCCTCAGAAATCATGTTTTTGCCTCATGAGATAATGACATTAACTGTTGGTCCCACTCAAACCCCAGCAAATGCCCAGAATTTCAAACTGGATGGAATTTCTTGCATACAATGAAAGGAAAATGAAAAAATATCCACAGTTCAACCCTGCTTCAATCGTATGTCTTATAAAAATAAGTTTAAGACATTGATTTGTGAAAGAAAATCCAAATATTTGGTAGAAAACATATTCTTTGTTTATTCTAGCTGTTCAGGGTTATATAAAATGGATATGTATAAGTGTGGAAAACAATGTTACCCTAAAGCCATGTAACAAAAATCTAGAGAGCTATTTAAAAAAATAGATTTTGTCCTCAACTTATCATGGGGAGGGGGGAAGTATATGTTTGCAGTTGAAAAGATTTATTTATAATGAAATATTCAGTGCAGGTCCACTTTCATACACTCTTTCTCTTCTTTGCCCCCCCCTTTTTTTTTCTTTGAGTTTCTCTGTGCCCTGCACTACTAGACAGGATCCCAAGTCCTTCAAGCAGCAACTGCTCCACCAGCAACAAGCAGAAACCAAGAAAGTTGATACCAGTCAATGCCATCCTGCTTCCAGCTCAGAAAGATTTTGCTGTGATGGGAACATAACCTAAAATTTTCTAATCATGGGAGTCTAGAGTTTGTTCCTCTAAATAAAATCCTTTCTGTAATAGAGGTGCAGCATTCTCAGATGCCAGCAACTGGAAAAGGAGTTAGGCATTCCCAGAACTTCAAAATCTCAGGCCATTTAGGTTGCGTCAGCAAAGCAAAGAATATCAAGTTTATTTTAAGCACGCAGAGTTCTATTTAGGACCTTATTTTTCCTCCTTACATACAGACTGAGATCTGTAAATATTGACAAACATTAAAATTGGATTTTCATATTTTATGAGAAAAATACTAGGCCAACCAAGAAGGAAACAGCCATCTGGCACTGCTCCTTCCAGAAGTTTTCCTAAACATTTCCCATTTTTTCTTCACAAACTGCCACAATCCCCCCTTATTTATCCATGCCCAGATTCAGATTCCAAAGTCTGTTATTTATTTCCCTTTTTTCATACTTAATCTGTCATTCCTTCAGTCAGTGACTGGAATCTTTTCAACAAACAATACTGGGTTTTTTTGAAAGAATTTGCCATTTATTATGTTTGTGGTTCAAGGGGTTGTGACTGGCTTGGGAGCAGTGTATGAAAGGACAGCTTATGAATAATTTAAGCCAACATTGATCAAGGAATTTTGGAAATATCCATGCCACCAAGATGCATTTACAACATTCCCTTGAACTGGGAAAAAGTCATTACTGTTTGGTGGAATATCTGCTGGGCCAGAAAATGAGTGTGTTGTATCTGCAGAGTTGCTTTCCAAACAGATAAACTCTTGCCTCTGTACCTTATTAAAAAATCTACAACCTCAGAGATGAAGTAGGTCAGGTACCCTGGACTGTTGCAGCTGCACTGACCTTTAGAGTCTGAAAAATGGAGATTAATTTTTCAGTCCAGCCAGCTCATTGGCTCTTACATCAGTAGCAGCCTTTGCTGCAGAACAGAAGGAAAACCACATATGTTGTGGTTTATATTCATGAAAGAGAGCTTTAAACCCAATGAAAAGGTACTTCAGAGAAGTCTTTTCTCAACTCTGTTGTAGCTGAGTGCTTTAATGAGATCTGCAGGAAAGATAATATTTTTTTTCCTAAACTTAATAAACAAACTTTTATTAAAAATTCTTGCAACAAGCCATGTACAACAAAGAGCAAAACTAGGAGTCTCCTTGCATGGTGATGTTCTGTGGACTTGTGAGTCCTCATTAATGCTGCATGCAGGATAATACCCAGAGACCAGCAGAAGATGTGACATTGGAGCAGCTACACAGGAGCTGCAACACCTACTCTTGTTTTGAGGTGAGAATTACAGCCACCCTAAGAAATGCAAAAAAAACCCCAAGCTTCCAACTTACAGCAGAGCTAAGAAAGCAATTGAAGCCTTTCCTGAAGCTGGTTCTGACTTCACCCAATAAAATCTCCACAGCTGGATGCACACAATGCTGTCAGCCAAGTGTATCTCAGAAGTGAATCTTTGTGTTATTTTCTTCATTTTGGTACAGAGGCGAAGATACAAACATTTGCCAGTGGCTATTACACATTTAAATGACTTTATATTAGCTAAAATCTATGTATCATTTTCCTTCATATCATTGCTTAAGAAATTATTTTGTTTGGCAAGGAAATGTTTGCCAAGGCTAATGACAAATGTGTTAAGCATCAGTATCAAGAGAAAATAAGGACTGAAAATGGCACAATCAAGTATTTATAAAAGATATGTTTGTTTGTTCTTCCAATCAAGCATCGTTGTTAAATAATCATGTGACTCATATAAGAGGCTGTGCAGCTCACATTTCAAACATTCATGATCAGTCCAAAGAGCCCAGATATAAAGGGAATTATTTCCAAATTTGGCTCACAAGTTGATCTGAGGAAATGGGGTTTGCTCACCAATACTAACACAGCTGGGAAGAGGTGTGACATTTCTCAAAACTACTTTCATTGATTATTTCCTCATCCTTTGAGGAGGATGGGAAATTTGAGTTAAAAGAATTGGCTGGAAAAGCCATTTCAGTAAAATTGGACTTTTTCCTTTTTTTTTTTCTTTTTTCAGAAAAATGTATTCTTGTTTTAGAAACTGTCAGAACCAAGTGTCAAGTATTTAACTTTTTTTTCTCTAGTGTCATTCTCACTGCTTTTGCCATTTTATCAGAGGACAATAGTGACTCTTTACGAAACCAGGGCAGAGTTACCCATGGCACTGATGATCCCAAGGCCTAAACGGAAGCTGAACCAGAATTTGCACAAAAGCATTGCAACTTCATTCTAGGGAGGATATACCTGAACAAGCATAGCCCTTCTCACCCTTGCAGGGTGCCAGGGTGTATTTCTGCAGCTTGTGACAGCCTTCCTCAGCCAGATTCACCTCCAAGATGTTCCAGCTGCCTCTCGCCCAGCTGCCAGCATACTCCCATAGTCTCCTCTGGCTTTTGGTACCAAACATTTTACAAAGGTATTTCATAAGATGGACCTCAAGGCTGGCTGAGGAGCCCCAGCAGCAGCTCCCATGCTGCCTGAGTGTTTCCCTTTCAGCATAAGCTGTCTGCTCTTTAGACAACACACTCCATATTGCCCTCCACCTTCTTCAGCTCAGTCAGCAATTTTCCATGTATTAGTTGTTTATTACACTTTACTGAAACACAGTCAGAAAACAAATCATATCTCATTGAAGTAAATTACATGTTTAGTGACATGGCTTAGTGGGCATGGTGGTGATAGTTTGATGGTTGGACTTGATGAGCCTAAAGGTCTCTTCCAAATTTAATGGTTCTGTGGTTCTGTGAAATGATCAGGTTTGTCTAGACAGTCCACATTTATAAATCAGTGATGTATTTTCCCATTTTCCTTTTACCTTAATATTCTTAACAATACTATTNCGACTATTTAGATCAAATTAATAAGCCTGTACTTGTTATATCTTTTTCCCTTTCCTACTTCCTTGGATGCAGGCATTATGCTGTTCATCTCCAACTATCACCGAACATTTCATCTTCTATAATTTCTCCCTGCCAAGACTGCATTTATTAAAAATCCTTATCATTGCTCTTTTATGTTGAAGTTTGCTGTTTGTCCAACTTAAGCCATTGAATGCTATGTTTGGCTTTGTCTGCAGGAGTCAATTCACCCCTCCCTCCAAGCAAAGCAGGAGTTTCTCTGCAAAACAAACAAAGTTTTTGTGTTGTTTTTTTTTTAAATAATTACCAGCAAAAGACACTGAAACACAAAAATATCAGCCAGACCTACTTTTCTGTGATTTGTGGTTGGTGTGCACTTTCAAAGGGTAAAAAAAAAAAGAAGCTGCTGATTTGAACAGGACAGGAACTAAATCAAGATGGGAAAAGAAGAAATTAATGTATTTCCTGATGAAATCCCTCAATCCAGCTTAAAGACACTCCAAAAATAGGGTCAGAAATATCTCAAAGACATCTCCTAACTCCATTACTGGCCCCAGGCAGCAGTACCACTTCGTACATCATCCTGGCCATGTCCCTCCACACTGCCTGTCCAGCCCTTCAGCAATGGAGCTGCAACCACCCCTCCCAGCAACCTGTGTTTCTCTGTCCTACACATTCACATTCTCTGGAAGTTTTTTTCCAAATGTCTAATCTGAATTTCTTATGTTGCTACTGAAGCCGCATCCATGCCTACCTACTGTGGACCTGGAGATCAAGTTAACTCGGTCTCTTTGTTTGGGCTTTCATACTTAAAGACTGCTCTTGTTCTGTCCCTCCATAATTCTCTGCTTTATCTTAAACAAAATCAGTGCTTTCACTCTTTCCTCTTAGATCTAGTTTCCCAGATATCTGATCACCCTGGTTCCTCTCCTCTGCACTTTCTTCATTGTTCCTGAAGGGTTATGCTCCAGACTGGATACCACGCTCCCTCCCAGGCCATTTGCTGCATCACGAACACAAAACCCACATTGTCATATCTCAGTGTGGCATCTGCTGTTTAGCAAGAGCAAAACAGCACAAGGCTTGCAGCCTGAGGTAGCTTGTGACCCTCAACACCACAGTCCTTCTCCAATGAACCCATCTGTGGTTTCCCACCCTGTGTTTATGAAGTTGGTTCTTCCTGCTGAGACACTCGGTCCCTACTGAACTCCTTCCTGTTTATTCACCTATATAGATGGCCAGGATCATTCTGAGGTTTCAATCTTCCTTGTAGTTTCCCAATGCAAGATGTAGGAACTAGGAAAGCTTGGGCTGTCTCCAAGGATGCATGAAGCTAGCACACTAGATCCTGCTGTGGCACAGAACATGCATGGTGAAAGGTTGAACAACTTTGTCTCTGCCTTGAAGAATGAGGATTTTATGCCACAGTATCACAGTATGTCAGGGGTTGGAAGGGACCTAGAAAGATCATCTAGTCCAACCCCATTGCCAGAGCAGGATCACCTAGACCAGCTCACACAGCAATGTGTCCAGGCAGCTCTGCAATGTCTCCAGAGAAGGAGACTCCACAGCCTCCTGGACAGCCTGTTCCAGTGCTCCATCACCCTCACTGGAAAGAAGTTCCTCCTCGTGTTAATACTAAACCTCCTGTGGTCCAGCTTGCTCCCATTCCCTCTTGTTCTAACATTGGATGACATTGAGAAGAGCCTGGCTCCCTTCTCCTGACACTCACCCTTAACATATTTCTAACCATTCCTGAGGTCTCCTCTCAGTCTCCTCTTGTCCAGGCTGAAGAGACCCAGCTCTCTCAGCCTGTCCTCCTAGGGCACATGCTCCACTCCTTTCAGGATCTTGGTGGCCCTGTGCTGGACTCTCTCCAGCAGCTCCCTAGCCTTCTGGAGCTGAGGGACCCACAACTGGACACAGTATTCCAGTTGAGGCCTCACCAGGGCAGAGTAGAGGGGGAGAATAACCTCTCTGGATCTGCTGGCCACGCTCCTCTTAATGCATCCTAGGATGCCATTGGCCTCTTGGCCCCAAGGGCACATTGCTGCCTCATGGGCATCCTCCTAGCCACCAGGACTCCTAGATCTTTTCCCCAGGGCTGTTCTCCAACAGATCAGTTCCCAGTCTGTACTGATCCATGGGGTTGTTCTTTCCCAGATGCAGTACTTTACATGCCCTTTCAGTTGAATAAAAGAAATAATTGAAAAAGTAAAACACATTCAAAAGCTTTTTTTAAGAGAAATTATGTTAATAGCTCCAATTAAACGAAGAGGGAGGGAGATGGTTTCTCTACGAGAATCTGCCTCCAGAGCTCATGAATACAGAAGAAGTAGACCAGAAGGCACCTGCTGAGTTTCTAAGCTTAACCCCCTGCCACTACAAGCACCACATTACTTAATTCTCTCAATAAACTGATGAGAAATCCATCACTTGAGAAATTCACTTGAGAATAGTTTGGATTTCTTTTTCTTGCTATTTGTTTTTCTGTCCATCCTGACTTCCTCTTCTCCCCAGCCTGAACACTCCTGTCCAATTCATACAATTTTACCCTTTTGCCTACACTGACTTTTAGCGTAGTTCATTTCTCCTGGCTGTTTGCCCCAAGCACCAGGAGCAAACAGCCCTTTCCCTCACAACTTCTTGTTGGACAGGGTTAGAAACAAGATCCTCTAGCTCTTCTTCTCAGAAATTGGCTTGTACAGAGCAGTTGTGACCAGAAACCTGAGTGAGCAACACTGTAGGCAACACAGTGCTTTGATCACATCTAGCTTTTTCATTTCTAAAGGCTACAAAAAAGCTGGTGTACCTGGTGCTGGGGTCAGGAAGGAGCAGAGGACTCTTGGGAAGCCTTAGATATTACTTGCTCTGGTAGTTATTGCCATCCAGCTACATGGGTCTGAAACTGGTTGAAAACCTCTGGAATAGCTCTTTTGGGTTTTTTTTCCCTAAAATGCTGGTTAAAACACAGCACAGGAAGGCTGAGGAAGCAGTTACTGCAGCTCCAAGTCCAGGGATGGGAAAGGGAACCTGATGTCTTCTAAAGGTTTCACTTCCCACTCACAGAGGAGCCTGAATTTCTTTCCTGCTTACACTAAGTGAGAAGAGGTCTTTTAAGAAATATGCTGTATTATATAGAGCCTAAGAAGAAAGGGCTGGATTTGCTGCCTTCACTGGCTTTCCTTCCCTTGCTCAGCACCAACAGACAAGTCACATTTTTAAGTAAGGGAGAGAGCACTATGTAATTCTTTGAATTCAAGGACCCTGGGCATCTGCTAAGTTGGGAATTGCTGTTGGCTTCATGCCTTCTTCACCACAGTAGTGGCAAAGTCACCTGCCATAAAGAGAGAAGAACCTGCTTAGTATTATAGCTCAGCAAGCAAGTAGATGGGCTGGACTATGAGGAACTTCTTCACCAGTGACAGAGAACCAATGTCCCACTGTTGAGACCATTAAAAAGGTGCTAACAAATCCTAGTCATTAGTGCACTAGCTCTTGGATTTAATGGGTGTTTTCAAGCTGGGAGCAACATGAGTTGATGTTGTTGCTCTTCAGACAGCAGTGGCAAAGAATAAGTTGTAAACGCAGGGTTGAAATTAAGCATACTGAATGTGGTTGTTTGTGTTTTTCCTGATGTTAGCTGGAAGTGGAGATATTGCAAAAAATTCTGTCCAGTGGGAAAATTTTATATTATTTTCAATTTTCTTTTCATCTCAAATCAAGGGCGGAACAGAAAACCTTTCTATGGAAGAGAAAGCTCTACAGGAAAAATGTTTGGAAATGTGGAAACACTGTGCTTCAGCAATGTCAGTAGAGATGCCAAATAACACATAGTATTTTCTCTCTGTTGTTCAGTTGGAAGGGTGAATGCCTTTGCAAAACATAACTGAGGATCCTTAATAACCATTTAAAAGTTAAAAACAGGCAGGAAAAGAACTAAACAATGTTCAAGCACCTTAATAAAAATATCTGCCCTACATTTTTCAGAAGAGAGGAACGATTTTTTTTGGAGTCTCAGCCTGAGAGGCCCCACAAAGTGAGTCACCAATGATGAAGCCAAGACCCCTTTGGAGCAGCCTGACACTGCCTGGGCTGCAGCAGATCCAGACCTAGCTCAAATTCAGCTCCTGGGGTCTATTTGTAAAACCCTTCACTCCACTGTGCATCAGTTGTCCCACCAGCAAAACAGTAATAAAAGTATCTACTTCCTTAATGCATCTCCAAAATGCAACCTGAGGACCACCTGCTTGGTCTTGTATTCTGCATTTTTCAGCATTGCTTGGAAAGCAAAGATGATGATGGCATAGAGCTGACCAAGAGAAAGCAAACAGAAACACAGAGACATTATAAAGCAAGGCTCCAAGTACTACAGTCTTGCTGAACTCCTAGTTCCAGTAAATACCAAAGACCCAATCTGGTTACGGGCAGGAGAACGGGAAAATCAGTCCCAAGCAAGTGCTGCAGTGTGTGGCATTTCCATTTCTAAGATGTTGCTGATATGCTGAAAAATCTCTTTTCTGCTCATTTAGCACAGCTGGAACTTTGCTAAAATCAAATCCTCCTTGTGAAATATTTTTTTGCAATTCAGCACATTCTGCAGCACATTTCTCTTCCCTTGGTGGGGAGGGAGGCAGCAGGAGCTACCACTCAGCTGTGATGACACCTTGTAGGAACAGTTAGAAGAGATTCCTGAAATCTTTATTGCTGAAGCTCAGGCTTTGACCAATATAGCAGAGGGACCATAGCCCCTGGCTGCTGACAGCTGCAGGCAATTATCTGTAGGCTGGAGATGGGAAAACATGTCACATATTTTATGCAGATGTCAGACTGAAAGAACTAGTAGAAAAGGAAGCGACCGAAGCTGCACTTCTGGGACCAGTTCACAGAACTATGTAGAAACAGTTTGAGATTCATCCTGCACAGATCACATTAGAAATTACCTTGATAACAAAGGAAAAAGAAATGAAGCTATACTGTGCATCTTCCTACTCAACAGGGTGCAATCAGAGCACATCTTCAGTACTGCTATTAGCATTCCTCCACCAAAGAAATCTCAGCAAAGCATTGAGCTCACATTTTCAAAGATGATGCTGGAAATCTTCCCAGATTGTATATTTTCCTCCTTAATTTTTACCTCTGAGGATAATGCTAATGAAGAAGGCAGTGGTGAAATATCTTCGGACCCAGGTTGATTTGTGAACAGAGGTTGCACTATTCTCACTTGGAGAATGATGCTAATATCTCAAGCTTCTAGGAAAAAAAAATATTGTTTGCTGGTAGGTTATCAAATACAAGCTGACAATGTACTTGCACAGCAGATATGCATAAGTGCATTGCACAGTATGATTCATCTGCAAAATATCTAGCATGCTAGATGCTCGATTTAAAGTAGGTTAGAAGAACAATTCATTAAAAAGCAACATCAGAGAAGGGGGGAAAAAGGAAGACCAAACTCTGAAATCTCCTACTGGGAATCATCTCTTCTCATTCTTTGTCCAGCCCTGTCTCCTCAGGTTGCTTTTGAATAGAGTTTGGATGGCAAAGGGATGGACAACCATGTAAAAATACATGTAGCTAGATGAATATTACAAATGCTATCTTCATGGCCTGGCAGATCTCCCAAATATTCCAGGGATTATATATGGTCTGTTTACCACATTCAAAGTGAGAGGAGACTGCATATATTACACACAGCATAAGCCCTAAGCCTGTCCCCTTAGCTCTGACCTGAACTTCTACTATACCCCAACCAAATTATAAAGACTAATGTCAGAAAGACTTTGAAGAAAAAAAAAATCCCCAAATGGCAACTGGCTTTTACTGTGAGAGCTGCTCAGATGATCCACTATAATCTCCAGTGGTATTTTTGAGGGTAAGAAAAAAAATCACAGAACAAATGTGCGTGACATGGCAATTCTAAAATAGAANTGATCCAAGCCAGGATCCTGTTGGCCTTCTTGGCCACCTGGGCACACTGCTGGCTCATATTCAGCTGGCTCTCCACCAGCACCCCCAGATCCTTCTCTGCTGGGCAGCTTTCCAGCCACTCATCCCCAAGCCTGTAGTGTTCCCTGGGGTTCTTGTGCCCAAAGTGCAGGACATGGCACTTGGCCTTATTGAACCTCATACAGTTGGCCTCGGCCCATCGATCCAACCTGTCCAAGTCCCTGTGCAGAGCCTCCCTGCCCTCCAGCAGATCAACACTCCCACACAATTTGGTGTCATGTGCAAACTTACTGAGGGTGCTCTCGATCCCCACATCCAGGTCATCAATAAAGATGCCAAACAAGACTGGATGCAAAACTGAGCCCTGAGGGACACCACTGGTGACTGGCAGCCAGCTAGATTTCACTCCATTAATCACAACTCTCTGGGAATGGCCATCCAACCAGTTTTTAACCCAGTGAAGAGTACATTTGTCTATACCATGATTCACCAGTTTCTCCAGGAAAATGCTGTGAGAGACTGTGTCAAAGGCCTTACCAAAGTCCAAGTAGACCACAAAGAGAACTTTGCAGGCCAGAATTAGTGCTTTTAAAATGGAATTTATGTGTATTTGGAATAAATGGCTTGCTACAAAACCAAATGGAGAGAAAGTACATTTCTAAGCACTGCTGCCACCCATATAAAGTGATATATATTATTTGATTTAAGAATAATTTGAAAATATATACACTGATATCTAATATAATCATTAAATATGTGTTCAGAAGATGTTGATTCCTCTGGGATTTCTGACTCCCATACATCATCGCAGAGCTTTGCCTTTGGGTCCAACACCCTTCCTACAAACTAATTATGGTCTGAGAATCACAGATTACATACACAGGCTTTCAGGATAACCAGGAGGGTCTGAGAAATCAATTCTACATTCAACAACAGTGATACTTTTGCTAGAGCAGTAGAGAAAACAGTAACACCATGGATGCTGCATTATGACTATTTTAAAGAACTGCAGAAGCTGCAAAAGAGAGGAATCAGCCTCTGCTTTAGGTCAGCCCCACATCAAAGGCAACTGCCTCAATGAAAAGACCAGTGCACAGCAGTACTGAAATTTAGAGCATCTGTTTGGTCAATGATGTTTACTGAAGCTATAAACCTTTGTAATAAAAAGGAAAAAAAAAACCATAATCAGCAAACCGGCAAACATAGTACATCCTAAGACAGAGATGAGCACTGATGAGAAGATGAAAAGATGGGGAGCAAAACTGGGATATACATTTTTTAAACTTATTTAAGGGGTGAGAGAAGGCATTTGCCTTTTCACCAGAATCAGTCTGCAAATAACATATGATCACTGTTCGTACCATACAGCTACACCTGCACACAGAGCAGTTAAGCCTCCAGTTCACCTGAGGGGCACATTTAATTTCCAGTGTGTTGCATTGCACTTCATTGCTGAAGTGAACAGCAATGAAAATACCCTGAAATGCAAAATATTTCCTACGCAGACAAAGAGCAAGTGCATCTCTTTTGCCTCTAAATTAAGCACATCAAGGGAAAGACCTAATTAAGACTTATTGAAATTCAGAAGCCCTCCATACATCAGCAGTCAGTGGAGAGATTGTACCTGTGAAACCAGATTGTGCCTTCCCACAAAGCCCAAGGGGGGTGCTGCTCAGTAGCTGAGAAGCTCTGCTCCCCGGGTCTGCCTGCTGTGGGTTGTCACCTCCCACCCCAGCCATGGCCTTAGTGCTTGTTCCTCATGCAGGGAAGGGGATGCAGCTGACCCAAATACGGGTGAACAGATTTAGAGCAAGGATCTAGCCCTTTGGGTCTGCCAACGAAAAGAAGTATTTTTTAGCAGAGCTGCTCTGCTGGCTGTGTGAATGTCAGGACCTATATGGAATGAGGGACTCTTCACCTTCTTAGCATGGAAAATGCTCTCTTTGGTGGGTGTAGGCATCCTCCCTGCATAAACTTTGCTACCTCCATGCTGGAGGGTGGAACTAAGCCTGTAAATGGCAAAGCTCCCTTGCTGATTGCAAGCCACAAATGGAGCCTCTCTCTCCAGCAATTCCTTTGCAGGTGTCCGCACGGAAGCAGTGTGTGAGGGGCCAGGCTCAGGAGAAGAATATCAGCACAAGCTCTGATGGCTCTGCACAGCTGTGCTGCAGAGGCTGCTCAGGGTGAGGATTTTTAGGCTGTTGGTTGTACAGCCTGTGACTAATGCAGCAGAGGCAAGGAAAGCTTGGGAACGTCATTCAGATCTATAACTTCTGCATTTGTAGTTTTTCAATGTGCATATGAAGGGTGCCTCAATGGGGTTAGGAGTGAACACCCTAAGCTGTGTTTGGGAGACAAAGCATTGCCAACACTGGCAGAGAAAAGCTCCTGCCTGGACCCATGGCCAGAGGCTGTGCCCTGGTGCCATGGTTCCTCCTTTTTGGCCAAAGGGCTCACCCAGGGGCACCTGCATATGCACCTGGGATGTGGACCGATATTTGCACAGGATAAAACCTCAGAGACCAGAGAAGCACAAGATCCTTAGGGGCTGGAAGCATGAGTTTCCAGCCTGACAAGGCTGCCCCGTGCATTTGCTTTTTATTGGCCACGGTTAACAAGTTCTTCAATGTCTTTAAATCTACCAACAATGTATCAGCTGCAGTTAATAAGTTCAGCCCTGCTGGGGGATAAAACAAACAAACAAAAAAAAAAAACAAAGAAAAAAAAAGAGAAAGAGATGTAATTATGTAATTCATGTCCTGAATGGCACAGTAAAGCCTCAAGCTGTCATAACTCTGCAGGTCTGCAGAATCACCAGGCACAGAAAGTATCCTTTGGTGAGCATCCTCCCACACTCCATTCTCACCTGTGCCCAAGCAAACATCCCACTGCAGCACCACATCCAGGACAGGAGTCACTGCTACATGAAGGAGATGTTGGGAATGCTGCAGCTGTTAACAGCAATTGTGTCCAAACCATCTCTGAAGAATTGGCTACCTTATCTGATTCAAGATCTCATGATCATTGGAGCCTGTATCTGGGGCAGGCCTCTCATTACAGCAGTGAAAGAAATACTCAAAGAACTCTTTTAGAGGCTGTTATTAAAAAAAAAAAAAAAAGATGGAAAAGACCACTGTCAAGGAATACTAAATTATAAAGCCAATGCTTATGAGATATCTCAATATATGAAAGAGACAGGCTTATGATGGCTGTAGTCATTTCCAACAATTTTTAGTCTCACTTGGACACACACAAAATAGATCAAAATAAACAACATTACAATGATTTTCATTCTAAGTTTTCAGTATCTTTAAATGTTAATTTTCACAGTGCTGTAATGAAATAGGTAAGTGCTAGTGCCTCCATTCTATGCAAAAGTGACCTGAAGCAGTCTAGTCTAATGGGTAATGAAGCCAATTTACCTATGATATATCTTCTGCTTCATTTATCCCTAAATTCATTAAAACATATGGTCACCTTTATGGATATGTTTCAGACCATCCTTATTTTTTAAAGCACTTAAGAATGTGTTTATGTTGCATGTAATTAGGATCTTAAATACTTTATTGAAACAAGGAGGACTGAAAGAGATGATTAAGGTCCTGCTATTTCAAGTCTTGTGAAACTGAGTGCCAAGAATTTGTTCTCACTGTTGAAGGTACAAGGGGTTTAGAGCAACAGGCTGACCATAAATCGTGAGTGGCTTAAAAAACAAGAATACTAAATGTGGGGTGTGTTCTTGAGTGGTGAATCATACCAAGTCTATAGCAGCACATATATTTACTTTCCCTAAATTAGAAAACTAATTACAAAATATTGCTTCATTACTTGAAACATGGTTTGCTACGCAATGGCTTTCTTTTCTATTAAAAAAAAACCAACAAAAACCAACAACAAACAGTCCAAGAAAAACAAGAACCATCAGAATTTTGTAAGCATCTTTGATCTGCTAAGAGAATACAACATGGAAACCAGTCACAAGGACATAAATACTACATTAAAAATGAAAAAGGCTTACTGCATACTTTGCCCATCTTAGAGGCACTGACTACTCAGGAGACAAAGTGAGGCAAATTCCTAAGAAGTCATCCATTTAAAAAACTCCATTCCCTGTTGATGATGTGGACTTGCAGCACAACACCTTAGGCATTTCAGGAACTTTAAGCTAAACCACATGTGCACAAAATAATTAGGTCTTGGGGCCAAATCAGGTCTCAGGGCATAAAGGAGAGCCAAATGCTAGACCTAAGCATCACGAGTCAATCCAGGCCACACAGTTGGACCAGCATCCTTTTGTGGGACAGTCTAAGAAGACAAGATAAACAGACCTATGGCATCTGCCCAAACTTTTCCAGAAGGACTGAGCCAGAGGCAGCACCCAGGCATTTGCTGGGTCACTGTCCCCAGGCAGACTGAGAGCACACACTCAGATGCATGTACTGAGCACCAGGTTTGGGAGAAAACAAGGTGTAAGACATGTCATTGAATGGCATTTCCAGAGCTGCAGAAAAAAAGGAGGCAGATGTGCCTCTCAGGACTGTTACACCCGTGACATATAGTGAACCACCCAGCCCAGGGGAGACTCAAAGCCCAGGAAATGTGGCAACATGCAAAACCCAATGCTTGCCACAACTAGGACACCACTCATCTCCTGCACAACCTCTCCTCCTCAGTTCCTTGTCTATAAATAAGGCAATTCATTACTGAATGATGAAGATTAAAATAAGGCAAGTGAGTCACCCTTCCTGGTACTACTCCACTCTTTCATCTGCTTCATCCTCTTCCTCAACCCATTTGCAGCAGTGAAGGCTAAAGAAAATTCATCAGCGTGGAAGTCAAAGAGGGGATAGAGCTACATGCATCCCTGTGGGGAACAGAGCAGACAGATGCATTTTGATCTGTGTGGAGCTGAGAACTACATTGCTACACAGTCTTTAAACCAGGAGATTCTGTGTGCTTCCAATAGAACTTTTCACCCCCAGATGCAGAGCATTTGCTGGAGGAGCCTGACAGAAGCCATTGCTCCTCCTTTGCCCAGCTGGGAATGAAGGATGGTATTTCAATAGGATTTTTTATTAGATGACTGATTGTGGTTGTGATGACACAACCACTTCATCAAGCTTCATGAGAATTGCAAAACCAGAAGGATTTAAGAAGAAATCTGCTGTGTTTCTGTCCCTCTCTGCAAAATCTGCTTGCACCCACAAAACTGCAGGGAATGGGGAAAGCCTCCTCCAAATCATGTCCCTTGCCTTCACTGACACCAGTGTGTCAGAGGTTTTGAGGATTAATCTAAGGAGCAGATTAAAAAAAATCAATTCTCTAAATGAGGAAGGACTAAAATGCCAATAACAGAACTGGCATGAATACATACTCTTCCAAAGTGAGACTAAATCTGGCCTCAGTTGGCTAAATCTGAGTAAGATTACCTAGCACTTGAGGATGTATTTCCAAACAACTGCTTGGGCTTCCCTGTGGCATAAGCTTAGGTCAGTGAATCCACCTATCAAGCCTCTATCTACAGCAAGTTGAAAAATCAGGTTTAGGACCTTGGCCTTTACAGTGGACATGGCCTTGAGCAGTACATTGCCATGGATGCTTAGGGAGGGAGAGCTCTTGCTAAATCAATAGTTGTAAAGGGCTGGGAAGGTCCCAAAGAACAGCTGAGCCTGTTGCCTTGAGGAAACTGCTGCCTTTGGTTGTGATCTGACAACCCTGAAAAGCATCAGTGCCAAACCCAAGTAGCGCAGATATTCATGTTCATACCCATTTCTCTTCACCCAAGTGAACTACAGGACTCTCAAGCTGCCTGAAAATCATCAAAAACCTGTTTCATGACAGTAATTCGCCATCACCAGTAACTGGAAAGAAACAATAAACAGAGATCTACAGGTGAAGTATTATCAGTACAACTGCAGGCTTATGCTAGGAGTACCTCACTGCAGTCCCTTGCTGGCAGGGCTCTCATGGGTTAGTTCATGGTGAGAAATGTGGGTGCACAGCACATGTTTTCAAACTCAACCTCTACAACTCATGCGAATAGAAAAGATTTAGAAAATATCTGTACTAAAAGTGCTGAGCCTAGAGAGCCAAACTTTGTCACAGAGCAGAAGGAGTCAGGACCACTCATGGTATTGTGTGCTACATCTACAAGCATTAGAGCATGAAACACTTCTGGGATTTGTCCTCTTACTGCTTCTCAGCAGGTGAAAGCTCTTCCTCAAATCATCTGCCTCATCCAAGCAATTTCTTGTCCCTTGTCTTGCTGGCACATACCACATGGGTACCATTTAGTCCCACAATCATCAAAGTTTCATGACACTTAGGCACCATAAGGGATCCCAACCAGCCCTTGCCTGCTGTTCCAGAAGGGTTCCCATAGGCCATATTTGCCATCCCACTGTGTCCCCACAGACACATCTCGGTTATTAATGCCACTTCCTGTGACACTTGCCATGTCTACTTTGGACAGCTGAATCCCACCTGAGATCTTTCTTTGGAGGCAGCTGGAAATGGGTCAAGATTGTCAGGGATGTCCTGACTGCTGTGGCCAGTCTGAAGGCAAAGAGCATCCTGGCATGAGTATCAGCAGGCAGAGCTCCCTGGCAGCTCTCTCAATATCAGCTGAATGGACACAGGGGCACACCGCTGCTGCCAGTAAATCACCCTACAGATACCCACCAGTGCTGTGCAAGGCTGCATACAACTTCCCAGATCCTGGCACAGGAATCACAATTTGTATGATTTCCTGCTCTTTTCCCCCTCTTCTTCCCCATAAGCACACCTGCCCCGTGGAGGTACAGTCCATTCTTACATTTAGAAGAAGGAACCCATATCTATTTATCCTGGGGAATGCCTGGTAGCCTGGGTAGTATTTTTGGAAATAATTCTTTTCAAGGAATTTTAATCACTGTTGATGTATAAAAATAAATAACAGAATCTGTGACCAGATGGTGTGTTGGGTGACATGGGGCTGTCTTCACCAACATGCAACTGCTCAGCAGCCTTCAGGCCTGCTCCAGTCTCCAGTCCTCGCAAGAGCTGTCTGCAAGTTCCTCTCACCCTGAACCCCATTCATCTTTGGAAAGGACAGAAACTCTCCATTTGAGGGAGAGACATTTTCAGCAAAATCCAGGGACCAAGTATACAAGCATGAAAAACTGCTTTGTCCCTGCCCAGAAGCTACTGGAGTTGATCTTCACTGTAGCTCTGCAGGACGAGAAGCTGATGTGGGTTCTGCAGCTCCTTATTGCCCTGACTTTGCTTGAGAAATCTCTCAGCTTTCCACTCCTCATGGGAATTTTTTTCTGCTGTCTCAATTTTGGTTGATCCAAAGAACGGGGAGTGAAACCTATTGCTTTTCATCACTCAGAAACCACTCACAAGGTTTCAACACAAAGCCAATTTGGCTCAAAGCCTGGCCCACAGCCAGCTTGAAAATATTCTTGAACCTTTCAACAATCCCTGGCTGATTTTCAAGCTTAAAACAAAAGCTGAGATCAGGGAAAGTTTGCAAATTTATAAGTTGTATAAGAAAACTCCTGTACAACTTGTGACAAATTCCCACCATTTATTTTCATACTGGGAGAATCTCTCAGTCTCCAAACCCTGCTCTTGTCTCAAAGAGCATAATCATGCTTTTTCACAAAAAACGACTGGTTTGAGAGTTGTGGAGGAAGATACAGGATGAGTTGCAAAATGACCTGGAAAACATACTGTCCAGCTCACCCTTGTTTGGATTCATCATCCCTTGTCTAAAGCGTCCCCAGTGCCACAGTTTATAGGGAGTGCTGCAAGTTTATGGCAGTTTATGGAAGTATTATGAGTTGCTGGATCTAGGTTATCTCCTATTGGGTCCATCCCTCCAGCTTAGGAACACACAGGAATCCCCCTCTGAGCAGGAGAATTAAAGAGTTATCTGAAATAGTTGACAGTTTTAGATATTCAACAATATGACAGGCCTCTTATTCAGCAACTTAAGCATATTTTGTCACACAGAGAGAACAGGAAAAAAGTATTTACTTCCCCCTGGTGAAGGGAGTGGGATCTGTAGCTGTCTCGTTAAAGTTGAATGGAAATACAGGTGCTGCAGCTACAAACAGAAAAGGAGATTGTGTGTGCAGGACTTCACTGGTTGGGATGCTGCTCTGTCTGCCATGGTCAGCAAGACACACACACAATCACAGAACAGTTACCTTATTTTGTTCTCCCTCTTTAATGTTTAAAGCAAATTACTGCTCTTACAGCATTGCTAATTTGACAATCTGTCAATCCGCAGCTAGCAAACACCAGAAAAGGTCTGTATTGCTCACTTGATCTCCATCTTGCCACAGTTTGACACATGCAAACAAATATGTCTAAAGCCCCTTTGCAGAAGATTCCAAAAACCAGAGATTTTCTTTGCTTCTCTTTTTTCCTTTTCTTTTTTCCTTCTTACTGTTTTTTCTTTTTCATTCCTTTCTGTCTGTCCTGTGTTCTATAAGCCTGAATCTACAGATCAGGTTAAGCCTGAAGAAGCCTTCATTAATTGTCACAGTTACTCAAATTAATGGGGATTTACACAATTTAAGAGACTACCCTTCTTTGTTCTGTATTCTAAGATTGAGCATGGCCATATTTTTATCCATCAGTGAACAACAAAAGCTCATATGATCCTTTCCCCCTTCCTCACGTCATTTTGCTGCTTAGACAAACTGACCTGGAGACCCCAGTCCTGCCCCTCTTCACACGCACCCCCCACACACATAGAAGAGCCTCACATTACAAGCCATCTGCCTCTCTCTCCAGTAAAAAGTCACTTTTCACAACCTACCACTCACATCAGTGAATGAGCAGCACATCAGCAGATTAGCTCCTGCCCAAAGCTACAAAACAGCAAAACATTTCCCACACCAGCCAACAGGCATTAGAACCAAATTTTACTACTCAGACAGAGATGCATCAGGGAAACATCCATGTTGAGAGCACACATGTGCACAGATACACACTGAGACCCTGAAAAAGCCATACTGATGAGCATGAGTGGAATAATACACGTAGTCATGCAGACTGTGTTGTTTCTGGCCAGCTACTCTTGGTGCTGATTGACGGGAGAGGATTAGAAAGGACTCAGCCCAAAAACGCAGTTCCTAATGCTCCTGCAGCTATTGCATAATGGAGACTGTTTCCCATCCCAAGCCCTGACCCTCAACTTATTCAAGACAAGTTTAATGCTGTCAGGCTGTATAATGGAAATATTCACTTCCCAGTGAAGAGGAATCTAGATGAGATCCACCAGCTTCTCCAGGGCTGGGTTATTTGGGTTCTTTCACAGGCAGCGAGAAAGTAAGAAGTGTCACCAAGAAGGAAACAGAGTAATTTTTCCCCCATCCATTTCTATCAGGAGCTACTGGAAGCTGAAGCCTTCTGGGGTTCATTAATAGATATACAGCTGCTATTAATACATCCATTAAAGAAAGGAACCTTAAATCAAGGAAAAAAAATACATCCAAAAAGTAAACCAAAAATCAATGAACTTGCAGACCCTAGCTAAACCAAATGCACTTTAAGTCAAATACATACAAAAAGGCAAAAGAAGGAAAACACCATAACCAAAAAGTCTATGAATAAATAGTTGTGTTTGAAAGCATGCAGAAAATACACAAAAGCTCCAGAATAGGCACTCCAATAAAAGTTACATGTTGAAATAACATAAAGGGCCATGCGGGGATTCCAGGTGCATGGGAATAGCTCAAGTAACTCCTTTGAGATCCATCACTTCAAGTGTGTACAGGTGTATGACAAATGAGGACAGAGCCTCATCAAGTCAAGTGAAATCAAATGCCCTCCAACACCTGACTGAAATCTGGCTGTCCTATGCCTAGCAAATGGCAAAGAGCTTTAGGGAACTTGGCTGGGTCCTGCATCCTCCCTCCCCACCCCGCGCCCATCAGCGAAAATGATTGTTTGCAAAGGCCGCAATTGCTCGTTATTTTCTATTTCCTACATGCGCTCACTAAACTCGTTAGTAATGTTTCCAAGCAGCCAGGGTCGGAGAAGAGCCAGGGCCTCTTTGTTGAGCATCCCTGGGTACTTCTCGTCTTTTACCTGGGGATGTAGTCGCCATAGTAACGGGCGGGTGTTCCCTGGCCGAGCCGAAAACCAGCTGTTCCCGCTGCTGAGCCCCATCTCCATCCCGCAGTGGAGCCCCAGCTGCATACTGGTCCGTCCCGTCCGCAGCCCAGTGCACCCCAGTGCCCGCCGGCAGCAGGTCCTGGGGGTCCGGCGGGGCTGACATGCTGCCTGCGAGGTGGCCGCTGGTCTCCTGCTCTCAGGCTGCAGCGGAAGCCACCGAGAAAGCTGCGGTGGCCGCCGAGGGCTGGATGATGCTGCGGCCGCGCTGGAGTCTGGCCGGCTGCGGGGACTCGGAGCCGCTGCTGCTGCTGCTGCTGCCGTTGCTGTATCTCCACTAGCGCTTATTACGCAGGTGAAAATGGCTTGTTAGTTGGAGCCTTCCAGCCCTTGCGTCACCCTGTGGCTGGCATATCACAGGGCAGGAATCTGCCAGCCAGGCTGATGCTCTCCCCCGTTTAACTGCTTCAGCAGGGTAGGCATCGGCGGGTGTAAGGGAAGAAATGCCTCTTTCCAGGCAGGCACACGCCTCCTCTCCTTCCGTTTCCCCCCCTTACCCTCCTCTGCATCCCCCCTCTCCAGAGCATCCTTCGGCAATCCGCAGTCAGGCAGAGAAACGCGCCCGCCCTGGGAGCGCCGGCTGGTGCTTCCTGCACCTCTAGGCTTGGCAGAGAGGGGAAAGGCAGCCCACGGCGAAGGCCATCCTCGAAGCCCCCCATCGCCCCTCTCTTTCTGTCCACCAGCCCCCAACTCAGCCACACTCTGCTCCTGAGCACCTGGGTTTGTTTACCCAGTTGGCTTCCTTCTGTTTGCAGCCACAGTGGAGAGATGATCACAGTTTATTGCACCTAAATGACACTTGTCAAAATAAACTCACAGCAGGTGTCTGTCTGCTTTTCTTTTTTTTTTTTTTCTTTTTGTGTGCCACTGTATTTGCTTGCTTATAGAGACAGTGTGAACTCTCAGGGATCCTTTCTGTTAGTGAGAAAAGCAATGGCATGGAAAAGGTGAAAAGCACAGAGCAGGATCTGTGACACACCTCAGGTGCACTGGGAGCCAATGTCCTTGCCATCCTTCTACAGATGAGGAAATGGAGTCAGGTAGATGGTACAGGATCATTCCTGCATTGCATGGAGCTCTGGCGCTGACAGGTCAAAGTAAGGAATTTTGTGTCTTGCTGAAGGAGCTGTCTTGGGATGTAACATGTCAAGCTACAAAGTGGAGTGTAATTGCCCTAGCCAGAAGACCTCACCTTCATCTGTCTTTTTGCCTGTTGCACCACATATCTCCAGCTGTGATCTTTATGTCACAGCATCCCGGGGCATGCTCTGCACCCCCTCCAGCTCCAGCATTCTTATGCTTGGATTTGGCTTCAAAACACGAAATCTCATGGCTGTTTCTACACTGTCATGAAAAAAATACATCAGAAGTAACTATAAACTAGGTGTACTGCCTTCTGTCTGCCCTGTAAGCTCTCAGGCCTTGTGGGACAGCTTCTGTAAACATTGCTCATGGCATACAATCATCAACTGCACTTGTACGCACAAGGTCCCATGGACTCCTGAGGCTCTGCCCTCCCTGATGGCCACACTTTAACGCTCAGTGAGTTAGTACTTAAAATCAAAGCATTGTGGACATAAACACTAATAATTTCTTTCTTGTTTTGAGCTTCCTAGTGTGATTAATTACTGAAAAACGACAACATCAAACCCACTTGTCCCTTTTCTATGCTTTGTGCCCTATCTCAAGATCAGTATATGGGTCATTTTACTTTCAGGGCAACATATGTTTTACCACAGCATGCATGACCATCTGGGCTAGAAAAAGAAAACTACTCCAAACCACTTGACTGAAATATGGCTATCCAGAGCGTAAAGACCATCAGGGAATCTCCTGTTTAGCCACTCCTTTGTTAAAACAATTACAAAGATATGTGTTACACAACATAGTCTATCAAATTCAGCTTTACTTGTGAGTTACTTCCAGGTAACCCTAAGACACTTGAGACACATAGATAATGTATGTTTGATACCAGCTTCAAGTTTTATGGTTGAAAGTACTGCTATGGATAAAAGCTGCCAGAATCATGCAGCTCTGCTGACTCCCTCATTGTGAATTCTCCTGTAACTCACACATAAAGCATTTATTACTTAAACATTATTTAACATCTTCATGGAACAATGGTGAAAATATGGCCTCCAGTGTGCCCAGGTTCACTGGTATTTTTTTATGTCAAGATAGGATGGTATTGCTGCAGTTCAGTAGCATATGATTCCTGTCATCATGTTTGTATTGCCAAATCCCACACCTAAAGCTCAACTTATGAGCAAAGGAGAAGCATTTACCTAATTCATAGTTTCTCCTTTGATACATAACATGTCCTGCACTCTATATTTTCTGATTATGATTCTGGCAAGATTCTGATGACTTCAAAGTTAATATTAGTGATGTTAATGATATACAGTATGTTTTTAAAAAGATGTCTGTCCTTGTTCAGACTCCCCTGTTTTCTTCTGTGTCCACCACTCTCTGGAGTGACCCTGTCACACTATTTGTGAGAGCTGGAAATGGACTAGAGGACTCAGGAGAAGGCCTGCAAGAGCACTGAGCCCCTGACAGCTTTGCTGCAAGACCAATACGCAATCACAAAGATCTTCTGATAATGCAGCATCATCAGAACGTGTGCACAAAACTAGCAATGATTCATTTCTACAGATCAAAAAGGTTATCATGATCTGAGGGCTGCTGGCATGAACACAGGCAGTGCTACTACAGTAAAAGACTTAGAGGAATAAGTGTGGACCTTGTGCTCTGCTTATCAAAGAGAAATGGGGACAAGCAGGGACAAGTACATAAATAGAGAAAAAAAAAAAAAGTGGTTTTTTTTGCTTCAGGGATCCCAGCTGTAGTGCAACCCAGGGCTTTATTTCACCAGCTCCTGTACAGTCCCCAGGTGACCTGGAACAGTCTCATGCAATACAATCAGCCCTGCTCATCACCATGTAATGTCAGGTGGGAAACTAGAGGTCTGACTTGAAATCTTGGATACAAATCCTGGGCTCCTACTGACAGTCAAAGGAGTGGTACATACATTGCTGATAGCAAAGCTTTGTTTTGCCAGAATGAATTAAAAAAAACACACCAAAACCAACAGGAACAACAGAATAAATACTCAGAGCTGGATCAATCTTTTAGCATGCTTGTACAGAAAACTTGGAACTTGGCATGACCTGGGCTGTCATGTATAAGGTTAAGCCATTAGAGATTTACCAGGCTTTTTTAAGATCCTTGCAGGAAGATCAGTCAGGATGAAGAATTAATCAAATGTGTGCTTAAGAGAGGTGTGAGATTAAGTAATACTTGGCACAAAGGAAAGAAAGATAATTTCTCTCTGTTTTCAATACATTTAGAAAAGCTCCCAGTAGTTTGTATTGTATTGTGTTGAAAACTGACTTGTACAGAGCTCATCTTGGTCTGCTCATTGGTATTTAATTCTCTTGCTCTTCCTTTTGGACATTATAAATCTCTGAATGTATGAAGTCTGAAAAGATATACATACAAATTGCTTCTTTTTCCATTATGGTGCTTTGTGTTCGAGGTTGATGTGAGCTGCTGGACCAAAGTGACTTTGAACCTCGAGGGAATTTTTGGTCTCAGATGTAACATTACCAGCAAAAAGCATAGGACCTGGCAGGGTATATCAATTGATTCAGAAAAAAATAATCTCCTCTTCCTTGAGGATTTATTCTTGAGGTTTTAGAAGAACTGAATTGCAAAGAAAAAAGAAAAGCAGAAAAAGAAGAGAGAATTCTGACATAAATAGAAAAATAAAGATAAGATAGGTAAAACAACCTATCCCACAGAAGACTCCAGCACTGTAGCAGCTACAGGCTGGCTTTCAATTCACTGCACTGCAGACCATTTGGTTTCCACATGTTTCACATCCTCCCCTTTAAACATGCAAATCTTTGTGAGTGTATGGTAGCACTGGGCTGACCATCATGCATGAATTTTTCCCACAGCATGCAATCAAACCTCATTCAGACAGAGGTAAGTAGAGTTCCCACGAGCTGTGCTGTGGGGTTGCAGGCACATACCTCCCTGCAAGGCAGAGTACTATTGGGACTCCCAAAGAGAGGCTAGAAACCTAGTGAGAATAGTGACTCTTCCTGGGCAAGACTAATCAAAACTGTCACAATAGAGAGAAATACGGCCTGAAAGAATAACTACTCATGGTGGTGGATATCCCCATAGCAAAGGCCATCCAACAGCTTTGAGCACATCAAGCAGCTCTTGCACGGTGGTTGCACGGTGGTCATTCCAAGAGAGACAGAATCACAGAATCACCAAGGCTGGAAAAGACCCCCAGGATCATCAAGTCCAGCCTATGACCCAATACACCACAACATCTAAACCATGCCACTCAGTGCCACATCCAATCTTTTCTTAAACACCTCCAGGGACAGTGACTCCACCACCTCCCTGGGCAGCCTATTCCAGAGCCCAATCACCCTCTGCGTGAGGAAGTGCTTCCTAATGCCCAGTCTAACCCTCCCCTTGGTATCTTTGGTGTTCACACCTTCCTCTCCATCTCCACAAACTCTGGCAATGAAGCAGGGCAAAACAGCCTCCCCAAGGTCCATTTCATCTAGTCTTCCCACAGCTACAACTGTCAAGAGCAATGCTTCAGGCGTGTCTGGAAATAGGTACCCTAACCTCCTACAGAGTTTCAAGGCATTATCCACCTCCTCACTTCCCCTATACCACTCCTGGGACCTACCACACAGGCTCATAAGTTTCTGCATCAACTGGTGCATCTTAGACCCAATTTTGCTCCTGAAAGCACAAGCACCCCAGTGTCAGGAAAGCAACAGCAAAACTAGTTAAGCCCAGGAAAGACAGGAGTTTGAGTACAGGTGTACTAACAGCCTTCCCAGACAAACAGCTGTGTAGGGTGTGCTTTCCTTTGTAATGAATGGCTGCAGACATGAGACAGGTTCTCAGTCCAAAACTGCAGCTCTGTAAATGATCTCTTGGAGAGGACTGTCTCTTACAATGTGCTGTAAAATGGGGAGGTTTGTTCAGCTGGGGCCTCTAGTAAGTGCCATTTCAAAAATATCAGTCTAAATAGCAGCATTTTTACTATGTATGGTATAATTTAAACTTCCTTCACTTCCAAAGCTCATAACCACAATCTTTAGCAGACAGTTCATTGCTTTGAGGTCTGCATAGCTATAGCCATACTAGAGCAGTACATAAAATCTCTGTCTGGCCCTTTAATTCTCACATCACGCAACAGCTTTCAGCATCTCTAGCCCTCCAGTTGTAATGAAACATGATTAAAGGTGGTGCCTTGCCTGGGTAAGCCTGACTGACTGCTCTGTCCTTCATCTCCTCCACATCAACAGCCACTCCAGGGGCAGCAAGGATTAATTCTGTTTCTCTGGAGAGGGAGTTTTAGAAGGAAATCCAGTGATGGGACCTTAAACAGCAGAACTGCTGACCCTGTGAGCAGGCACAGGCATGGGATGTGTGTGTATCAGGTGTCAGAGAGGAGAAAACCTACCAGGCCTCTGATGAACACATCCTGTTTCCCCCTTCTTCCCAGCTTCAACCTCATTGCAGAGAAGGAGAGCTGAGAAGAGTAGACAGGTTAGTAGGTGGGAGCTCTGCATATGCATTTAGTAGTGGCCTAGTTTCAGTAGCGCTTGAAAGCTGAATTGCCATCCAAGTGTTATGTCTGAAAGGCTCTGCACTCACCTCTAGAATATATGTCTATTGAAATGACTCCCTGTCCTGACGGACATTGGACCAGGAGTCTGAATCTGAATCCATGATGTTTGCTGGTGATAGATACTATTTGCAAATACATCCTCCATGTGGCAGCAGGATCTTTATTGATAGTGTTGTTCACAAGCATCTTCAGAACAGTAGTCTTTTTCTCTTTTTACAGTGCTCATCTTGGGAACCCAGCCCAGGGTTATTAAAAGAAGAAGCATTAGAATTTGTCCTGTCAGAGATTCCCAGATGCATGGCACAGGACTTCCTTCTTTAAGCCCTGGCAGAGCAGTTTCAGAGGCCAGTCATCACTGAGAAAAATGTTCAGACTGACAACAAGGGGTCTGGTGCTATTTAATTTCATTGTTAATGATCCAGTGGAAAAGAAAGTATCAGACAAGACAGTCTATGTGAGCTCTGAGCAGATCATACAGCAGCCAGAAGTATATATGGGCAATGGTTTTGACACAGGTAAAACAGCAGAAGTAAACAAAAAATAACTACAATAAAAATACCCACCAATTTGCTTTTGGGAGAAGCTGGAGAAAGTGAGACAAAGGACTATCCAGAATTGTTTCCAGGATAGGATAGTTAGGTTGGCACCAAAAAGGTATAGCAAGCTGCCAGTGAAGCAGAAGCAGGGGGTGTTATGGTTTCTCATTCCC
This sequence comes from Bucco capensis, assembly GCA_013396975.1. Taxonomy (NCBI): domain Eukaryota; kingdom Metazoa; phylum Chordata; class Aves; order Piciformes; family Bucconidae; genus Bucco; species Bucco capensis. Next base: position 320,955 of record VWZO01001548.1, on the reverse strand, counting down.
TTGCATTACGTCAGAAGATATTTGTGCACAGAGTGCTCTGGGCACTTAGAGAGTTCCACAGCAAGTCCATTAGAGGCTAGCATTTGAGTCCTGATTTATGCTGATACAGTACATGAATTTATGAGACTCGGAGTGTTGATTATGTACTATTTGCACATCTCCGGAAACTCAGAGATGCTAACGATTCCAGCTTACATGCTGGAGGAAACAGAAATGGCCTGATATGCTTTCATTTTGGATTTGACATGGCACAGAGGCTATCAGAGAATCAGCCTATGGAGATAAGGCCTGCAATCACTTCTAAAACACACAAGAGATTACAACTTTTAGTGTAACTGAGAGGCACATTCACAACCCCTGAGACACAGGACTGCAGCAATAAGCAAATACTGACAAGACTGCAGTGAAAGGGAACACATTCTTGATAGAGAATATTTGGTGCCCAGAGATACCCAATAATCATTGTCAGTCAACTGGGGATAATCAGCAATGCTTCTAATAGTTGTTATGAGGATATCTACCTGCATACCATTGGTTCATCTAAAGATACAGTGCTAACAGGTATCCTGAGAGATAAAGTTTAACATAGGACATCTGAGGACAGGTGAGTCTGCACATGATAAAACGAGCATTGCGATAGCTGCCTCAGTCTGATGTTGATAGCTGGGACTTGCATTCCCCTAATGAGCAACACAGTTTTCTTGCTTTGTGTACAAATGAGAATCGAGAACATCTTCATAGCAGCCACTAGGGTCAATCCATACATTGAAATCAGGCTCAGAACTCTCCATTTGGAGTTGGACTCAATGATCCCTGTGGGTCCCTTCCAAATCAGGACATTCTATGATTCTGTGTTTTCTAATTATTCACTTCAATATTTCTTACGAGAAGTTATCTGAGCAAGAGGCTGTAGCCTGTTGTGAAGTCAACCCTGAGCACAGCTACTCTGTCTCAAAATAGACAGCAAATAAGTATCTAGTTGCCCTTTTAAGCTAGCTCTACCTGCCTAAAGATTGGGTGTTACAATACTAAATAGTTAGGCTATAATACTGCATATAACCCTTGCTAGCTGGTGCCCCCACACCTCATCTATGATATGAGAACTGTAATGCTATGCAGAGCAAAGTTAAACACAATTCTGTGTGTTTGTGTGCTAGAGATCCATAGATGGCTGAGTCAGGCAGGGACTGCATTTTACTAGTAGGAAGTCAAGCTGGATTTGTTCTGAGAACTTTACTTTTTATTAAATTCATTGTATTAAACTCCAGTTAACACATGTGCTGTAGAACTAGGCTCTATTTCTTATTTGTAATTAGTCCAAATGACTTAAAAGAAGCTGATTTTGTATAATATTTGCAGGGCTGGGATTTGTTTTTTGCATTTAATGGAGATATCATTTAGCACTTGGCACAAGGCCAGGCTGGATGTGGCCCTGGGCAACCTGGTCTAGTGATTGGCAGCCCTGCCCATGGCAGGGGGGTTGAAACTAGATGGTCTTTAAGGTCCCTTCCAACCTGGGCCATTCTATGACTCTATGAATCAGCTCTTCAAAGTGAACTACTTTGTAGTGCATTCTGTATATCACATTATTCAAATTGGAGAGAACAACCTGCAAATTCTTACCATTTCTACTCATCTGTGGCTTGCTTTTGAGAATTAAATGTCTGCAATGAACACAAGACTACATTCCCCAAACTCTAGCTGATGTCAGTGCTGAAAAAGCAAAAACAGGCAGGATGATACAAATAACCCCTAAAATCATCATTTTTATTCTCTGCATTTTGCAATAGAGTCTCTAGATCAGTAAATAAGTCTGATTACTTGTTTTTATAACTTTTAGTACGTTGTTCTCTTAATATAAGTTCACTTTTGCCAAAATCATAACCTAAACTGAAAGCAGGGCTCTGCTGGTTTCCTGTGAACAGCCTCATTGTATAAAAGTCATCTTCTACTGGAAGGAGATCAGATCCAGGGCCCTCTGCTGGCATGTGAAGAAAATGTTACCTCCCTCAAAATGCTGAGATGAATCACTGCCTTGGAAAGTTCACTGTCTGTATCAAGCGACAACTTTTGGCCACCAACATAATGCTTATGAAAATAGAACTCAGGTTATGACTCATCTCCGTGACAACAGAGTAGGTTTTGTCCCTCACAAGCAACATTACAGGGAAAGTTCCCAGAGCAAGGCATAAAGAATCTCTCCTTACAGTGCCCAAGATGAAAAAAAAGAAGTCCCATTCATTGTAATTTTCTTATCTGAATTCTTATCAACTCATTACAGCTGAACAACGCAGAGAAAGAGATAAAAGAACAGAAGTAGATAAGAGCCAGTGAAGCATGCTGTAAGAGGAAATCAGCTTTTGCCCTTCACACAGCTTAGGGAGTTGGGGAGAAAAAATTAAATAAGTGAAAACCAAGTGTATACAACCTGTGCTTTACACTTGGAAGTCTTGTCAGCCCTTCCTAAGGGTTGCCCTGCCTTCAAATGATGGAAAGATTGGCTGTTCACATAATCCTGTCTACTAACCCAGGCAGCAGGATCTTTTTGAGCTCTAGAACCTCAATTGACAAAGCAATTGGATACATGGGTGTTTTCCTGCATCCTTAAATGTTCATTATTTTATACAAAATAAGTTTTGAAATAGTTTTGGTCAAGATGATAATGTCAGTGAATGTTAAATGTTTTAAATGACACTATCTCAAAATAGTGGTTTGGATTCTGGACTTGAATTTCCATCCCCCAGCTGAAGCAGTTCAGCCGAGTCAGTAGGAGGTAATTCATTATTCTGAACCTGTATTTTTCGTGGTGAAAGTCTTGCCAGCAGGGTTTTGTCCTGCTCTGATATTCTCAGTATTGAAAGTTAAATCAAGTGAGTTCATGAAAAAGAAATGTGAGAACCTGAAGCCTTTTTTATTTTAATTATTCATCTCTCGGTCTTGGACAGAGCCCAAAACTTCAATTCTTTTAGCAATTCAATTGTATATTAAGAATAAAGGTATCTGACATCTGTTGTGTAAGTGGACATGGTCAGATAACAAATTCTCCTAGTGCATATTTATTTAATCAGGGAATGTCAGTGTCAAGGGGATAGATTAAAAGATCTCTCAGAGGACAAAGAAATGACCTTCTGATATACATGGAAACAGATCTTAAAATGTAAAGAATCAACATTTTAGTTTGAATTACAATCAGAAAACTCATTCAGAGAGCTTAATTTCCAAAATGTGTCTGCTTGTGGCTTACTTTCCATTAAAACAAACAATGAACTTAGAATTTGTATCTTCATTCTCTGTTACAGATCTATTCTAGCTCACTAAAAACACCACTTTGAAGCCATTACTTGCTGGTGTAATAATGACACTCTCCAAAACATGCTCTGTGCTTAGTACCACAGTGATATGCTGCAAAGGATCCAGTCTACTATTTCAAAGATGCACTAAAGCTAAGCCCCAGTGACTGCTTTTGTGAGAGAAAAACATTTCAGTTGTTCTTCCATCCTATTGTATCTTCCACATGTTCCAGTATCCATACCATCACTTTCACCATTGATCTGGAAAACAATGTCCCAGCAGCACAACATGGAAAACCCACTGCTATGTTTGTCATTCAGACAACAAGACCCCCCCCTTTTGTGCCTGAGAAAGAGGAGAAGGAAATGTTGAGCATTTCCAACATCATGTTTTCCCAAGGTGAAACACAAGATTACATGGAAGCTTAATATTAAATATATTCAATATCTTAAATTCAATATTATATATATTCAGAGAGAATAAATAAGCTGTTTAAAGATATAACTAAAATTGTAATTTTGTACTCTGCACTGGCCAATCCTTAAATGTGAGGTCTGATCTTTTAGGTACTGACTTCCATGATTAGTGCCTTAGTTATGTGAACATTCCTGAAGACATCTGGTCTCAGTACCTGAGGTTCTTTCATGACATTTTGAACCACGTAGCTGGAAATGTTGGTCCTGAAGCTCCACTTGAAATATATACCTCCCTGCAGGCTTCTCTCTAGGATGCAGAACCTGCTCATACCAACAATGTGGAAACCTGACACTACTTGTCTGCAAGCAGAGGGGAACAGGTAGGAATCTTCAGCCCAACAGCCATAACTTTTGGTCTTTCCTTTTGAGCTATTTTCAGAGAATCCCTCTACCTGTGTATCGCATCGTTGCCAGTGGGCTCTGGGGTTTGAACAGTCAAGGCCCTGTCAGATAACTCACAATGAAGACAGACCAAATAAGCTTGCCTTATTCATTACACTGGCCACTGCAGGGAACATCTTGAAGGTACCTGGGTTACTGCTTTATTCAGTCTTAATTTAGACAACCCAAATGATGACTCATCTATGAGTTCCTTTGAGTAAATATTGCATAACCACTTCACTCTCAGGAAGTTTCTCACAAAAGCACTTCCCCTCTGCCCTTCAAATCCTTATGTTCTCAAAACTACCTTCATCTTATAATACAGAATTGCTTAAAATACAAAACCATAACTGACTTCCTAGCTTGCCAAGCACAGTCTTTTTCTATTTCAGGCAATAATATTGTATAAGCTGTTCACTGTCATTTTAAAATACGGTAGAGCATTCTGTCCCTCTTATTTCTACTCAAAAGCTGTTCCAAAAGCTGTTCTTAGGGCTAGACAAATTCTGCTAATTTCCAGCCTGAATTTATTCATGGCCAGTTTACAGTCATTTGTTCTTGTGCCAACAGTGTACTTTAGCTTAAATAACTTTTCCCCCTCCCTGGTGTTTTCTTTGCTGATGTATTCATAGCTTCCCAAAAGTCACTCCCTACTTTCATTTTGCTGCAGGTTTTAAACTTGGTGTAATTTGTTCTGGTTGTATTATTAACAGTCTTCTGAAACCAGCTGCAGTGTCGTGGACATGATTTCACTGCAGTTAAATCAAGAGACTTCATAAGATAATGCCTCTGTGCATGCAGATCAAATTGACCATCCCCATTTGTGTTTCATTTTACCACTGTCATTTTTTTCCTGTTGCTTTTCACTTACTTAACTTCTGTTTTTCTGTGTACCCACTAACATTTTCACCTCCCACTAAGAATAGGANGGCTCCCAAGCTGATAAAGGGCTTAGAACATAAGCCTGATGAGGAAAAACTGAGGGATCTGGGCCTGTTTAGCCTGGAAAAGAGAAGATTGAGGGGAGACATCATCTCTCTCTATAACTACTTGAAGGGAGGTTGTAGAGAGGCAGGGATTGGTCTGTTCTCCCTAGTGGAGAGTGATAGGATGAGTGGAAATGGATGGAAATTGTGCCAGGGGAGGTTCAGGCTAGATATTAGAAGGAATTTCTTTCCTTTTCAGGGTTGTCAGCCATTGGACCAGGCTGCCCAGGGAGGTGGTTGAGTCCCCATCCCTGGAGGTGTTTAAGAGCCAGGTGGATGTTGCATTGGGGGCATCATTTAGCAGGTTGATAGGGCTAGGACAAAGGCTGGACTCGATGATCTTCAAGGTCTCTTCCAGCTGTAACTGTTCTGTGATTCTAATATGAGGAGGGTGAAGGGCAGAGTGATTCCCAGATGTATCAGTTTACGAGAGAGGTTATTTTTAAAAACTAATTTCCAGATTCCATTTCCTAGTTGATCTTTTTTCCCCTAATTGGTGTTTGCATCATGTTCCAGGACTGGATCACTTACACATTTTTTATTGTGTCTTTAAGTGCTCTTTTAGATAACAGGAATTCATTTATGAAGTGTAGCTCTAATACAGATTTTTTCAACATAGCTCAATTCACTAACTATTGTCACTGTGTACTATCAGAGTCATTCCAGCATCACCAGTGATTAGAACTGTAACTCCAGTTTGTTGTGTGCCTCAGACAACTACCCACACTTGTCTAGCAGTGTCTTCAAAACATTTTCTGGGAGACATTAATAAATATATACTCTATGGCTCATGTACCTAGGAGCTAAGTGCTGAGTATTAGAACAAGAGCAAGTGCTGAGTATTAGAACAAGAGGAAATGGCCTCAAGTTGTGCTAGGGGAGGTTTAGACTGGATATTAGGGAAGTGTTCTTCACTGAAAGGGTTGGCAAGCACTGGAACAGGATGCCCAGGAAAGCTGAATCACCATCCCTTGAGGTGTAGATGTGGCATTTAGGCACATGGTTTGGTGGTGGACTTGGCAGTGTTGGGTTAATGGTTGAACTCTTAGAGGTCTTCAAGGTCTTTTCCAACCTGAACAATTCTGTGATTCTAAGACAAGACTGTCCAACACTCTCAGGATTCAGAAAGGGTTGTGAAATCTGGTCAGCTAGGAGTTATGCTAAGAGTCTTATCTTAGCTAATTAATTTGGTTATAAAACTTGAAGACAGATAAAGGGAAATAAGAAAGGAAATTAAGCATTATAAACAACTGTAATTGGTCAAGCCAAAGGATTCCTCAGAATGCTATCTCTGATTGGGTGTCATTGCAGCTGATTAGAGAAAGTGCACATAGAGAGGGAAAACAGGACTGAAAATCACCCCTTGGCACAAGGAGTGAAAATCCTCTGCCCTCCTTCCTCAATACATTCTTGCAGATTTCCTGCAATCTTGGCTGAAAAATTTGCCAAGTCAGATATTGAAACCTCATCCTTGTGTTCAACAATTTTTGATGGAGATATATCCACAAATTTGTCTGATCAGATTTTTTTTCATTTATACTTTCAGCTTCCATGACATCTTGTAGCAAGAAGTCCCACAATTACTTATAGGTTACTTGAAGAAATACTTCCTTTTGTTTGCTTTGAACAGCCTGACAATTTCATGATGTGCTTGTATAGTAACATATAATGGCTACTGTTCCCTATTTACATACTCATGCCACTTTTGTGGCCTATTTTATATAGTTTTATAATAAATATTTCATATATATCTATAACATATTTTTATATACCTCTGTAATTTAGTCATCTGCTTTCCAAGGAGAAATCTTCTATTTAGACTCTCTTCATATGGAAATTGTTCCATACTGTAGGTCATGTTAAGTACTCTTCCCTGAGCATTTTCTATCTATATTTTTAAAAAACTTTGTAAAAGAATGTCAAGGGTTAGGGCTGGGCTGACCATTACATGAGTGACATACAATTTCTGTTCATCCCTCTCTCTTCCTAAGGGGAAGAAAAGGGAATAAGGGAGAAAGGCTTATGGATTGGAAAAAGAAAACTATAAATATATTCAAATCCAATATCAAACCCAACCCCCTGATGGCAATTACATCACCATCACCACTAATGCTGTGTGCAGACACTGGGGAAATCCCAGACTGGACTCAGCGGCAGACAGGAACTGGATTCAGATGCTGGATTCTGGAACTAGATTTAAGAACTCATGGATCAGGATTGAAGGCAGGACAGAGTCCTCCTCAGACACTGGCCATTGAAGAAGAGGCTTGACCCTTGTGATCCCTCAGCTTTATACTGAACATGATATATATAGAATGAAATTCCTTGTTGGTCAGTTCAGGGTCCCCTGAGCTGTTGGCTCATCCCTGCAGGTGCCACCACTTACTCTCTGCACCCCAACATGGTACACAAGATTTAGGAGTGACCTTGGTGTGCACAGGAGCAAGTATAAGTAAAAGCTGTACTGCGCAGCAATCTTTGGTAACAACTGTAAACATCAAATGTTCTTACTACTAGAAGCAGACCGTGTGTGCAAAAATACGCTGTTAACTTCAGAGAGTGCAGTTACTTAAAAGAGACTGAGCTGGAAAGTAAAATCACTGAACAGAATTGGTTCTGTTCTAACTCAAATCAAGGAGTAACTGGGAAGAGGCAAAACTGCTTGTGGTGACGTGCTGTGTGGGTACGCTGGGGACTTGCTGCTGCAGTGTGATGTTTTGTTTTCTCCTCCTTCAGTGGTTTCTAACTTCTTGTCTGCTTTTTTTCATTGCTCCCAATGGAACTTATACCTTCATTGAATTATCCACAATGATTCCAAGATCTTTTTTCTGAATTGTGATAGCTCATTTAGAGCTCATTGGGGTGTATCTCTAGTCACAGCCATTTCTCCTCATGTGCAGCAGTTTGCATTTATCACCATGGAATTTCATCTATTGTTTCACCATCCAGTTGCTCAAATTTTATGAGGTTCCTTTTGCTACTCTTTGAAGACAGCTTTTGTTTTCACTAACATGACTAATTCCACATCATTTGTAATCCTTGTCAAATCACTGTTCTCCTTTTTCCACATCATTTATGAGTATGACAAGCAGCACATATCCAGCACATATTCCCCCTGAACATTACTGGGAGGATCCATCCACTGAACACTATTTTCCCTGTGCCTCCTCTTTTCAGTCATTATGTTTCATTATGCCTCACTCTCATACCCCTCAGCTCACTAATCCTCCCCACTCATGGCCAGCTTGATAAATCTTCTCACAGCACTGAATCTATGCTCCAGCACTCTGCTGTGAAAAAGATAATTTTAACCATTTGTGTGCTCTGGTTCTGGAGACTCTGCTCTTTAGGGACCATGGGGGCATTAGCTTCAGACCCTGACTTTCCAGCAGTGGAAATACTCCTCTGGCTATGCCACAGCCATTGCTCCTGGACAGTAAGGAATGACATCATGGCTGGACTGCATACTGGGTAAAGATGCCACATTGCACAAGTGCAGTCAATACAGATACACATCATATGGGCACTAAACTCAGGTATGCATGAGGCAGATCCATGTCTACAAGTCTGACATAGAAACACAGAATCATTTAGGTTGGCAAAGACCTCTAAGATCACCAAGTCAAACTATTAACCCATCACTGCCAAGTCCACCACTATTTATCAAACTCAGCACCACATCCACACGTCTTTTAAATCCCTCCAGGGATGATGACTCCCATCACTTCGCTGGACAGTCTCTTCCAGAGCTTAACAACCTTTTTAGGGAAGAAATTTTTCTTAATGTCCAAACTTAATCTCCCACAGTACAATTTCAGCCCATTTTCTCTTGTCCTATTGCTTGATACATGAAAGTCTAAACCTCATCTTACTACTACATCCTTTCAGGTAGTTGAAGAGAGTGAGAAGGTCTCAACTGAGCCTCCCTGTCTCCAGACCTCAGTTCTCTCAGCCTCTTCTCATAAGACTTCTCTAGACCTTTCACCAGCTTTGTTGCCCTTCACCTTTCTCTGGTGGCACGGGGAGTGACAGAACTCCTTTTGCACTACAGGGTGAGGGTCACCTCTCACTGATTCTTTCTAGGGATGCCTTGGTCCTGTGGAAGAGGCTGAACGATAGTGCTTGCAGATTTGCAGGCAGGTCCCAACAGCTGGAAAGGCTGCCTGGATTTGTTACAACTGTCTTAACAGAAGTTTTGCCCATCTCTTCCTCTTCTGGTGGAACAGTAGGCAGAGGGGAAACAGGATTTAACCTATGTAACTGTCTTTGAAATCCAGCTGAAACCCCAGAAGACTAGAGACTAAGAATACTGTGTAAACTAATGCTAAAAGAAGCTGTTGTTTTCTGTCTGGCTTCCACCCAACTTGGACTTCTGATATTTCTTTTGGTGACTGACAGTCTAGAGGCATTAGAAAGGGACATAAAGAAGAAATCTGTTTTGCCAAGAGTACTGCCAGTGCCAAACCTTACTGCAGTCAATGAGCAGTGAATGTTTTAACCACTGAACCAGAATTTAGGAGCATGCTGCACACTGTTTGCTGCTTCCCCATCCACACATCATCAGTTTCTGATTTGTCTCTCACACCATAATCTCATAAATAATCCCCAGGGACACATGTTATGCAGGCAGATTAATTTTGTCATAACTTTAAATGGAATAGATCAAGACAATGTGGACTGTGTTTGATGTTTCCTCTCACAGAATGCATCTGGGTAGGAAAATCAACATGTCTACTCCTTCCCCTGCAGCAGAAGCAGCATTCATCTGCATACTCCCATGCTCTCTGTAACTGAAATGATTGAGGCAGCACTATATTATATTTTCAGTAGTATCTGTCAAACCAAGAGAAAAGCTGTTGCCTGAGCCTGTCTTTATTACCTCTGTAGCAGCACAGTCCTAGATCTGTCATACAGCAAGAAGCTGCTGAAGTGTTGGGTGGCCTTTTTAATGCATCCTTTGTGTTTGACCAGTATCAAAGCCAAGTAAAAGTAACAAATTAATTAAGCTCTGTCCTCTACTTTTGTGATCTTGAAGCTCAAGCTTGTCTTCTAAACATGCTAAGACAGTTCTTAAGGCTTTATTCACTACTTGGTACCACCATTACAGTACAGTACCACACACTTCCTCTGTGGCTGTCCTCATTGATGTCATGAGTCAGTGAACATTTTAGCATCCTATTATCTTAAATATCTGATTATTTCTGAAGTCAGACTTGATGCAAAATTTAGTACTAGTCTGGCCTTGAACTAGAATCTCAGCCTCCTTCATGGCTGTCCTAATTGTTTTCAAACATCTTAATTGATCACAAATTGCAGCTTAAAAATTGGGAAGAAATTGCTTGCCAGCATGGCTTTGAATTTTTGGAAGTACATATGTCATGGTAGTAAATCCAGTGTGTAGGGCTGCAAACAGCAGAGTGTTGGGTCTCAATTTCTTCTAGCACAACTATTTATCAAACTTACCTTTTCGCCCAAAATTTACTTAGATGTGATACAAACAAAAACTTGCATATATTCCCAGGAAGTGATCTTATCCTCAGAGCCAATTTAATCAAAGTTCTTTTTCATGATTTTCTCTAGATTTCTCTTTTCCTTCCATCCTTGTTTTCCATTAAATATTTTGTTTTCTTCCTTCAACACATAAACTTGCAAGCAAAGCAATTAGACCTTGGCTATTTAAATCTCTTGGGTTTTCTCCTCTTACTGTTGTTCCTTCCAGACTCCTCCTGTTCTGTTCTCACTCTGTTTATTGTCTCACAGGCACGACTGTTCTGCACCACTCTGGTACAATGATCTTACCAACAGACTTTCAACCTTTAGTACTTCCTTTACCTTCTCTGTCTTTGTAGAATCTATTGAGCTGTGTAATTCCCCAAAGCCGTAGTGAAAGAGGACTCATCATCTATAGGGTATAGATGGACTATGTAAGTAAATATTCATCAATCTGAAGCAGTTCTCTTCAAGCCTTGGAAATACATGAACATAACCCTTGTATAGGAGAAACAGAAACTTGGTTACCTTAGCCTCTGAAAGCACAGACAGTATAAGCCTTATCTACAGAGCTAATTAGATCCTGAAGTACAGAACTTGTTCATAAAGAAAGCTGCTAATTAACATGTCTTTCCATCCTTTACTCATCTGTTGGAATTAATTTGGTCTGTAGGAAGCACAATCAAGAAACAAGTCTTATTATGTCTGCTCTCCCTCTAAATCCCAGAAGGCACTTCTGCTGCTCACGTATGTATGTTGCTGTAGAATGCAAGCCAGCCTTTGCTGCTGTTGCTCTATTGGGATTCTTGTAAGGAGTTTACTTCAGTGAAAGAAATAATTTGAATCACAGATGGCCCAAGATGAGGTAAAGAATATGAAGCAGTAGTACAATAACATTCCAGGGAGTCATATTTCTTCTTTTCTGCAAGAAGCAAAGCATCTAATGTCATAGCATTTGTGTTTATTCTCCTAACTGAGAAATTCTCCTCTTGGTTGATTGGCTGGACATTCTTTACTTAGACATCACACACCCATGGCTTACCCCACTCTGGGAGTGAATGTTGACTGGCACTAGGCCATGGGGCACTGGTTTGGGGTTTTTTTTGCTTTCCTTTGCTTTTTGTTGCAGGTGTATATGTGTGTTCACTGCCTGTTCTTTTTCCGCTTACATTTAAAGGAGTAAGGAGATCCAGGTCCAGTTATGAGTTCTACAAATGATTGCAGATGTGCTAAGATGAAGGTCTGGAAATGGTGTGTACATGAAATTTTCAATATCAGATGTCACAGAACCAGTACAAGCATCAGAAAGAGAAGACACATTCTTCACTCCAAAAATGAAATGATAGCATGTCCTGATCCCTAGTATCTAGTTGCTATATTATGCTCAGAAAGTTTAGTAAGTTGTATTGCTAAAATAGCTTTCCAGAAATGTTGAGTGCAGTCTTTCAGCTGCACTTTGGAAATCATAATTCCTGTTCCAGGACAACTAAAGGCACTCGTCAGGACTCCTGATATTCAGGGGCTCCACAGACCTGGCATGTTTATTGACAGAGTTATTCTACATTTCAGATGGGCCCAGTCACTTGGGCTTCTCAGAATTCTCCCTTGCATTAGCAATAATATCTCAGCTTGTCAGAGCACAGTCACTTCCACAACAGAAACTCATACAAAATCTTTTTTCCCCTAGAATATTTTTACCTATGGCAATACAAGAAGAATTAAAGACACATTTTTGCTGTATCATTTCAAAAGAAATACATCAGTTGTTGTTTTCAGAACCAGGCAGGAATTCTTCACCTTTTTTTTATTAAATATAACACAAGCAGATAGCCTTAAATCCTTCCTTGAAAATTAGAACCATTTTATTATAATACAAGATGATTATTCACCAATCTCCCTTTGCCCAAAATATAACAATAATTAGCAGGCTTTAGGATATTTCATTAACTTATTTATTCAGAATAACCTAGCTCATATCCCACTGAAACTAATGGTAAAGAAGAATCCATTACTAACACAGTGCTACCCCTTGCTAATGCTGACAACACATTACATGCATCTCACAACATATTTGTTCAACTTAAAATTTCCGTGGCTGGATATTGTTGTGCCTTTCCCTGCCAGACTCAAAAGCCCTCTACTGTCACCTGTAATTTTCCATAGCTATCTATAACTACTATTCAATACAGTCTCAACCTTTCTTTCATCAGTGAAGGTCTGTTAGCAATGCATCATCAGGTTTAGTTTCCAGCCTATGTCTAAGTTGGTGGCCTTCTTCTTTGGAGTGAAGGCACATTTAATGAACAGCCCATTACAGGAGCTGTTTTACCAGTGCTGCATACAACAGAAAAAAAATCTCATTTCTGTCTTATTCTTTGTGTTGCTCTACCTGATAAACACATAGATCGTATTGGTGAATTTAACTAGAACACTACAGTGGGAGCTCAGGGTAAAGTACTTTGTTATAGATGATGCTATACCCCTGTCCTGAGCCAATGCATTTCAAGACAGGGTTTCTCATCGTGGGCAGTAGCCCATACAGCCCCAGTGTATCAGTTTGCTTTTAGCTGAATTGAAGTGCATATTGCTGGACTATCACCATTTAATTAGGTGATTCAAATAATTTTATTGGTCTAACTTCATTATTTACTACTCAGCAAGCCTGTGCCATCTGCAGGTTTACTTGGCAGAGATCTATGTTACCATTTGGATGGCCAATAAAAAGATTAGATGGCTTCATTAAATTGATTAATAATCAGTAAAATTACTTTTCCCCATTTTGAGATCTGCTTTTAAGCCAATGTCCAATCCATTTGTGTCTTGCTAATTCTATTTTTTGCCACATTGCTTATTTTCACATTTCAGGCAATACCTTTTGTGTATGTTTATATTTCTCTGCAGTATATTTATAGTAACATTCCTTTGTACGTATCTAGCTGACAGATTCTGAACAATTCCCTGCTTTCATTGACATTTTACTCTCCCTGTCAAAATTCATGTCAAAAATTGCTGTAAGCTCTGGGACAGTAACTCTAACAAAAAAAATTGGCATATATCCTTTACTGCATAGTGCTATTTTTTGTTTGCATGAAGTGAGTGTGCCAAGATCATGAGTCACTAGGCAACTGCTAATTTATAGATCAATGCTGAGCTCATTTCTGTCTGTTAGCATGACATCTAGTCCAGAGTCAGCAGAAGAAGTTACTGCAATAATAAAACATTGTGTAAGTAATGTCTTAACTATTGTTTTTAGAAGCACTAATGAAGTTCTTAGTTAGCTTTTGTTGTGGTGGGGTTATTTTGTCTCCTTACAGGAGACTTTATCTGAGATAACTTGCTCTTCCTTCCTACATGTTATTGATATGCATAAGAAGCAACTTGCTCTGTTCCATGAGGAATTTCACAGATGCCCAATGCCTATCTCAGTTCACTCCTCAGTTTTTATGGCCTCTCATCCAAAGCAATGAGAAAATATGGGAATTCAGATTATCTAAAAACTTGCAAAATACAAAGCACAGACATACCTATTGGTCTATATGCTTCTCTTTACTTCATTTCTTTAGAAAAATGTTAAACACTTGTCTGGAGCTCAGATAGTCAGCAGTATTTTAGGTAAAACACTAATATATATGCATTTAAAGTCTTGACTGCGGATTATCTGTGACAACTGTCTGTAGCTAGTGACATACTTGAGACAACATACTTTTATTCCATTTGATCCTGCATGTCAGGCTGTAAGTAGCTTGGGATACATGCCAGCATGCTCCCTGAATAACATGTATTTTTGGTAGTGCCAAAAGCAAGCAAGTGTTCTTCTCTTCTTGTCCCATGAGCCATAGGCATAAATGTGGCACTTGTGAAAACAATGCATCACCACTCCTAGTCCTCCTTCAGTCTTGTTTAAGCAATATTTTTCTTGATCTCAGTGTAAGTAAGGACTCTGCATTATTAAGTAGAGACATTGCAGATTCTCAGTATGGTAGGGGTGGGAAGGGAACTCTGGAGTCCAACCCCCCTGCTAAAGCAGGGTCACCTAGAGGAGGTTGCACTGGAAAAGAGCTGGGTTTTTAAAGTCTCCAGAGAAGGAGACTCCACAAACTCCCTGGACAGCCTGGTCCAGTGCTCTGGCACCCCTGAAATACATTTTCACTTATGTTTAGGTGGAATCTCCTGCATTCTAGCTTGTACCGATTGCCCCTTGGCCTGTCACTGGGCACCACTGAAAAGAGTTTGGCCTCATCTTCCTGACACCTGCCTTTTAGATATTGCTAAGAAGATCCCCCCCCCAATCTGCTCTTCCCGGGCTAACCAGTCCCAGGACACTCATTTTTTTCTTCCTCAGAGAGATGCTACAGTTCTGTCATCATCTTCATAGCCTCTGCTTGACTCTCACCAGTAGTTCCCTGTCTCTGTTGAACTGGAGAGCCCAGAAATGAACACACTCCAGATGTGGCCTCAGTGGGGCCACATCAGTATAACTAGATCATTTCTTCAACTGCTGTCTAAGCTTCTCCTGCTAACCTAACTGCTTCTAGTCACAGCTGAAGGGGTGACATTTCCCAGGTGCTTAATGTGAAGTCTATTACTTTGAATAGTTAAAAAGACATAGCTGTGTCTCACATCAAAATATTTATACTTCCAAAATTATTAGAAAAAACAACCCCCAAACCCTCTCATATATCTTAACTAATACTAAAAGCTACTTGAAGTGCTTACAGTTTTAAAAACACTAAGGCATGGAGAGTGAGTTTCTAAAACATAATCGCTCTTAAACATTTACACAAGGTCTATCATGACTGCTTCTTGCCACTTAATTTGGCATTTCATCTCAATAGGCTCTCCATTGCAGAGATGATACCAGAAGCAAAATGACACAAGTGGAAGTCAGAAATATTTCAGTGGGGCAAAGCAGGAGCAGACAATAAGCTGCACATAGATTACAAACTACTTTTTTAACAATGGCTAACATTCTACAAACAAATACAATTATGACAGTTTAGCAATGCCAGTCAAACCAAATAATCTACTAGCCTATGAAAATACCAACATCAGTAGAAGGCAGAGGCAGAAACACATGCCTGTGATGCACAGTGATCCATGAGAATCTGATGAACATCAGTTTCAAAAGTTTCTATGGTACTCAGCAAAACTACAAGGACAATTCCAAAAGTAAATACAGAGCAGCAAAGCACCATCAGCATTTACACAGTTGCTTTGACTATGCCATGAAACGATTTCAAATTATACTAAAAGGCTTTAGCAGAATTAGAGCAGAATATGCCACAGCAGAAGGTGAATGATAAGACACTTGAAATGATTAATTCAGTCTGAGATGGGTTTGAAAATCCTTTATGTTAAAAGAGAAATTCAGCAACGACTGCCAGACAATTTTAAAACATTTTAGCTGCTTTATAAACCAACAGAAGGTTATCTAGCACTAACATTAGCTAGCTCTTAATAAGCAGAGTTGAAGATTAATATTGTAATGCTGCCCTGCACATTTGCTGCAGTTGAAGAGATTAAGAATATTACATATAGATTTTAGGCTGTCAGAGCAGGTCACTCCCAGATGATTCAGTCATCTCGAAAGGACCAAGAATTTTGAACAATAAGATTATTTTTTACAATAATTCCCCTCTGGTAAGAAATAAGTGCTTTCCAGTCAAACAGAAATCCCTATACCCAAATCAGAACATTTGGCTTTCCTCACTGCCGATAATGACTCATTCTGTTAGACATTCAGAAACAAAAGCAGTTGCATTTTGCTACTGATAATATAACAAATATCTTAATTTGGATGCAATGTCCAGTATGAATGCTTATTCACACAATTCTGTTTAAAAAGCATTGAACAGATCACTGGTATCATCTGGCCTAGCTGCCTAAACTAATTTACTGAGAAGGTTGCCCCTAAGATTCTTTACCAATGAGAAAGTAAAGAAAATAAGTCATTTGCTAAAGAAGATCCTCTTTCTTGCAGGATCTGGTGTAAAGGGAACAGAACACACTCTCTTTGGAGAAGGCTGATTGGAGTACCTGATTGTTGGGGTTTTTCCCTTGAATTAGAAATCGTGCACAGTTTTCAGAGCATTAACACCCACTTTTCATTTCAAATTGTTCCATTATACACTTGTTATGATATATTAACTCAGGAGAGCATATTTGGACTCATAGACTTACCTCGTTACAGACTTCTGCTAAATGAAGGGGTATATGTATGCTTTTGTCTTTGGGTAAGTGAAGTGGAGCACCTCTAGATAAGGAAGTCTAAGATAGTCTAAGCCTAAGTCAGAGCATCTTTTTCAATGTAGAAATAAACTGAAACTATGTGCCTTCTATGGACTTGGAGTGACATCTGGTGACATGTAAAAGCAATGCAAGTGACGAGCTACAGACAAATTTTTCCATCTTGGTTGAACTGCAGAAGCTGATTGAGCAATTTTCTCCCTCTCCATTAAAAATGTTAAGAAACAACAATACAAATACCTTAACAGGAATCTTTGCATTTTTCAATAACTTTAACCTGCTTACTTACAAATCAGACATCTTTGAGGACATTTGTTTCAGTGAGGATCCAATTTTCTGCTGAGCAATCCTACCACAGGAAAATGTTCAGAAGGTCTCACTGCATGCAAAAAAATAAACATAGTGATTTAATTAGAATTGTTCTTAAACTAATAAAATTAACCCAGTTCAAATGGCTCAGTGAGCACAGTCCTTTTAGTTTAAGAATGGTCTATTTTATCTCACACTCACGTTTCTAACTGATTTAAGCTAAGCTGCAGTAAGCTTCTGTGCCGCAGTTTGGCAGTCAGTTTACATTGCCCCCTGAGGAGAAACTGCTGCCGAGACATGACACCCTCCCTGAGCAAGGAAGAGACACAAGCCAGAATAAAACTCTGTATCCCTCTTGACATTTCACAGACCAGCTTATCAGCTACACTCCATATACTATCAGAGCAAGAGAAGTCACTGCAGCTTAAATTAATCACCAGCACTGGGCCAGGTGCCTGACATTGGGATGAGGAAGTATGCTCCTGTCAGACTGTTGGCTGAGCATGGCTGAAGAGTGCAAGAGCCCAGTTTCCACGGGCCCATTTCACTGGGCTTACTGGTGCGAAGCCCTCTGGGATGTGTTAACACCTCATGCCCCTGATAACTCCTCTCACTGAGGTAATGCTCTGGGATGTTCACCAACAAAGCTGATGGAGGGTTTAGAGCACAATTTTTATGAGGAGCTGAGGGAACTGAGGTTATTTAGTCTGGAGAAAATGAGGCTGAGGGAAGATCTTATCTCTCTCTACAACTACCTGAAAAGAGGTTGTAGCAAGGTGGGGGTTGATCTCTTCTTCCAAGCATCAAGTGGTAGGATAAGAGGAAATAGTCTCAAGTTGTGCCATTAGAAATACTGGGAAATCTTCTTCTTGGAAAAGGTTGTCAAGCCCAGGCACAGGCTGCTCAGGGCAGTCGTGTGGTCACCATCCCTGGAGGTGTTTAAAAGCCCTCTAGATGTGGTGCTGAGGGGCTGGGTTTCACAGGTTAGGATAATAGTTGGACTTCATGACCTTTAAGGTCTCTTCCAACCAAAATGATTCTATGATTCTAATATCCCCTGTCCCTGCAGTTACCTCCCATGGCTGCAGTCCCTGATCTGTCCCGCCTCATGCACACACCTCCAATTGGCTGCTGCTCTGCCTTACCTGGCCTGTGAATGGTCACTGCCTCATGCACTCACCTCGGATTGGCTGTCAGCCCGTGAGTGGGCGGGACAGGGCGGTCTCCCTCACTCACACTGCTGGTGGTTGCCCTGAGGGCCTAGGCCTGCTGCGGGCCTGGACCCGGGCTAGGCCGTACTGGGCACATCTGTGGCATTCCTGTGTGGGGTCACGGTCTGTAGCTTTCTCACAGAGGGAAGTGGAGGGGCAGGAGCTGATCTTTTCTCTCTAGTGACCAGTGACAGGACCCAAGGGAATGGCATGAAGCTGTGCCAGGGTAAGTTTAGGTTGGATATTCAGAAAAAGTTCTTCTCGCAGAGGGTGGTGGAGCACTGGAACAGGCTCCTCAGGGAAGCAGTCACAACACCAATCCTGACAGAAGTCAGGAAGCGTTTGGACAACATTGTCAGGAACATGGTGTAAGGCTGGAGGTTGTCCTGTGCAGACAGGAGCTGGATTCAAGGATCTTCATTGGTCCTTTCCAGATCAGGACATTCTATGATTCTTGAACATGCTCCATGGAAGCCCTCTGTGGAGGAAGTGATCCAGAAGCATGCTAGTGAAGCCATGCCCCTTCTAGGCAATGTGGAACAATTCCCTGAACCATCCTACTGAACCCAGAGGAGCAGGCATCCACCCGAAGCTGATTCAGGTCTAATGTAATTTCCTTAGCTGCTGTAAATGGAAAAATATAGTCCTCATTTCCTGTCCTAAATTACTGGCTGGAGGGGCTGTGTGTCATTAAACACTCTGGCAGAAATTCAAAAGCACTGGGGATGTGGTATATTAAGGGTGTAGTTTGTGCTTACTGTGGTTAATATACCGTGTAAGTGCTTTCAAAAGGAAAGGGAAAAAGCTACTGCAACAATCACATTCTTATTACTAGTAAGTGTTCAATAATTCTAAAGAATAATTGTAGCAGGTATGTGATTACTTTAAAAAATGTAGCAGAGGTTTTATACTTTCAATTGCATTCTGATATATTTTTATATACATGCAAAGGTGGGGTTTATTGAGGTTTTCTAGTGAATTATGAGCTCTGGCTGGTTCCTGTTAACCACATCTTTATGCTTTGTGCAAATGTAATTTACTGAGTTCAACACAAGGATAAGCAGGTGTAATGCCTCACCCTTCTTTATGAAGGTGGTCAGAACAGCTTATGCTATACTCCTTTCTGGACCTTTAGAATAAAAAAGAAAAATTAAAAAGTAATAAATTAAACTATTCCAGACAATTTCAGCTTCCTTCTGTTGTAATCTCCATTGTGTTTCCATTAGAAAAGCAGATTCTGAAACTCAATTTGTTAGGAATTTAGATCTTCTTTCCAAACTTCTTGGAAATTCCATGACTTATGACAGCATTAAAGGTGAGGTCTCACCATAGTACAGTGGAGGATTACTGAATGCTGTTTCCAGTTCCTTATGATGATTATCATATTCTTTCCCAAACAATCCATTCATCTGTTCAAGAGAGAAGGTATTATTCAAAGGTGTCAGGATCACCAGATACTGAAATATCCAAAAATCTCATTTTAGATATGGATCAAATTATGTCTGTTACTTATTACTCTTTTCTGTAATTTAGAACCTATTTTTGGATTTTTGTCTCGCATTACAAACAATTTTTTTAAAAACTAGAACAATTACATTGAAATGTTTTCCAGGAAATTGGTTAGAATGAAGATATTTTAATGTGTGTATTTAAAATCACATCTAATTATTTATCATGAACTGTTGAGGCTGCTACTGTTTTTTGTTGTTGTTGCTGGCTTAATTGAAAAGCTTTCTAAATATGAAGAATTCTACACTGTGGGTGAAGTCTCAAATTCTTTGGAACTACTTAAGGATTTTCTGTGCAACTTAATGGCATCTTGACAAAAAGAGTGGCATTTTGTTGTTCAGTGCTGCAAAGTAATACCTCTTCTTCTATTGCAGAAAACAGATGGTCTACAAAAAAATGTGTAAATTTGCAAAGAAATTTCCAGAATTCAAAATTGAGAAGTCCTAACAAAGCTGAATGCACTTTGCTTGACTATTACCTTTATCAAGAGCATAGAGGTGAGTCTGGTGTCCTGGTTATGATTACTTTTCTTCTGATTTGTCTAATGTATGATATTTTAATAGCATGGTATGTGTGTCTACTAAGTAGGACTAACTACTTGAATTCTTAAGCAACAAAAAGGACAGTTTTAAACTTCAATTTATAAGAATTAAGGCTGAAACATTATTTGGAACTGATTAGCTGTCAAGGATTCCTGCATATGCAGAGTTAACTAAATCACTTTTTCAAAGACCTCTGAGATTCTTGAGGAAAATAATTTATTTTTTGTTTTTGTTTTCTTATAACTGCAGATTTTTGTCTGCACTTCAGTGTCATGTAAAAAGCTTCCTATTTAATTTTGGGCTTAGTGTTTGGAATTTATTTTTTTAAAAATAAATTAGAGAGAGTAGCTCTTGTTCAGGAGAAGTTTTATCCTGTTTTTTTCTCATACTGTCATATATTACATTATATTAGCTCCTACAAAAAATGGTTTCTCCACTTTTGAGTTGGAGGCTAGTCCAGAAGCAGCAAGAGCTCTGTAATTAGTAGTTTGGCATGTAAAGGGAGAAGAAATGGGTAAAAGATTGTGTAGCTTTCTGAAGTCATCGTGCCCCAACAGTGAGACAGAAGTGCTGCAACTCAGTCCACCTTCCCTTGGGAAAGGGCAAGAAAAAAAAGGCAGAAGGAGATAATGATACCAAGATAAAAGTAGTTAGAGCAGAAGGAGATGCTGATAGGGATGAATGAGACTAGATCACTTTGAACCTTCAAAGCCATAAAAGAGATGGAGAGAAATCAAAGCTGGGCATGATAGGGAAGGAGAAGGAAGCCTAAGAAATTACTTCTGACAAAGTACAAGTGTAAGGCAGTAGAGTGTTTCCAGAAAGAACACTACAAACACTAGTGGATTTCACTGCAAAGAACTGCAGTGTCATCATGGAGAGAAATGATTGACATCAGTGATTTAGATCTCATGATATCCTGAGGCCAAGATATGGGCTGCAGCCAAAAGCTAATGAGTACTCATGACATGGGGCATGATCTGTTGGGTTTCTCATGCACAGCTGTGAAACTAAGGCTGTGGGACTAAGTTCATTTTCATTGCAGTATCATTTACAAAGGCTTTCCAGGCTAATTCCCTTTCGGCAAAATGCATTCTCTCTTTCCATGTCAAAAGAAAGCTATAGTTTACAACAGAGGCTAACATTATTTAGACTCCAGTCAAATTTGTTTTTACATTTGAATGATCTGCCTCTTAGCCTACAGGCTCTTCAGCATTTGCAGTGCTATATTAGATTAAAACTGTTTTGTTTAAAACGTTCACAGGGCTTACATACTCTACAGAACTTGCAAGAGGTCAACCATACTGGAAACTTAATAGAAAAAATAGAAGGTGATATCACTGTGGCATCTCTAGCATGAACATTCTGATTACTACCAAGGATTTCTGTACATACTTTAATCTTTCCCTCATTCTAATAAAAATTTCCTAACAACTTGCATGGTTCAGAGTCATATCCAATATATACAGCCCTAATCATCCCAAAGTCTGTGTCAAAACTCCCTAGGGCTCATGTTTGTTTACTGCAAACTCCTTTCTGTTGCTGTAGCCATCTCGAAGAAAACAGAGAATAGGTATCAGTGGGATTTATGCATATATTTATTTTCCTTTTTCACTTCCTCTAATATAAAGGGCTTTTAGTTTAACTCTAAATCAAGCATGTTTGGTTATAAATGGAAATGTAAACCATGCCTGAACAGATACTATTGTTTTTTCTTGGTGTATCTTTATTTGTAATAAAAAGATCTTCTGTATGCTATCTTTGCACTTTTGGTGGAAATGGAAAGTAATATATTATATATATGATGTCATTTTTTGTGTATTCCTCAGAATAATCAACAACCAAGTTCCCAGGACACTTATGTGTTGCAGGGGATTGATTTCCAGTTTCATTTCTGCCAGGCTCATAGTTATTTTAATCTGCTGTCTCAAGCCCTAGGTAAGTGCTTTAACCAATGGACTCTTAAATAGAATTGCTCCAAGAAGGAAATCAGGATAGTGGGCTAGCTTAGATACTCACCTGATGTGGTAAATTGAGTTTCAGGTGTCTTTTTGTTGTTGTTGTTCATCCAGTGCAAATGTTTGCAGGGGACCTTCTTACTGAGTTGCCATATTATTATTGTTATTGTCTATTTTAGCTGATAGTAGAAATATTTCTGAAAGACCTGTGTTTTGTTGTTTTAGAAAGCTCTTCCTCACCCAGCTCTCAAGTCACTGCTGAGTTTTTTTTTATTTTAACTGATTAGTCTGTTCTCCTTCCTTTAAGAAGAGTATAAGCAACGCAATGGATCAGAGACAAACTTTAGTTGCACCAGTGCAACCACAGTTATTCTAAACTGAAAAACCAGTGTCCCAGATTGTCTGTACAGCAGTTTGTAAACTTTCCTAGTAGATCTTTAATGTACTTTGAGTGAGCTCTTTGTACATACATTTATACAAATATAACTGAAAAAAACATTGCTGATTACGTAAATAGGATCCCTTAAATCTACTTTGAGCAGGAGTCAACAGATTCTTTTGATCAAGGGTGCACAGACCAAGGACTGTCAGTGCAAGCTCATGCCTTTATGGTCATATCTTCCTCTTTTGCTTGCCATATATAGATCAGGTAGTGTCTAGGAAGCATACATGCACTTCAGTCACCTCATCTCCTCATCAAAAGTGCCTATCATTTGTGCATATGAATATTTTAAATAATGTACACCCCTACATTGGGGTGTGTAGGCAGAGTGAGTTAAGTTGCTTTCATTAAGAGCTTTATGGAAATTTTATACTGCTTGTTATTCAAAAGGAATGAGTAGTTTATACTCTTGCTCTACATAATCTCAGCTTTAGAGCAGCTTGACTGATCCTAAAGATTTACCTCCTAAAAAAGAATCAAAAAGAGTTTTGTTTCCACAAAGCAGAGAGTAATTACTATGCCACACAGTAATAATACATGGGGAGAGAAATGATCCCTTCAATTAGGTGTCTGAAGAAAAGATGCACTTCCATTTTAACTGTACCCTCCAAGTGTCTTTTCATTGCTCAGACTTGCATCATAATGAAATGGCATTGAGGGACTAGTCCTGCCTGGGTGAAACAATCACCTAATTGATATGAATAGGACTGGGATATGAGCCAGTATACAACAGAAGAGTATGTGCTGTTGCTCAGAGCAGAGTTGTCCCTTTGGCCATGTAATTCAGCTTTTTCTATTGACAAGCAAGAGTTTGAATGAAATAAATTAATTTTCAGGTTTGATGTTTTCAGGTATGCCTTTTACTATACATATAGAGGGCTTATTTTGGGGGGAAAACATCAATAAGATAATTTTCCTGCCACACATTAACATAACATGTTTCTTCTGAATCCTAATGGGATCTTTTTATCAGCTGGAATGTGAATTGGCCAAGCTGCAAGTGTTGAGTAAGTAGTACAAATATGGAAACTAAAAATTCAGTTCATGACTATAAAGATACAGAAAAGACATGTCTTGAAAGGCCATTCTTACAAAAAATAAATGCACTAGAGGGAAGAATAACATTCCAAAACAGAAAAATGAATGAGTATGCTTAATGAATTGTACAAAACCAGTGTTCTGATATTTTCAGACATCAATAATTGGGTATGATGGTGGCTGGTGGTTAGGAGATTAATGACAAGACTTGAAGCCTGTCCCACATTTGTTTTTGATAAGGTCCAAGCTATGAATATTCCAAATATTATTAAAGTGGCAGCTCTTTTATGGTCTCAATTATTGGATCCAGGCCAGACTGTAGTAGGCAGATGCTTCCACTCCCATTATTGGTGATCTCCATAAATAGGAAAAGAATTGATCAAAAGTAGGTGGGATGAGTAGTTATATTGGATCAGTGCTCAGAAACCTTATCTGGGCTTTTACACAGTAGAGATCTAGCAATGTGCTGTGGTTTTCTTGTGTCTGTTTGTCGGGGGCTTTTTCTCCCTGAAATTCCAATTTGATTTTAATGGCTTCTTGTCATTTTGGCTTCTGGGTTAGGAATTCATGGGTCAAATTCACTCCGAAGTCAATGGCCAACACAAAGCCTACACAGAGAGAATCCTTCATAATAATGCATGTGGAGGATATCAGTGATGCCATAGACATAGGGTTGGATGCCAGTATGGATCTGAAGCTCATTCTACAGAATTTCTGTGAAGGGAGAATTGGATGGCTCTCTTCTGATGAGTAGAAAGCTGTCTGTTCTCTCTCTGATGTTCTGCAGCACAGCTAATGCATATCATTCATCTGGCCAGCTCTTGCTCTGTTTTTTTTGTCTAAGATCAATGAGCACTGTTCCTATCTCCAAAAGTAGTACAACGAGCATGTGGTGTATCAGGCCCCAAAAGAATGAAATCACTTTGATATTGCATTTCAGTGGAAATAGTGTACTGAAGGAGTATTGTTTTAAGGCTTATTAATAAAGAGAGGGAAAGACTCATCATCTGAAGGAAGGAACAACTGATGGGGGTGTGGGGGAATTTAAACATACTGCAAAATTCATTGCTGTTGCTAGCCACTGATTTCCTGCCTGAGCCTCACACTGCACCCAAGTCCAGCATGGTTTCATTAGTGCTGCAATTTGTTCTGACATCACCATGAATGCTAAATAGCAAACTAAGACCTCCNGGATGCCATTGGCCTCTTGGCCACAAGGGCACATTGCTGCCTCATGGGCATCCTCCTAGCCACCAGGACTCCTAGTTGAGAAGGTGATTCCCTTAGGTTAATGATTACAAAGCAAAGAGGGTGAAGCATGATGTTATGAATCAGTATAGGATTGGTATAGCCATGTATTACCATAGGAATTGCCACAACTGTAGTCTTTCAGATTAAAAAAATAAAAATTATTTCATTTGCATAAATTTGTTTAATAATAATCCAAATTATGTTAATTAGTCCTTATATGTTGTTCAAGGCACTATTTATAAAGATTTCCAAGTGGAAATGAAGGAATTCTTGATTTGGTAGTACAGTTCTTTTTGATGAAGTTGGAAATTGTGGGAAACATCCACTTTGAAAATTTACTATCCATGGTAAACTTTTAAAGATACTTCAAACTAAAACTATTTCCTACAATTCCAAGTTAATATTTTTTAACAAAAGAAATTTATTACAACGTCTTGGAGTATTTTGAAGCATTAGTGCTCTACAGGCTCCCTTTGCAGATACCTGACAAGATAGGAAACACTCCTCTCTCTCCTTCTCTTGATGGTGTACTAGGCTGGAGCTTTGAGCCCACAATGACTGATTTTTTTCGTTGCCTTTATTTTTTTATTAACCCCTATTATTATTTTTGTTACCTATTTATGAAGGTAATAGAATAATTTCTTTTTAACAAGAGAGATAAAAATTATTCTGAATTCCTACATAGCTTCACTTGTAAAAAAGCATTAGAAGTTGTTTACATAAACTTTGTGTGAATAACCTTGACGCTCAGTTGAGGGGAGATTCAAATTTAGACTGGCAGTACCTCAAGAACTGTTTTCTGCTTGAATACTCCAAGCTTGTCCACCTCAGGTATGCCTTCTTTTTTTGTTCAGGGCTCTTTGTTACAGCTGCAGGTAGGTCTGTACTTACAGGTTCCATTTGAGGTTGTTTATAAATAGCATTCTGCTTACTTTTAATGCCATTTGCTCAAGCCAAGGATCTTTTTTTTTGTAAGGAGAAATTAATAAATGATTCTTTTAGTGATGAAAGCCAAAACAAAGGTTTTTTTGGTTGAGTAATCTTAGCACAGTCTTTTTGAGATAACAGTGGTTTTATTAGTTGCACTAAGGATTCTGAGTGTTATATCTTCTTCCTCTCTAAGAAAACTTTCCACTGATTGGAAAACTGGAGAACCTACTGCATTTCTAGGTTGCTTCTCTTTCTAAGGTGTTTAACTGCCCCATAATCTTTAAGGAATCTTACAGTGCCAGATATAAGTATAGGAGTTTATTGTCTTCAAAGTCATACACAGAGAAATCAGCCACATATTTTTTAAAGTGATTTTGATAGGGTACCACAGAGCTTCTGCCCTCATGTTCCTGGCTACCCAAGTTTCTCAAGTTTGAATATAGAAACTGTGGAGGTTCTTTCAAACCATGTTGACTTTTTACATGATTGTGCTTAGTATCATGGAAGTGCTCGTAGTGATGAAGGATTTAAGCACCTTTCATGACAGTGAAAATACAGAAAAGGAACACAATAAAGCACATATGATTAGATAGTGATGTTTCATGCCTAACTTTGAATCCTATATTTGAATAAAATAAATTATTTTTCTCCACTTGAGAGAAAAAAGTTATAAAGAAAGAAAATAGTCTACAGATATTGCTTGTGACTCTCTTCTGAATTGGAAACAGAAGAAAATCATGCAGATAGCCCTGGAAAATTCAGTGCAAAACAAGATTAAAATATTATTAACTTAGTGTTCTCCTTTGCATTTCTGCACACAGGTTTAGTTCTTGTTGGGATACAATTCAATCATGATGCTATTCCTGGGACTTCACACCACACAGTATCATGGGAATGCAAAATAAATTACATCCTTCACACACTCAAAATCTGAGACTGAAATTGAAGGGGGGGGTTTCAAATATTTCTGTAAAAAGAAGTTTTCATTGTAGCAGAGTGCCTAAGTTTCAAGAACTATTTAGTGTAGCATTGGTCTGTGAACAAAGTCAACTTCTGATTGTAAGAACAGAAACATTTTGCAGAATATGAATTAATTTAGGATTATTCAGAAGTTTTCCCCAGATAGAGGTAGCTTGAAGTTCCCCAAAGTCCTATGCTTGGTGTTTCTATGACTGGCTCTTGGACTTCATAAGTCCATAGCTTGATTGAAAACACCAGGCATGAGAATTGGTTCAGATTTTTGCAGGTAGAATCTGGGTCTTATCTCATCTGTTGCTAATATGGTTGTGAAAAGAGTGGCAGTATTTCTGAAAGTGGAAAGCAGCATTAGATGATCAGTGCACAAACAAAACAAACCCCACTCACATGTGTATGCATCTGTATTTCATCTGTATCACAGGAGAGTATATACATGTGTCAGGATAGTCACAAGGTGAATTTGTATCCTTCAGATAAGTCCCAGGTTTTGCTGGGTTAGTCTCAACTCTTAAATTTGTGTGATTATACTCACTTATTTTACTGCCTTGAAAGAATTAGGTTGAAATTGTGATGTAGCCATGATCTTTGTCATAAGCACTAGGAAACTTCAGCCCAAAGCTGCTTGTAGAACTGTCATCAGTGGAGCAATGGCCTTAGGACACTCAGTTGCACACTTGTAGCTATGGGACAGAGCTCTGGTTGAATCCATTTCTTTGCATACTGAGCAGTTCACTGACTTGTGAATGTGGGACTGCATTGCTATGTACAGGTGCTTTTCATCTTTTGATGTACATTTACTATGTTTATACTTGTGGGGAAGTTTATTTTATGTATGTATGTATGATTTCTGTGTTTAGAAATCAGAGCTGAGAGCCTGAAGGGAGCTAGAAGGTCTTTTCAATCTTGAAAGCAAAATCTTATCACCCTGAGGGACAGCAGGTGTCCTCTGAGCTCAAGATATTTTAGCTGCTAAAATCAAAACAAATTCCCTGGGATTCAGAGCATGCCTATTCTGAGATGCAGTATTTCTCTTAATGTTTTACCATGGCTCAGCATGTTTTGGGGGTTATTTTTTAGGGTTGTTTTGTTTACTTGGGGGTTTGGGAGAGTGGGTATGGTTTGACACAGAAACAGCATATCCATGAAGAATATTCAGCAGGGGATAGAGATGATCTTGAGGATCATGCCACTTTCAATTCTTTTCCTATAAGCCCTTAGCTAAAAGTTATTTCCCTCCATAGTTGAAACACCACTATTGAGCTTCTAGTCCATTCCCATACAATATGAAACAGATTTATACACCTCTTGCTATTCTTTACATAAAGTAAAGAATGGAGACTTTTATAGCTTTACCTGAAATTACTTGAGTTAGTAATCCATTTCAGATTATTCATCCACTCCTAGCACTTTTTTTTTTTGCCCTGTGGGGAAGTCAGATTGGCACAGCTAATGATTTTAGGAGCTCTTTTCATATTACCTGGAGAGAACAAAACCTTTCAGGAAGCTCCCCAATGCATTCTGTATCATGCTGATAGGATATCTTCTGGGTTGTATGAAGAACTGTCTCACCACATTAGCTCCTGCTATGGATTAGCTAGATTGGCTCCATTTGGATGTATTAGAACACATTCCAGTTGATGACAGCCAATTTATGCATCTTCCCTGAGAAGTAACTCTTAGCCCAACACTGTTCTTAAATTGAAACCTCATGGTCTGATGCTCATTTTGGCAGAGAAGTTGAGCAATAACTCATCTACTCCTCACAATAACCTGCTGACACTGAAACTGCAGCACTGTAAATCACCAGAAATGACATCCTTGTGAAAAAGCATTTCAAGAAGAAAATAAGTTATCAACAGTTTTGTGGTATTTGTATGAAGTTCTGGGTCTACTGGCAACATATTGTACTATTTCCTTTCATGATTTTGTTTCCTTCTTGCTAAGGATCTTCAGCAAAGACAAGACAGAGGCAAATAGTTTGGGGGTTTGTTTTCTTTTGTTTGTTTTTTTTTTAAATGTAATAAAGGACATGGAAACTACTCTTACTGATTATAAAGATATAGGAAGAACAATGTCTTGCAAGTGATTTCCTCATTACTATGAACACAAATATTATGGAATTTGTGTTAATTACAGTCTGTTAACCTTACTAAATATTGTGCAATGCATAAAGTTTTTATGGTCAGAATGTCTATTCTGATCTTTTGCCTGCTTTTGCAACAACATAATGAAAACCTGCAGTCTTTCCCCATTTCTTCTCTTTGTGGTTTCTTAGTAAGAAAAGATGAAATCTCTTATGCATGCAACCTTGAACTGCCAGTTAAGGAAAAGCAGCTGCTAAAAATGCTGGAGGATAATTTCCAGGCTCTGGAAGTGCATATGGTATGCTGCATTGTGGACAGAAGACTACTGTTGCTTAGTAAGGATAGTACAGAGAGAGAAGGAAGATTTTATTCCTCTGTTGTCGTTATATTTCTCTGTGTTATCTCTTCATTCTCTTTACTCTTCACATCTTTACACCATCTGTGGGTAAGACATGATGAGTTCTTCCCAGTTTTTCTCACCCATTCTTGTCATTTCCTTACCCCTTCTCTTTTTGTTGCAAATTTTATCTTCTCACTCACCACTTCTCATCAGTGCTTCCCAATAGAGTTTGTGGGGACTGATGCAGGACTAGTGAGGAAATCTCCACAGTAATAGCTGCAGCATCTGTATATGCTCTCTGTGGAACCAATTGGCTCAGTGGTTTCTTCAACCGTTTATTTTATAATTTTCATTTGTATATGTTTGAATAGAGTATCATTTTGCTATTATTTTGTCCTTCCTACTAGAGCTAGCATGAAGCATGGGGTTTCAGTTCTTTCAGTTTTCATTCTAGTAATATAGCCTCTTAGGTCCTGGCTTGCAAAACTTTTGCTAACTAAATCACTGCCTCCTTTGTCCTTAATCTTAATCCTAGTCCATTTATCTCTGATATTTGCAGATACCTAGCCCTAAATGTAAGGTCCCTCTGGCATGGATCTTAGTTGTCAGACCAGTCATAACCCTAGAAACTGTCAGTTCTGTCCCAGTGACCCCTTCTGTCTCCAGACTGTAAAACAGCCAGACAGGTGGAATACATTTTTTCAAGCTGTGTAAGAAATTATGACTAGAAGAAGTATTTTCACAGACTTACAGAATGGTTGAGGTTGGAAGGGGCCTCTGGAGGTCCCCTTGCCCAACCCACCAGATCAGGTAGGGTCACTTAGAGTAGGCTGTGCAGGACCATGTCCAGACAGCATTTGAATATCTCCAAGGATGGAGCTATTTCAGGTAAGGAAGTTTTCATTCTGGTTTATGAAGAAAAAGAAGAGAAAGTACAAAAAGTCATTCAGGGCAACTTCAATCTGGAGGTCCCCATGACTCTACTTTTCTTTTTCCCAACCATTCCCCACCTTTCTCCTTTTTTTTGCTCCAAGAAGAGATCAGATGTTTGAGTGGCAAGATTGTATCTCCAAACCCAGTATCTAGTGTCCTGATTTGCTTTATTATTGTTCATATCATGTTAGTTTGTGGAGGCTCCTCTGAGATTCCTTTTTGTGGTGTGAAATGCTATGTAAGCATATAGAAGATGGGCCTTGTCCCACAGAGCTAACAATCTCATGATTTTCTTGTCCATAGAATCATAGAATGGGCAGGTTGGAAGGGACCTTAAAGATCATCTAGTTCCANTCCAGCTTTTCATCTAGCATGACCCCCAAGTCCTTCTCTGCACTGCTGCTTACAATGAGCTCTTCACCCAATCTGTACTCATATCTAGGGTTACTCCTTCCCAAATGCAGGACTTTGCATTTGGACTTATTAAACATCATTTTATTCTCTTGGGCCCACACTTCAAGTTTATCCAGATCCCTCTGGATGGCATCCCGCCCTTCTGTCCATGTCTCTCCTTCTACTGGAATAATGACACCATGAACTATTTTCTTATTTGTTATTCTTCACTTTCCCTGCCCACCATCCCTTATCATAATTCATAGCTATACTCTCATGCTGCTTAAATTTGTGTACATTTTTATGGGATGGTCTCAGTTAAAGACACTTTGTCCATATTTTAATCTTTGCAGCAATCTGAAAGGGAAAAAAAAGCTTTTCTTCTCTGTAACAGTATAAACATACATCAATGTCCCAGTACAGAGCTTCTGAAACAATAAGCTATGGCAGAACACAAAACCAGCATTGGTCCTGAGAATGCATTCAAGCATGGTAATTCAAACTTTGGAAGGATTTTGTAAAATATGTGCTGTGTAGTTTGTATAACTGCTGTTGCAGAAAGGATATTTCATAAATACTGTAGATGGCCATGAGGTGGCATATGCAGCCTTGAAAGGAGCTCTGGAACTTAGCTGAAATCTGTCTGAATGGCATTTCTGTGCATTAGGAAGCTCCACAAAGGGCTTTGGTTACTGGAAATAATTCCCAGACAGGAGTTTGAAGCATGTCCTCGTGTGAGAAATAATTAGATATTTCTGATGTTTTATCAATGAGTGAGGAAAGACACATATACATTGGGTCAATCCATATCAATCCAAAAGTCAACAAGTTGATTTAAAGCTTAGTGTGTCTGATTACTTTAACCAAAGTTTCTTTTGTAACACTTTTGGCCATGCAACCATTTTCAAGCCTGTGTTGTCTTACAGCCCAACCAGGAATATTCTGATGTGAGCCATAACCATGTGATCAGTTTTGAGGCCATTAGAGGTTTAAGCAAACTACAGTTCTTCAACCTGAGCCGGAATCAGCTGAAAAAGTCCAGGGAATATATAAACATCTTGCATAAACACTCCCAATATACTTTGCCTTGACATCACATGCAACCCATAGCACAAGGTACATATCAGAACTTGAAATTCCTGGGAAAGCATTCTAACCATGGCCACAGTTATAAAGGTTTATAATCTGATGCTGCCCCTTATTAATTCTCAGGCCGTTGCAAAATAAGAAGCTTTATGATCATGTTATGGCATCTTTTTCTTACAGGGCCTTCACTGCTTTTTGTAGTTGCAGCCTAACCAAGTGAATAAGCTGTGTGGCATTTTTGCTCAGAGACATCTCTGAGGCATAATTCCTTACTTTTTTGCTTCCCTTAAGAATTAAATTCATTGGTGGCCTGTGCCAGATATCAAAACCCAAGCCCTGGCTTTAATTTTGCTGTCTCAGCTGCAGTGAATAAAGGGTTGGGAGTAGAGTCACTTTCTAGCCTTGAGGATGTTCATACACGCTGTTAGTCTCTCTGTTACTGCCTGTATGTGTCTGCAGGAGCACAGCTGTGTTGGCTGGAGCTTTGGCCAGAAAGCAAATCCTCAGCCCTTTTACTGACTCTCATTCGTTCCTATTGCCCAACCAGTGTCTGGAACAAATGTTTCTCTTTATTCCCTTTGAATCAGTTCGTTTTAACATTATTTAAAGAGCTCAGTCAGAGTCAGCAGTTAAATCTTACAAATTTGAAGCACTGGAAGACTCTTTAAAAAGCTTTTTAAATGATCATTTACCTCTAAATTTAATATTTTGTACAAGTCAAATTCAGGGAAACAAGATTATTATCTGAATAGAATACCTCTCTTAAGTAATGTGATCAACAAACCAACACAGGAAACAGAACTCCATTAGGGCATCCAAGAAGCATCCAACAAGATGCTGCCTTGTCTGTTTGATCTGTCAATTAAGCTTCAATGAATCTTTTCAATACATGCTAAGATTTAAAAAGAAATAATAAGAGCTACCACTTCCTGTCTCTGGTTCTTTGTTGTTATTACTTAGGTTTTTGTCAGATTAAACTTCTAACTTTGTTGTGTTCTTTGCCATCAGCAATGTGTGCCAACATAGTAAGCTTCATGGTAAGCAGCTCATTGAGCTACAGCAGTTTTTACAGTAAAAATTTATGAGGAAGGAACTTCTGCCTTATTTTTTTTTTTGCTAGATCATTGAGAAAAAGTTTCAAGCAGAACA
The DNA here is from genome assembly GCA_013396975.1 of Bucco capensis. Lineage (NCBI taxonomy): Eukaryota > Metazoa > Chordata > Aves > Piciformes > Bucconidae > Bucco > Bucco capensis. The sequence goes on along the minus strand of VWZO01001548.1, from coordinate 287,932 downwards.
TCAATAAAAATACTCTCTGAAGTGATGATTCTCTTTCTATGGTTAGATTTTTGAGATCCATCCTCTAACTATTTTTTGTCTATTTAACATGAGTTACCTTCACTTTTTAATATAATTTTTAAATTATGTCATCAGACAGAAGCTATTAGGTTTTAATATTAATTTAATATTAATTAATATTAATTTACTATTAATACTGTGTTTCATATCAGCCTTTCTGTGATACCTAAAGATATCAAGCTAATTGACCTATTCTAGGTGTCCTAGTTATCCTCAATACTATTATAACTTCAATCTGTTCATAACCTTCTAGAATTTAAGTATATTACCATTTACATAAAATTAATTGATAAGTGACTCAGAAAGTTCTTCAACTGTTTCATTAATAACCATGATTGAAAAATGCCTGATTTAAAATATTAACATGAGTAGTTCCAGTTTTGGATTTTTTTTTTTTTTATTAACAAAACACAAAGTATTTTCTATCTACACAAATAATGATGATCTCATCATGGTTCTTTAAAAAGGCAGAGAAAAAATACACTTTGAAACTATCTTTCTCTTCTGTATTCTGATTACTATTCTAAAATCCTTAGACAGGATCAAGCCTATTGTATTGCTTGAATTTCATTAGGCTCTGATTATGATAGCCATCAAATTTACCTTTTTTTCAGCTTTCATATTCCATAATATTTGTTTCTAACATCTGTTTTATTTTCACTGTTATGATATTTTCCTACTTTTCATTTAATTTTGCTGTAGTGGAATAAAAGGGCCATCCAGTAGGGCTCATGAATATGTGCTTTAGTCTGTAAATTTAAAAGGATGAAGATTTTTTCACTGTAAATGAAAAAGTGTGCAATGATAAAGTGTTGACGGTTTAACCTTCTGCATCTTTAAACCTTTTCTAATTAACCTTCACATTTTTTACCTTAAGTTTTTGTGTGGTTCATTTTGCTTGTGGCTGCTTTCGCCACATAAAAATTGCCCTTTTTCAAACACCAAGGCTACACAAAGAATGTACTTAGGAGATAGATACACATTGCTTGGCTTTTTTGAAGAATTGCCTCCTAAGGCAAGACAAAAATCCTTAATCTGCTTGCTTCATTTAAGGATTCCAGGAATTCCAAATGCTCCAGAAGTAGTTCAAAGGAGTGTGTCAGTGAAGCTTCAAGAATATTGAGCGATTTTCTAAAGAGCAAGGACACTGGTCACAAAGATAATGATAGAACCAGACTGATTCAGGAAATTGCAGCCAGCTCCTTTGCATTCTCTCCCTAATCAGTAGAAATTAGCCCTGAGAATTCACTAGAATAGCAATGCTCACCTTGTTCTACCAATTTTGAACCAAGTTTTTTCCTGATGCTACAAAAGTATAATGTTGAAACATTGTCTTCTAGTAAATTCTATAAACATAAATTCTTCAACACATATAGCAACCGAGTTTTCTAGTACTGACCCTCCAAATACACCCTACTCTAAAATTTAGAGGCTTAGGCATATTTCCTGTCTAAAGCCAAATGAGCTTTGCCATGTGCAACTCCCAATACTAATACATTTCTTGTGATCAGGCAGGATTAAAATTTCACAGACCTCTGCTAAATACCAACATGAAAAACAGACTTCAAGAGGAGAGTAGGTCTACTTTCAAACCAGCAAAGATTGAGAATAATCCTCTGAACATTATCTCTCACCTTGAAAGGCTACCTAAAATAATAAAATAATTAAGCAGTCACTTGATGAGCAGCAGGACAGAAGGAAATTGATTTGCCTTAAGAAAGATCCTTGTCTTTGGGTTATTCAGTGACTACTCAGATGTGAGCTCTCAGATTTACCAAGGTCATTAAAAACAGCTCTCTCCTGGATCCTCTAGTGTCTGTCATTGTAGCTGAGCCAATATTGAAGCCTTTACTTCCCTGGGATCATCAGTTTTTAATTCCAGTTCCACTGCTCTTTTTCATGGGATTTGTAGGAAGTCAAGTAATGCTTGTCTGACACATAGAGCCAAAACACACCAACAGGTTTAAAAACTAGTGGTAAGGCTAGCAGGTGGATATAAAGATAACACAATCACATCAGCCTTCCTTCCTGAGGAAACAGAGCTAACAAAAAGCCACAAGAGCTAGTGAAGGAAGATCCAAGGTCACCCTAACCTGTTCTGATCCATCGCCTGAAATCGTGTTAATCTACCCATTATGAAAGGTTAAAAGCTGCTCTGTCAGTTCAATTTGTTATTAGAATACAGAATAGCTAGAGGAAAACACATTTCTGCTTACAAGCACAGTATTTCATTCTGTGTGCATCAGGGAATTCATGTTTAGAAAAACTGCCAGGAAAATTAATGCTTTAGCATATGTCATAGAGGTTTTGTGACATCAGAGAGAAGGGATTCATAAAGCATAAGATAAATACTTTGGAAAATAAAATAATATAGCAAAAAAAAATGTTATCACCAAAGCCAGTCTATCAGCACAAAGCTTCCTGCAACCACTGCTTTAATTTTGCAGTATTGTTGAAGAAATCTGATCCAAAATCAATAAATTGCACCAAGGTTTCTTAAGCTCTTTAAACTGACCAATCATCTTTATAAAGATCAAATTTCTGAATTAGAAAAAAGCAATAGGCAGTTTTTCTAATGTGTTATCAGAGAAGCATTCTGTTTGATTTATTATGTTTTCTTTGTATGGGTATTGTGGCTGAACTAAAATCACATTGCATCAACACTGCCTGGACAAAAAGTCCCAAGTCAGGTAAGAAACACACAGTGAAATGTGGCCTCTCATGGCTATGGACAGGAAGGACTTGCCAAAGAAAGCAAATACCATCACCTTTTAAAATAAACTTTTATCTCTCCTTTGCTTTACTGAGAAGGAAAGAGGTGTCTCCAGTGTCAGTAGCTTTGGATCTCTCTTTTTCCCCCCTCTCCTAGCCTGAAGAAACCCAGCATGTATGTATGTTTGGTTTTCACAGATGTGGTAACTCTGGCATCATCTAGTTAGCTTTTCTTTTGTAAGTTCTTTGTGAACAACTTTTTAGACCACTTCTTCATCAAACAAACTATACCAGGCTGCTGTCGTCTCTCCTGTGAATCTTATCACATAGGTTGTTAGGCATACATTGAATTATTTTCACCTTCCAACAACAGATTTCATTTTGAGTAAGGGAACCACCTACCTCTCTCTGGCTGCAGGTATGATTTGGAGAATGTGTACAGGTATCTCTGATCAGATTGATCATTGATACTTAGTTTTCACTCTTCACTTAAATTTGTACAACATTACACTAAAAAAATTTAGGGATATATTCAGATAGTGAGGAATATATTGAAATGGTATTTCAGTCCTGACCTGTGAAAATTCAACTGACTTATACTGTGTATTATTTTCATGGCAGTCACAACCACTTTTTAGAATCAATAAGTTCAGCCAGTTCAGACTTGAGTACCTTTTATGCACATAGAGAAGGCTTTTGTATATTCACCCATAGTTCTGCAATGTTGTGTGTAGTCCAAGCAGGGGTTCATTCTGCTATTAAACTCCTCTCCTTTGCTCATTTCGTAAGTGATATTCTTCTCATCATTCTCTGAAGGAGATGGTCATACTTCTTTCTTCCTCCTTTTGCCATCAATGTTAGATCAGCCTGTGTCCTAAAGAGCATTTTCAAATGACCTTTCACTTTGCATTTCTCATCTGTGCACTCATTCAGGACTGAAACTTCCGGGACCTGTCAGGATTCATTTACTTATTTCTGCACGGATAAGGCAACATCCAAAGTCAAATTCAGTTTTAGTATTTCAGACAAGTCTTGTAAAGTCACCATACAGAGTTCCCTCTATACATTGTTCAAGTTTTATAGAAGTCACCATGACAGAGCCTCAAAGAATCCTGTAAAACCTCATGGTTGCATGCACACTACTCAAGACTTCACCCAGACCTCCTTGTCTTCACATACATGTGCTAAGCACCTGGAGCGTGGGAAAAACATGAATTTGTTATGAATTTGTTTTCAGATTTTCTGGGGAAAAGAGATCCTGGCAGAAGCACACATGGATATGGAATGTTTGGGTTTCCATCACAGTGTGTCAAGCTTCTGCAGTCATTTTGCTTATCTGCTTCCTCATGAGAGATGAATATTCTCTATACAGACTGGGAGCTCAAAAAGTACTTGAAATAATTGTTCAGTAACTGTAGGAATGCCTCTCTGTGAATAGGAGAGATTTTTTTTAAACTAATGTCTTCTAGTTTCCTCCCCTTGCCCTTTTGAAATATTGACATATTTTAGTTTTCTTACAGGCCACTGAAACTTGGCTGATGTTCCCAAACTTCGTGTAAGTCAACATTAATATTCCATGTTGTTTCTCAGCCAGCTTTTCCAAATGTGTCTTACTCAAATTCAGCAATTTAAACAAGTCAAATTCTAGCTCAGTGGCTGCCAATTAACAAATTTTAAGTGAATACTGGAATGGAAATGATTTCATTATTACTGTGTGATATGAATAACATTAACCTTTTCACCCCTTAAATGCAGTACAAAAGCTTTTACAAACAAATCAGTAGAACTATTCATTATTTTATTTTCCCTATTGTCATTCAGGTATTGTGAATACTCCCAAAGGCTGACATAAGTATTTTATTAGATTTAGCAGTGGTTAAGAGCTGTTTCCTTTTCATGTCCTCAGACTTGTATGAGCACAAGAGAAGAGGTTTTTATTTGTTTGATTTCCATGGTCTGGATCCAGAAAACTTGACCTAGCTTCCACAGAACAGAAGTTTACATATGGAGTATTTTCACCTTGAATTAGTGTATTTGTCTTGGTTCTCATCAGATATTTTTAAAGTATGCAGGTGTAATTCCTATGAAAACTGGTCCTGTGATTAGTGAAATTGCAGTCAGCCATATATATACCCTTCATAAATTGTTTGGGAGGGGATGGGAAATGCTGATGTCATTGTGCCCAGTGTTCAAACAACATACAAGGAATTCAGAAAGTTCATGAGCTGCTTTTGCTTAGCAGAATTTTTTTACTAGGAAGGAATCTAAATCCATTAAAGATTATTCCATGGATTTACTCTTGCTATATTAGGAAACAACCTCAGCCAAATTGAAGGATTTGAAGGTCTCAAATTTCTGCAGGTGTTGGTATTGGACCATAACCTCATTAAAATGATTTCGTCTTGAGTAAAATCAAATACAAGAAGTGTACAACCTTTGGTAAAATTACAGAAATTCTTTCTGGACTTCAAGAGAATTCAGATATAGTATATTCTTTTTAAGGCTGTAGATCCAGTGCAGTAAATGTGGTGGATTGTTTTCAGACAAAATTTCTTTTTTCTTCTATGGATTTATTATAAGATTTTTGAGAACTCCTGACACATGATGTATTTTTAAACTTTTGGAATTGTTAAATGAACTAGATGTGTGTCTCGTTTTATACACCGAATATTTACTCTCCATAATCATTTAAACAATATATTAAGAATTTTTCCATAAGCAAATCATTCATAAGTAGCTGCTATTAATGTTTTGAGCTTGAAAGCTTCATAGTATGTGTAATGATCACTTGACCTCACTGTGCCTGTCTCACTGCCATATTGTGATCACTCTGCAGCATCCTGTTCTTCATAAGAGTGCTGAGGGAAATGGCAGAGGTCATTTCTAGGCCACTCTCCATAATCTTTGAGAGATCCTGGAGAATGGGAGAGGTGCCTGAGGACTGGGGGAAGGCCAATGTTATCCCAATCTTCAAAAAGGGCAAGAAAGACGACCCGGGTAACTACAGGCCAGTCAGCCTCACCTCCATCCCTGGAAAGGTGATGGAACAGTTTGTACTTGCCACCATCTCCAAGCATTTGGAGGAAAGGAGGCTTATCACGAGTAGTCAACGTGGATTCCACAAGGGGAAGTCCTGCCTGACTAATCTGATAGCCTTTTAGATGGATAGATGAGTGGAAGGCAGTGGATGTGTTTTTTCTTGACTTTAGCAAAGCTTTTGCTACTGTCTCCCATGGTATCCTCATAGCCAAACTTAAGAAGTGTGGATTGGAAGACTGTGCTGTNAGTCCAGCACAGGGCCACCAAGATTATTAAAGGAGTGGAGCATCTGCCCTAGGAGGACAGGCTGAGAGAGCTGGGTCTCTTCAGCCTGGACAAGAGAAGACTGAGAGGAGACCTCATTAATGTCTACAAATATGTTAAGGGTGAGTGTCAGGAGGAGAGAGCCAGGCTCTGCTCAATGGAATCCAATGTTAGGACAAGAGGGAATGGGAGCAAGTTGGATCACAGGAGGTTTAGTATTAACATGAGGAAGAACTTGTTTGCAGTGAGGGTGCCAGAGCACTGGAACAGGTTGCCCAGGAGGGCTGTGGAGTCTCCTTCTCTGGAGACATTGCAGAGCTGCCTGGACACATTCCTGTGTGACCTGGTCTAGGTGATCCTGCTCTGGCAGGGGCGTTGGACTAGATGATCTTTCTAGGTCCCTTCCAACCCCTGACATACTGTGATACTGTGATAGTGCTGCAAGATAAATTTAAAATTTATGTGTTTGCATGAGTATGTTGCAGTGATGGGCTGTCCATTCAATATTCCAAAGCAGGTCAGATCTGTGAAGAAAAGTCAAAGAATGTTAAAGGATTTCTGAAATACTTGATTTTATTTTTCAAATTACTCAATAGCAATTCTTCTTGTTGTTTTGCACATCACTCCTTGAAAAAGTCCCAAAGGGAAATTTCAGGTTTCTTTTTTTCCAGATGTGCTTCTGTTTTTCAATGTAGAACTATTAGTTTGCTTTTTTTTTATCCCTGGAAACAAACTATTTGAACACAATAAAGAAGACACTCTTCTTTCTGAGTCTTGGGAAAGACTATGGGACAGAAAATAGCTAACTCTTTAGCTAACACTTTCACACAGTAGAAAAGACTTTCCTGGTAACTGTAAAAGGACAAGTAGGACTCAGTGGGGCCAAGTTTTTGAATAAAGTGTGTACAATCTCAACTTCATATATTTAGGTATCTTAGTACTGCTGAGCTTTAAAGTAGCATCAGACATAAATGAAAACAAAAAATATATTTTTCATGGTTAGTTTTGAGAAAAAATATTTCTTAGATTTTCCAAATTTCAGTTGAAAATATAGGTCATATGGCAGGTTTTTATAAATAGACCCCTGAAGATTAGGTAGAAAGTCCAAGATCTAAATGCCTCTTAACTTCTTTTTACCATAAACCTGCAGTGTCTGCTCTAAAGCAACAGCTAGAAACACAGGGAAGAGAGAAGGCAGGGACATGTTGGAGCAGTAATACTTATTATGGTGCAACCACACACTCTGTTTTCAGTGGTTGACTCAAAAGAATATTTTTGCTCTTACAACATTTTTTAAACCAACTTGCAAACAGTTATACAGATTTGGAAATGAACTATCTTCTGAAATGGATGACAGGAGAATGTCAAGCAAGCTGAATGTATGTGATGGCAAGAAAAGTCATGCTCTTCACAAGGAAAAAAGTCAGATTCCTATGGGGATATTGCTGTTCCAGGGTTTCCCTCTTTAAAATTACAGGCCTAGACTTTCTCCTAAAGGGGATCAAGGTGGTGGGCTCAGCTGTATCCTTAATGTGGCATTAAGAAGTACATCTCACAGTGTATTAGTAAGCATCAGTTAGTACCCACCACTGTGGTCCACACTTCACATAACTTTATTGCCTCTCATTTTCAATACTACTGTATGTTAAAATAGAGAACTATTGCTAGCCTTTTCTGTCTGCAGCACAGTCTGTATCTCAAGCCTTGGCTTTCTGTAAGGCTGTTTCCTAGTCACATCTCTACAGGGCATAGTGCACTCAAATCCTCACATGTGCTGAGGGCCATGAGAAGATGGGGCTCTGAGCAACCTGATCTAGTGGGAGGTGTCCCTGCCCATGGCAGGGGGATTGAAACTAGATAATCTTTAAGGTCCCTTCCAACCCTGACAATTCCCTGATTCTAAGATGCTGTGGACCAGGCTAACTGGATGAGGAAGGTACAAATTTGCCCACAGAATGCCACTTTATCAGTACAAAGTGTTGTTACTCATGGGCACTTAAAGCTCAAAAACGTTGTTCAAAGGTATATAGTTGTTTATGCACTGCTTGGATTCTGTTTCTAGGAGAGTAGCATTGGTGTAAGGTTTGGTTCAGGCATTTACTGGTGTAGCTGAGATACTATCAGATTGACTTCTTGGATAAGGACTCCATTTCTGGGTTAATTTGGATTTTCTTTGCACAGGATTATTTCAAGAAGAACTACTGTTAATTCCTTGTGTTTTCACTGCCAGTAAATATAGAAGAGAGCAGACTACTAGCCCCTGGAACAAGTAAAGCAAATGTTATTCCAATTCCAAGGACAATATTCACGTCACCACAAGGGTGGTGGAACACTGGCCCAGGTTGCCCAGGGAGGTGGGTGAGTTCCCATCCCTGGAGGCATTCAAGGTGAGGCTTGCCAGGGCTCTGGGCAAGCTGATCTAGTTGGGGATGTCCCTGGCCACTGCAGGGGGGTTGGACTAGATGAGCTCCAGAGGTCCCTTCCAACCCAAACCATTCTATGATTCTATGATTATCATAGCATTAAAAATATTTTTTCCCTTCTAGATAGACTCTCTGAAGCAATATCAGGTTTTGTAAGATCAGGAAAAATAAAAGACATACTATCTGCTCCATTTCTTCACCACAGAATTTCCTGAGTGTAAGAACCTATAACAGGTTCTTTCTATTATCCTACCAGAAAGATACCTGCTATTTGGGTGTTGTGATACCTGCTTTGAGGTGCCCATGATAGGCAATTACAATACAAACCAAACATTTCAAAACTATAAAAGGCCCATTAGACTCTCAGGCTCATTCATCCATAGATATAGATGACACCATAGATCTTATTGTTCAGAAATGTGAAATTTACCCCCAGTAGTAACTTATGCCTACCCTGAAGTTCCATACTGCAGCAAATCCACTCATATTTTCCAGTAGGCTTCACCCTCAGTTCATACTGCTGTGCACTTCTATAGTTTCTGAATGGTCTAGACTACAGGTAGAATGAGGTCAAGGGAGAAAATAAATTTGCAGGTACACATTTGGTGAACCAAATCCTCATATGTAGGTTAAGAAGATGTACTACTGGTTTCATGGAAATATGTCCATGTGATACAAGACCAGAAGGAACAGAAGGGCCCATACTTACCCAGGGTATCTGTGTCTGATAATTATTTATAAAAGTTAAAACTTTTAACTTTAGAGGAATCTAATTCTCTTACCTCATACTGCAGTGTCACAGTAATGCTATGTCAATGTCTTGAACTGTAGCTTCAAAGAACAATATTCACTGTTGTAACTCCTCTGTCCATCTTTTCTCAGCAATGGGATTCTTGACACAGTTGATTCCAATTTGTCTTCTTGCTGATAGTTATCTTCATAATGATTTCCAACTATAATGTAATAATCCAATATCATATTGTCTTGTCAGGAAAGATACTGTCTTGTCCCATGTATATCCACTGAAAATACTTGAACAGATAACATTCATTTATTGCTTTGCCCAGAAACCTGTTGCTTTGTGTCAGCTCTCACTGTCTCTCCTGAGCAAAGTATTTGTCTCCATCACTGTTGTTCAGGCTTGTCTGTCTCCATGCTTCTTGTTGAGATGGAGGTCATGTCCTAATACCTTAAGATGCAATTCCATATCACAAGCTGACCACTGTTAGTGGTCATCAACACCCCTTTTTCATATCCATATTTCTACCTTGGCTACTCCTTTTGCTGACAAGATGCTCCCTTGACAGGCTACCTTGTTGCTTTCCTCCAGATTTTGCCCTGAAATTCTCACCAAGAAACCAAAAGGAAGCTTCACAACAGTTGGGCATCTGCTGTGACCATTATCTGTCACACTGACCAATTTTATTGCTCATTATTTTCTTGTGCTCACCCATCTGTCAATCTGTCTGCATTCATTGGATGTGCCTCATCTCATTTTACAGTATAAATTCACAGGAACAGAGATTTTTAGTAGGATTCACTGTTAGGTTTCCTAACTACAAGAATAACAATAACAACAGCAAGGAGTCAGAGAGGAGGCCAGCCCAGCACGTGTCTCCTACAAACAGAAGGTTCATTGTCTCTGTAGCTCTGTTTATCACTAAGGCCCACTCACTGAAAGCATTTGTTGTCCCACAGAAGACCTGTATTTTCTGTATCACATCAGGGAACTTCTCTGGAGATTTGTTTGATTAACAGAATTCTTCCCTTCCAACTCAAAAGACAGTAGTATGCTTTTTAACCATCAGTTTCCCCAGAATGATCAATAATGAGATCTAGAGTCTATTCTCACTCAGTGTTGTGCAATCAAATCCTCTCTTCGTGTCTCAGTTTCCTATTTATGGAGCACAGAAACAGTTATTCTACACATCTGAAACATAAGTACTAAGGATGATGAGAAGCATCAGTACAATCAGTTTTGTTCTCCTCTCCTCATCAACCTTGTCCAGCATTCCATCAGACCTTTTTGCTTTATAAATAGGAAGCACTGCCAGTAGACAACTACATCACAAGGTTATTCTACTCGAATTCTCTCCTTAAAATTTTTACTGCTATGATGTTGTCACCATGCTCAACCACCTCTAAACTCTTGCTGAGCTGCAAATACTAATTGATGCACTGAATCTAGCCCCTTTGCTGTTTTTTTTTATTCTTTCCACACCTATGGGTTATGTCCTGATTGTTTGCTGTTAGAAATTTCTCAACATGAATATTTTATTGTGTAAATGAAGTCCTTTAGGTAATACCAGAATACATGCTATTATTTGATACAGATATTAGTGGTAACTTCACTGTTTTTCCAAATCTCAGTCTTCACATTGGTAATAGGTCACTGCTGAAACCAGATGGATTAAAATCCTTGTACACTTGGGTCTGTCTCAGAACTTCATCTGTCAAAAATGTGTTATCACAGATCTCTGTCTGCCTACATTAATCCCTCTCTTTGCAGACTCAGGACCTTAGTAAGTTAGTGAAACACATTTTCCCACTTGAAGCCACAATACTTGTATACAGAGTTCAAAGCACTTCTGGATTGAGTCATTTAATGTGTAAATGTTTTATTTCAAAACTGACCTGTGCTTTTATTCATTGGACATCACTTAAATAAAACCATGGCAGAATGAGTAAAGTAATAGAAGCATGTTAAGACTATATCTTTAGAGAAATCTCTGTTTTATATTCAGGTTCAGTGAAGATGTTATACCTCATTAGCTACAACAGAACTGAGCCATTTTCTCATTAGATCATTCGAGTGGAACAACACAAAAGATTTTTCAAGTTTGTCAGTTGCATTTTAGTTGTCCTTTTTAAAGTGCTTGTTAGAAAGCAGGAATTGAATCCGTATGGTGTTGTTTAAGCTTAAAAAGTGCTTTTGATCTTAAACTTCAAAAGAGATTTTCCTAGCAGAAAGTAGGTTAGCACTTTATTTAGTACTGTTTTAGGTAGACATCAGAACACTGTGTACATAATAATATGTTCTTTTTTTTCATGCTATTAATTAAATCTCTTTTAATGTTGTCACTGCTGAATTAGAGATGATTTACAGGAGGCAATCAATCACCATTGTCATCCTACTGTACCTAGTTTTTACAAAACTAGGGAATTAGCACAAACTGACACACAGCAACTAAAAGAAATGATGGTCACAAAGTGAGAGTTTTGAACCACTAAGTGTTTTAAAATACTATAAAGATCCTTCCAAAGCTGAATAGCTTTTGTGTTTGAGACCTTAGGTAGAAAATGCAATAGTCAAAACTCACAACAGTAATTTGAAGAACTGATCCTACAGTTCTTTACTCACAAAAAGTTGTTTATATTACTACAAAAGCAAAAAGATATTTCTTTCAAAAAGGCCTAAATAGGTAACCTTTATTTTTGTTTTTCCTTTTCTTATGACAGGTTTTCCAAATACAAACTCTCCAGAGGACTCTGGATTTCCTGAACTGCCAGCAAACTTTACAAGATACATTCATCTCAGAATGACAAATGGAAATCTCAATGAAAACATAAACCATTTATATGGTTTTGATCTTATATTTGGTCATGAACATGAAGAGCCTTTACTGAATAATTCAAATGAAAGTAAGCATAAACAGAATTACATATTCCTGAACACTTAATGTAATTATACTCCTTCATGTTACACATTATATGGCCACATAAAGCATTTTTAACAAGGATATTTCTATCTTTCCTGGGTATCTTGCAAGTCTTTAAGTTTCTCTCAATCTCCCCAGAGCTCAGAAATGTTTCCTGAAGGAATATCTATCTTTGTCAGTTTTTCTCCCTAGGATAAATCTTCAGATTCAGTTGAATCTTTGATAGTGCTTTTGAAAGCTTTGAATTTGGGGTGGGTGGTTTTTTTGGGGGGGGGGAGAGGTTTGTTTGTTTTCTTTTAATTAATTAACCAATTCCAGTCTGTAAATTGAGCCAAGAACTGAAAAGAAATGATGTAACATTCTTCTAGTGAAGAAAATGAAGGAGTGGAGTACTTGATGACTGGCAGCTGGGGTGAAGTTGTGCAGGGAGAATATCCTTGTGCATTTTGTGTCACAGATGCCTCTAAGAACCCAACAAATAATCTTTGAAGCATCCATGCAGAAAGAGCTCTTAGGCAAGTCAAAGGAGCAGCAACTAATCTTCTAAACCATTTGGTACATCACAGTTCTACTTCTTGAACCAGCCAACTGCATCAGAGTAACACAGAACACGTGGGCACAAGAGGCTCTTACAGCTCTAAACGCTGCTGCTGCTTCTTTCCTTTTTTATTATGGGGTGCAGCCAAAGTGCTTCTCTTCAAACACTACTTTTCTGTCTCTAAATGCTTAATGATCTCTAAATGAGAAGTTTCCAGGTCCACCAAAAACCTATTTACTCTTTTTCTTCTGATGAAACTTGCCTACTCCCTTGAAGTGTTCAACTGCAGCTTGGATGGAGCTTTGAGCAACCTGATGTAGTTGAAGATGTCCTTGCCCATGGCAGGTGGATTGGATTAGATGATCTTTAAAGGTCTCTTCCAACCCAAACAATTCTGTGATTCTATGAGCTTGCAATGCATCTAAGAAAACATTAGTCAACAACTTAAATTTTTGCAATTAGAACAATGACTATACTATAAAATGAAGTCAGCTCTTTAATAGAAATATGCTAGTATCTCCACATCTCTGCTTAATCCTCCTCTATCACTAACTCATGACTTTCTAGTTTGGTTTAGTTCTTGGTTTGTTTGTTTTCTATTGCTTGGAGACTGGTTCTGTTTAGTAATTAAAAATATTAAGTATGGAAGCAGAAATGCAAGGGTAAAGATGTTTCTGTGGTTAAATATATCTAATAATTGTGAGACAAACAGCAGTGTCTTTCTATTACTGACTGTCAGCAGCTGGAATGAGACAGCGTGTGACTGAATGTTACACCTCCATTTCTTATGGTAACAAATGTTTCTCCAAAACAGGGAAGTGAACAGACAGATCTGGCACTAGGACTTTTACATTTCCATTTTGATCACTAATAGTGACAACCTAAAGACATTCCCTCAAAATCAGGTCTATAACTCTGTGAGGTGATTCTTTGTGGAATCAGTACGCATAGTTGCTTTTCACATAAGATTAGTCTCAAGAGAGCATTTTTCTTAGGCATGATTCATGTATTGTTACACCTATACACCATGATATAAACTATGGGTTTTGCTTGCCAAAAGAAATGTGTTTAAAAGTTTTGCTAGTGAAAAATACTTAAATAAGGGCTTGCTCCCAAAGATGTTTTTTCACAACCATTTTCAGTTGGGATTTACGTATGAACAGAGATGATAGGAGGAGTTTCCAAAGGAAAATATATTTTTGGTAACTGATATCACCAAACCTCTAGAGGGGAAACACTTTAAATAAACCTTATTTAAATCAGATAATCCCTTGCTGACTCAGATGTTCCAAATGAGAAAGCAGTAGTCAGAGGAACTGACATTATTCAGCTTGACTGATTTATACAGAACTAAATTCCCCATAGCCTTGATCTAAGTTTTCCTCTTCACAGGACTGCATTCTACCTTAGCTGCATACTGTCCAAAATGCTTCTGCAGGCACTTTTACTTAAAATGTGGGGGTTTTTCTGGCTTAAAGCAGCATGTATGACTTCTTCCCAATGTTACAGATTAATTCTCACACATTAAAAAATATATTTATTTAAATACATACACTTTTAAATTATATCTATTTATAAACACATATATAATAGGTAATTTATATAATAGATATACTATATAGAGAATATATTTTATATCTAAATTCAATTTTAAATTATACAAATTTAAATGAATATAAATATATATATAAATACAAAAGACATTAGGTTGCTGAAGTGTGTCCAAAGAAATGCAATGAATCTGGTGAAGGGTCTAGAGCACAAATCTTGTGACGACTGGCTGAGGGAACTGGGATTATTTAGCCTGGAGAAGAGGACACTCAGGGGAGACCTTCTCAGTCTCTACAACTACCTGAAAGGTAGTTGAAGTTAGGTGGGGGTTAATATCTTCTCCTAGATAACTAACCATAGGACAAGAGGAAATGGCTTCAAGTTGCACCAGGTGAGGTTCAGGCTGGATATTGGGAAAAATTTTGTTAAGCATTGGAACAGGCTACTCAGGGAAGTGGTGGAGTCACTATCCCTGGAGGTGTTCAAAAAACATTCAGACATGGCACTTGGCAACATGTTTTAGTGGCATGGAGGTGTTGGGTCAATGACTGGACTTGAACTTAGAGGTCTATCACAGTATCACAGTCTTTTCCAACCTTAATGATTCTGTGAATGAGTGAAATAATGTAGAAGAGATATCACAGCAAGCATCCTCTATCACTAGCTATGTTTGCATTGCATCACGTGCCATGTGCTTTGATCCTTTCCCTCTTCTCTCAGCTTGTTGTAACATTACAGAACTATGCATAAGATCTGGGACTTTCCAATTTAGAATTACTTTTTATTGCATCCAACATGTTGAAATTAGGATACTGCAAAGACACCCAGATAGTAAAAAAATGTTTGCCTGTGATTAAGCAACAATAGTCACATCAGCTCAAATTAGATGATATTTTAGGAGAAATCAGCCCTTTTTTAACCTTTAACCTCATGGCATCTCTTCAGGCAGCATTAAAGCTATGCAGATGTCTTAGCCTAATTCTTACCTTGCTGTGATGGATTTCTTTGAGGTATTATCTTCCCTAAATTGCTTACCTTAACTTGGATAATATTTGTAGCATTTCTTAGCATTTTGCAATTGTTACTGATATTTGCATATTGATTTCTATTTTTAGTTTATTTTATTAATCATAAGAAATTCTGCACGCAATCCTGAAGTAAAAATGCAACAAGAATGCTGTATGGGTTATCTTTCATTATTGCTGTTTACAGCATCTCTTTTTGATCAGTACTTGTTTTTTGAGCTTCAGAGAAGATTCACTGATACATTAATGCAGGAAGACCATAGCAATCACTTAAGCTATTTTTGTAGTTGCATTCCATCACCAGAAAACACAGGAACCCATGCCTAATGTCTAATGCATTTCTTCCTTAATCTTGGATAATCAAAGAGTTAGTTTGTATGGTAACGTAAGTTCAACTTTTTCTGTGTACCTCTGTAGGAGTCCAAAAATTTTAAGGTTTTAAGATAACTTCAGGTCTTTTGACAATGCTCTTCCAATGCCCAGAGTCAGCCAGACAACTGCCCTTTGTTCCATTGATACTGTGCAACCCAGGCACAGTCTGAAAATCCCTTGTGGTCTCCTGTGGCCCCTGGTGCGATAACTGTGCCGACAGCAGAGGGAGCATTAAACTCATTGCCCACGGGAAAGTGTGGGGAGTGATACCTATGTTCCTATAATCCTTGTATGGGTAGGATGAGCTCATTAGCCTTCTGGCAGTCATCCTAGGAGAGGGACAACTCTGATTCCAAACCCGGGCACATGGAGCTCGTTTAGCCCTGGAAGGCCTTCCATCTAAGAGGTTAAACTTGAATGTCTCCAGAGAAGGAGACTCCACAGCCTCCTGGGCAGCCTGTTCCAGTGCTCTGGCACCCTCACTGCAAAGAAGTTCTTCCTCATGTTAATACTAAACCTCCTGCGATCCAACTTGCTCCCA
The DNA here is from genome assembly GCA_013396975.1 of Bucco capensis. Lineage (NCBI taxonomy): Eukaryota > Metazoa > Chordata > Aves > Piciformes > Bucconidae > Bucco > Bucco capensis. The sequence goes on along the minus strand of VWZO01001548.1, from coordinate 271,748 downwards.
TTCCCTCTTGTCCTAACATTGGATGCCATTGAGAAGAGCNCTCTGGATGGCAGCACAGCTCCTGGTGTGCCAGCCACTCCTCCAAACTTGGTATCATCTGCAAACTTGCTGAGGGAACACTCTACCCCTTCATCCAGATCATTGATGAATATATTGAACAGTACTGGACCTAGCACTGACCCCTGGAACACACCACTAGCCACAGGCCTCCAGTTAGACTGCTCCACTGACCACAACTCTGTGGGCTCTGTCCTTCAGCCACTTCCCAATCCATCTCACAGCACAGTCTCCCAATCCACACTTCTTAAGTTTGGCTATGAGGATACCATTATTATTGTTATTATTATTATTAATGTATTAAATTTGTATTATGATTATTACTTTTCTAAATTAATGGAATTTTTTTTTAATGAATCTATGTGGTTTGATGTGGAATTGCTTCTAGTCTCTCCACACTAAATCAACACTAAGAAGATCTGTGAAAATAAGAGAAATACGGGGGGAAAAAATCTTCCTCGGGATTGCTCCACAGGCTTAAGTGGTGTTACTGAAGGGAGAACTTGGCTATTTGTACTTTCATTGTAATACAGTGATTGTGAGTGTATAATGAATATGAAATATCAATTATGTAATGAAAGTATTTAATTCAGCGAAGCAACCATTTACACACACACAGACTAGCTGGGTCCTATGGGACTCAGAGAGATCCCTTTGGCTTGTTCTATTTGCACTCACCCTGGGATAAATTAGCAATAAATCTCAGAATGTAGGTGACAAGAAGTCTAGATTCAGTATGATTTCCTCAGATTTACACTGCAGAAACAGAGATCAGAGTCTGATCTCTCCACCTTTATACATAGTGGGTAGGTCTTTTTTCCAAGAGCTTTATGATCTGAATTAATTACTCTTCCTTTTTACTGAATTGGGAAAATATGATGGATTATAGTGTAATGGATTTTCATGCAAAGGTGAGGAAGAAAGAAGCACATCAGTATGTATCAAATAAATACACTGTGCAAAATTTTGGTTTGCTGTTCAGAAATACAGTTTAGATAATCAGAAAAAATGCCATTTTGCTATAATGCACTTACTGTACCTTTAGAGCCTTTCCCACTTATAGGTGTGTGAACTGGTGCAAGGAATAGCAGTGAAACCACTACATTATGGACTTTATTATTCCATCTTTTTTTTTAAAAAATACATTTTACTTTTCACATATTTTGAAAAGTGCAAAGTTTGGGTGTAGTGTACAGGTTTATTTATATAGGGTTTTTGAACATGTGCTGGTATACAAAACTCTAAACATTATATATCTTCTTATTTCTAATGAAATTATAAGTATTTTAAAGGTAAATGTTGATAACATGCCATGTAACTAATAAATTAAAGCTCTTAGAAGACTTTAAAGCACTCTTTCTAATATAAGAGCTTACTTGATACATTTTTCAGAGTATCTACTTCATGTATCAGGTCAAAGTAAATTGCTATTACAGTTATTGAGATTTTTAATTCAATAATTTATTTTCTATGCCTAATTTGTCTATGAATGATAAGATTTAATTTTTGGAATTAAGAGATTATTATACTCATGTTTTCTTTTGTTTCTCCTAGGTGATTTGAAAGAGGGATTAGTATTAATTATACTTACAGCTGATGGCAGGCAGTAGCTGTGAATAGTGTTCCCAGAGCACAGATACTCTCACTGTGGTCAGATCCCCTTCCTGGCTGGTAAGTTCCTTTTGTCTTGCATGTGGTTTGCAGGACAGCCACGAGGTGTCTTTGTTGTACTGCTGATTTCCTACATCACGGTTCCTACGACATGCCATGAATACACTGGGTAACAGGGACAACTCCTTCTATGACTGGGTGACCTGCTTGCTGGATGAAGGAAAGGCTGTGGATGTTATTTATCTTGATTTTAGTAAAGCATTTGATACAGTTTCCCACAGCATTCTCCTAGAGAAATTAACTGCTCTTGGCTTGGCTGGGCATACGCTTTGTTGGGTTAAAAACTCAGTAGATGGCCGAGTCCAAAGACTTGTGGTCAATGGAGCTAAATCCGGTTGGCAGCCAGTCACGAGTGGGGTCCCACAAGGCTCAGTACTGGGGCCACTCCTGTT